>VMDR010000521.1:0-216734 GCA_007922815.1 Macrotus californicus
TTCATCACCACCAAGCCCTTCTTATATGAAATATTAAAGAGACTTATCTAAGAAAAAGATGATAAAAAATATGAACATTAAAATGACAACAAACTCACAACTATCAACAACTGAACCTAAAAACAAAAACAAAAACAAACTAAGCAAACAACGAGAACAGGAACAGAATCACAGAAATGGAGATCACATGGAGAGTTATCAGTGGGGAGGAGAAGGGAGAGAAGGGGCAAAAGGTATAGGGAATGAGAAGCATAAATGGTAGGTACAAAACAGACAGGGGGAGGTTAAGAATAGTATAGGAAATGGAGAAGCCAAAGAACTTATATGTACAACCCATGGACATGAACTAAAGAGGGGGAATGTGGGTGAGAGGGGGTGTGCAGGGCAGAGGGAAATACAGGGGGTAAAATAGGACAACTGTAGTAGCATAATCACTAAAATATACTTTAAAAAAACCAAAGAGATTGGGATGTTCTTGCCTGTCTGTCGATAATGCAGGCTCTTCAAGGAAGACCCACAGAAAGACACCAAAAACAGTGGTGGGCGAGCTGAGTGTAGGAGTCATATTGGGTTGGCCAAAAAGTTCATATGATTTTTCCTGTAAAATAAAAGACACATTTAAAATTTTCACCAAGGACTTCATTGATTTGGATATTTTGAGTATGTTGGCTTTCTCCCAGGTGGCATAATGTTGATTGTTCTCAGTTAGTGTCTCTGTTTGATCGCTACCAACTTCAGCTGGTCTACCCAATGGCGGGGCATCACCCAGTGAGAACTCTCCAGCACGAAACTTCACAAACCACTTTCGACACGTTCCATCAGTCACAGCACCTTCTCCACACACTGCACACATCTTTTTTTGTATTTCAGTTGCATTTTTACCTTTCTTGAAATAAAGCATAATATGTTGAAAATGTTGCATATTTTCTTCCCTCTTTAGTATTAAAATGGCTACACAAAAATTCACCAATATTGATGTTGTTAAAAAATGCACACTGATATGACAGCTGTCACCATACAGTCCAACAAAATTGTTTCAAATGAAGCTGAAGACCACTAAGCACTATCTCATGAAAACAAGCCATGCGGACTGTTTGGCCAACCCAATATCTACATCCTGGACCTAACATGGCAGCTTGTTTCTTGTTTTTTGCTTTCAAAGTAAAAAGATTACAGTCCCAGTAATCTAGATGGATCTTATCAACACAAGCTCGAGTGAAAATACAGTGAGAAGGAGAATGTCTCTGTGGTACAATGTGACATGCAAGAGCGGCAGCACATGTAGACGGATGTGTGTGTAGGGAAGGGTGCTTGTCCACACACCCCAGCGAGTGTCTCTGGGGAATGTAGGCGAATGAAAGTCAGAAGGGAAGAAGGGGAGATGCTCCCCAGAAGCAGGGACTGGGATGGGGGTCGCCGTAGGAGTGATGTCCACAGAGGGAGCAGCTGCTAAGGGCATGAGGGAAACTGCAAGGGAAGAACCAAGAGAAGATGTGGTGCTGGGTGTCCAGTCCTGCCTGGTCCCACTGGGAGACTGTCCTGTTCAGAGGCAAAGGGACTCCACTCCCATCAGCCAAGGACAATTTCCTAGAGAAGGGAGCAAGTGTGAGTCACTGGTAGCCAACACTCGGGCGGCCAGGCATGGGTTTGCAGCCGCGGTGGAGGTGAGAGGCACTTTGGCTTCCCAGGTGACTGGTGACCAGTGACAGTGAGCATGCAGGCCCTTTCTCACCCTGGCTGCTCATTCCTGGTGGGCACACTGTTCCCGGAGGGGCTGCATGAGCATGGGGAGAACCCAGGAGGGAATGCAACAGACTCTACCCTTGGCTAAGAAAAATACCACTTTGAAGGCAACACCAAGACCTGTTTGGGCTCTCCCCAGGGACAAAGGGTCCAAATTCTACCCTAATGAGATCTGAATTCAGGACCCGGGCCTCTCCATGTAGCCTCCTAGCTGCTTTCATTGAGTAGAATGCCTTGCTCCTCCATTTTCCAAAAGCAAAACCTCCCTGCAGTTCACCCTGTGCCATTCTTAACACCTGCTGACTTGTGGCAGTCACCCACTGACACAGGGGCAAAGGTGACTGCGGCACTGAGAATCCCTCCTTCCTTCCTTTGTCCCTGCACTTGGAGGTCATTCTTGACCCGACTGGTTCACGGCTTTGTGAGGATCAAACCCTGGCCCTGTTGCTTCCCACCCTGGCTCAGAGAGCAGTTTCAGGAACCTGTGATCTGCACACGCAGGGACGGGCTGCTTCAAAGAACAAGGCAGGCACCCCTGGGGAACGACAGCTCCTGCCTGGGGCCAAGGAAGCAGCCGTACCCTGAAAGTGGAACCTCTCCCAAGCCCGGAGCCAGAAAAGATGAACAGAAAGTCACTTTCCCATTGCTGCTGCTGTCCAAATTGGTGCTGAGAGGACACTGCGTTCGTTCTGCAGAGCTGATTTAAAATTCTGCCAGCACCCTGGCGATCACGGGACTGCGGCTAGATGTCGGCAGAGGCTCAGACAAATGAGAGAGGAACATGGCCAAGCAGGTCACCTCGCCATCCTCCCTCCCCAGCCAGGTGGTCCTGGAGAGTGTTGTGTGAATCAAATTCTTGTGAACTGAGGTTTATAATGGGAACGAGTCCTTGTGGCTTGACTAGGCGGCGAGAATGGGGGCAAAGACCCTTTCAATGAGCTGACCACTGACGGCAACCTTAGCTAATCAGTTCAGAGCCCTTGATGGAGAGTCTCGCTCCCAACTGGCCACTTGGTCTGCGAGTGTCACGTGGCGGCTGCTCGGAATCTCAGTTCTTTAACCTGCAACATGGGGGCGCTAGACTAGCTTGCTGGTCTGCTAGTTGCGTGTTTCTGGTAAGAACAAGTTTTGAGCCTGCATTCAATAATAAGTGCATCATTGTTCATTTACATATGCCACATATGTTTACTCCACCAATGTATTACATACACTGTAAAGGGCATGCAACAACAGACATAAGGATGTCTAGATGATAATAACTACAAATAGAAGCTCTAGAGTCTTCTTTTCCCACAGTTCCCATGCCCTCACGCTAAGATGTGAATCCTTCATGTTGGAGATTAGCCCAGGGGGTCTGGAAAGTTTTCTCTACATGGAAACTCTGGCACCCATTTTTTCAAAGTAGACCCCTTAGACCTGTGCTGTCCTATATGGTTAGCCACAAGCCACGTGTGGCTATTTAAATCCATTGAAATGAAAAAAAATGTGGAACTCAGTTCCTCAGACACCCTGACTACATTTCAAATCCTCACTTATTCAGTGGTTAGCGTCCTACCTGGGTCAGTGCAGGTCACAGAACGTTTCTGTCATTGCAGGAATTTCTATTGCAATCTGTTTATTCAGTAGACAAGACCATATGGTCCAGCGTTTAGTTCCAGCACAGGCTATGTGCCATGCAGCACGGGGAGCATTTTATAAACACTATCGCATTTAGTCCCTACAACAACCTCGTGACTGAGGCCCTATGATTGCCCCCACGTTGTGGAGGAAAAATGAGGAGAAGAGGAATGAAGTGTTCCTAAGACCTGATAGACCACGGAGAGGTCAAGCCTCTGTGTTCTGCCAGGCACCCCAGGGGCATGGGTTTTACTGTCTGAGCATTGCTGTTTGGGGATTTTCTGTGTATGCGCTTCTGGACACCTGCTCCCAAGGTTGGTCACTGCACATGCGTTTCTCTGTCCCACAGGTACAGAGGGAGCTTCTTGCAGGGCCGTGCACAGCTCAGAGCGAGGAGACTACGCAAGCCACTCTGGGTACTGAGAAAAGACTGCCACCCTCCCCCACACGACAGGCTGGACCCATGCAGGACCCTCGGGCAGGCTGCTTCAGAAATGGCAGGTAATGCTCTCCTTGGTGGTGAATCCATATGGGGTAGGAAGAGGCTCCGGGCTGCTTAGGGATGCAGGATGAGCAGGAGACATCTGTAGGACAGTCAGTGTGACACTAAACTAGGGGACAGGGTCCTGGGTGAGAATACTCAGTGGGATTTACTGAGGATCCAATCATGGGAAGTGGACGGACATCCTTGAGTACTGGCCACGTGTTCTAGGTAAGGGTTCCTGGCAGGACCTGGGAAGCATGAGTCAGAACTCTTGGTGCCTCTACCTCCCTTCCCCTTTAAAAGAGGTCACTTGATTCTTTCCTTCTTTCCACGGGACCATCGTGAGGCTGAAATAGGTCAGTGGATGGGCTGGAGCATCCACATGAAATGGAAATGTAAGTGGTTGTTATGTGTGCGAGCTGCAGGGAACATTGCTTCCATGTGCAGCGGTGAGAGTCCCCTCTCCATGCTCGGAAATAAATAAAGGATGAACCAATGGAGACTGTTTCCTGGAACGTGGGCTATTTTAAGTCGCACTCACTGGGCAACCAGCACAGATTGCTTAACTTCGCTGGACCTCAGCTACTCCTGCCTTTCTCCCCTTGCCCCTGCGGTAATGAGCAGGGTGTCGGCCTTGCTTGCAGGGTGTTGATGGGGAAAATAGAGACCCTCTGTGCAGAGTCTGCTGGATCCTCTCTGGTCAGCAGTGACTGAATTACCATCCTTTTGTGGCTGGTTGTTTGTTTGGCTCAAGGGCTGACCCTGGGCTGTGTTTGGTGGCTGAGGTTTTGCTCCCTGGGGACACCTCCTCCTCCACCTTTGTGTGGCTCCAGCGCCCCCTACAGGCAGACAGCACTTTCCCAGGCTCCCCCCTCCACTCCTAATTCCCAACCCCCAAAGCCCTTTCCAGTAGGTAAGGACAAAGATTAGTTTCTCTGTGAGAATTGAAATGAAATGAAGGTAGGGGTTTACTCAACTGGATGGCCAAGTGTGGAATGAACTGCATTGGGTTTGTGGAATGGGGAGGGTTAAAATGGCGTAGGAGAGGCTGGGATGGGGGTAAGGCAGAAATATGGTCAGGAAACCCAACTGTACTCTTTCTCCATTTTCTGTGTTCCTCATCTCCTCTCCTCTCCTTTCCTCCTTCTCAAATAGATACAGACCATGGAATTGCCCACTGTGGTGTGCTTGGGTGATACCCACTCCCCCAACACAACCCAGCAGAACCCACCAGTTGTCCCCACACTCAGAATTTTCCCAGCAGCTCTCGCCCATGCGCCTTAAAAGGGCTGAGTCAAGCTGCCCCTGGAGATTTGCCTCAGCCTCCATGTTTATATTCCTGAGACCCAAGCTATGTGCCAAAGGGGAGAAAAAGAAAAGCCATGCTCTTGATAAATGTACAGGGTGAAGACAGACACCCTTGGCTCAAATCTCAATGAAGTGACATTGGTGGGTTGGTTAGCTTCCTCCTCGGAATTGCCTGTCTGTTTGGCTAGCCTTCGATGCAGGTCTTACCTACCCAGTGGCTCAATGTCAAAGTCAAGTGAGCTCCTGTGTGCAGCGAGTGCTTTGCAGACTCTAAAGCAGATGGGTGTTGGCTGTTGCTACCTACTGAGCATAATGAGCATACAAACAGGTATATGCCGAGCGCCAAATGAGTGGGGGGCATGTGGTCATAAGGGCCTCTGTTGTCTAGCAAAGGACAAGGTCAGTGTTAAGGGAGGAACCCAAAGGGGGAGTTTTTTGGGGGAGAGATAGGGCTTTTCCTGGAAATTCGGATGCAGGGAGAATAGAACAGAGGCTTTCTGGACTGGGGAATGGTGAGTAAAGGCTCAGGGGTGAGAACGGAGAATCGGAGAGGGTAGATTGAGTCCAGGCGGGCTGGTGTGTGCTGGTGTCCATGGAGGGTGTGGGAAGCCGTTGAAACAACTGTTCCTCTTTGGGTGCCACTGTGCTAATTTCCTAGAGCTGCTGAAGAAATTGCTGGAAACTTAGTGGCTTACGACAGCAAAATCTATTCTCTTAGAGTTCTCCCTCCAAAGACTTAGGTGAGGACCCTTCCTGCCTCTTTCAGCTTCTGGTGGCTCCAGGTTTCCTTGGCTTGTGGCTGCATCACCCCAACCTCTGCTTCTATCTTCATATGGCCCCTCCTCTATGTTTCTGTGGGTCAGATCTCTCTTGGTCTTTCTAAGGAAGCTTGTCATTGGATTTAGGGCCCACTCCAAATCCAGAATCATCTTATCTTGAGGGTCTTCATTTAATGACATTGGCGAAGACTCTCCTTCCAGGGCCAGACTCACAGGTTGTGGGAGTTCTATCTTTTATCTTGGGCATATCTTTGTGGGGGATCACAACTCAACCACTCCAGTGCTTTTATAATTTTCCTCCTATCTGTGAACTGACAGGAGTGGCCCCCAAATGTGTTTCTAAGTGAAAAGGGTGCACATGGACATTCAGGGGACAGTGAGGCACGTTGTGTGTGCTCCTACAGCATGCAGTTTTGTTAGGAAAGTTGGATTTTAAACCTAGATCAAGCTATGATTGTGAAACCGGAAACACTCGGCCCACCAGAAGCAGGCGCTGTTCCACACTCGGGGGAAGAGTTGTCCACCTGGTCCAGGCAGCCTCCATCCCAAGATGGGTGTGCTGGGCTCTGGGGCATAGCAGCTTCTTTTCGGTAAAAGGTCCCGCGGCAGGCTGGATGGGGCGGGCTGTGTCCTTAGGGGCTGACATCCAACTACCACCTAGTTTGTCTGGCCTGGTGCTTTGGGGATGGGGCTATGTCAGTTCAAAGCAAGGACTCCTGGCTCCTCTGCCCTCTGCCCACAGTGGGCCCTTTCCACACATCCTCCAGTGGAAGTGGGTGCCTCTTCCTAAAGTGCCTGGTGTGTTCATGGGCACCTAGTGGGAAAGCTTCTGATTTCATTGTCCTTTTCACTCATTCTTCCCTTTAAAGCCTCCTTTCCCCCCGGGGCGTGGCCCCGCTCTCTTCCACATGGACTAGTGGACTCTGTGCTGGGAGAAACCCCACTTCTCACTCCAGGGTTGGCTTTGACACCAACATCCTAAGCACAAACAGGGGAGCATCCATGATTGGTGGATAAAACTGGACCCAAACAGAAAAAAAAAAATCAGTATCAGAAACAAAGTCTGAATGTGGAGCTAAGAGATGAGAGGCCATCCATAGTTCAAATTCTCCCTGGGAACATAACCCCACCACCACTCCGCCACCATAGGCAATAATTTCGCCGCAACAGCTGGAGTGGTGGCCGATGTCTCTGCTTTCATGCTGATTATTTGAGCAGAGAGCTGAGCCGGGGGCTAGGTCACTGGTGCCCATTTTCAAAGGGCTCCCTCCCCTGCAATTAGGGAGAACACAGAGGATGCCCACCAAGGGCAGGTAGGAAGGAGCCTGCGGGACATGGCCTAAGCATTGGCCCAAGGAACATCAATCAGCCCCGCACCTGATTGAAGTGTCAGGGGACAGGGGTGGCTGGTGGGTAAACCAGCAAGCCTGGTGGGCAGGTCACGGTAGACGCTATGGCTTTGGAGGGTGGTAAAGTGCACGAAGATCAATACCAAATGGAAATCAAAGAGGTTTGGGGATTTTATTGCCACCACTACCACTGGTCACTGCCAATATTTCACAGCGGAGTGACAGGCACTCCAAGAGCTCTGGGGTATTCGAAGACAAAGTGCTGAGACTTCAAAGGGACTGACAGGTGGCCCTTGGTCGTCCACCCTTTACAAACAACTCTCTGGTCTCCTTTGACCTGGCAGGTCCTGGGTGGAAAGATCAGAGCTGGCTTCTCAGTGTGGGAGCTGACCTCCCATGTCTGCGTGTGTGTGCATGCATGCGTGAATGTGCTTGTGAGTACCTGCAAGTGTGTGTGTTTTGTGGGGCAGGGAGGGGGTGGGTCTGCTTCCTATGGCCGGACAATGACAGGGTGATCTGTCTGGGGTGAGCTGAGAGGCTGTAACTTGGGGGAACACAATGAAACCCATCAAAGACACAGAATGACCTTCAGGGCCAGGGGAAGATTTTCCAATCAAAAGATAGCGAAAACCTTTGGTCCTGGTCCTTACAGGCTGACTAGAATCAGTGGAATTAAAAAAAAAAAGTAGTCAGGAATACTTGTATCCAGGGGCTGAAATAAGATGTTATAACTGATTCTTTGTCCTCTTTATTTTTGGAGAATCTTCCTGTCAATAATTCATGAGGGTGAGAGACAGAAGATGTTATTGAAAAATATTTTTTAAAAGGGTACTTAATTTCTCTCTCTTTTCAACTATTCTGATAGCTCGCTCCTAATCATTCGAATTAACAGATGGCTTGGCAGTGAAGTCATAAATAAGCAGAAGGGCAGAGGAGTTATGGAGGATAAAGACCTAATTTATAAGATTTTATAGTGACTGGAGTCTCTAAGATTCTCCTGAGAACTGCGTCTTCCTTTTTAAAACCTAAATTCAGTTGTCCATCCCATCCAAGTTTCTAGCAAAAATGGGGAAGGGAGACTGAGAGTTTCCTTTCAGATATGAAATGGAGCTCATTTAGCAGACTCCTCAGGTGAATGTGGTGGTGGACATGCATACTGATCCTTCAGAGAGCATCCCTCCTTGCCCATAGTCACTTCAGGGTCAGGGCTGAGCTTCGACATTAGATGGGTTTGATCCCAGAAACTCAAGCTGCCTCATTGAAGGGACAGGTAAAAGAAGATTCTTAGATGTGAAGTCACTGAACATGCCAAGGAGAGCAAACGTCTGCTTGATGGGCATCCTCATAATCCAAGCATCCTTTCTGGGGTACCCACGGTTATCACGGGATAAGGACCTTCCCTAATAAATTGCTGATAAATTGATAAATTTAGCACACCTCTTTCTCTCTCCCGTTAGCATCTGTCCCTGCCCTTCAGGGTGATTTGCACAATACAACGCATACTGTTTGCCAAGTCAAACCACAAATCACGCTCGAGACCTAGAATTTTATGAAGCTGATGGAAGTGACCAGCAGGTCGACTCATACTCAGTGGCAGACTCAGACCAGGCGACAGATGAGCTAGGGAAAAAACAGAAGAGAATGGCTTTTGGTTTCTTTGTTTTCCAAGATAAAGTCTCAAAGTCCTTAATTCGTCACTATTTACAGTAAAATTTTGGTCCCCGTTGTGAATCCATTTATTTTTGGTGGCCTTTCTCCAGTGGCAAAGATTTCAATGAATAAGGACTCTGTTTACCCAGCTGGAAGGTCATCCCACTTTTGTACCAGGGCCCGGCATGGTAGCAGGTCCTCAGTAAGTAGTTTGGTTTTTGGTTTTTTATTTATTTTTAGTTTTTTAATGAACCACTGAATGAGCAGAAGTAAGCCCCTTACCCTTAGCTTCCTTGAAGCTCAACCTCAGTTGAAAGGACCATTAAACCAGCCCCCAAATCTTCCTTGAGAAGGAAGGAAGAGGGTGGAACTTTCATTTCTGGTGGCGTTACAGAGATACATTAGTGACAGAGAGTCCAGCAGGTGTCTTGGTAGGGTGGCAGTGGGGTCCGGTGGGTGTCTCCGTAGGGTGGCAGTGGGGTCCGGTGGGTGTCTCCGTAGGGTGGCAGTGGGGTCCGGTGGGTGTCTCCGTAGGGTGGCAGTGGGGTCTGGTGGGTGTCTCGGTAGGGTGGCAGTAGACTAATCACTGTAAAAGAAACTTCATCTTTCTTTTCTTCATAAAGAAGCCTTTTCATCTAAAAAATAAACTTTCAGCTCCCCCCACCCCTTGTCGGGTACGATTGTGCAGAGTTGTGATCTTCAACCTTCAGGATCATCTGTCTGACACCCCCCACCTTGTTTTACAGAAGAAAGCTCTGTAAAGATAGAGCAAGGCAGTGACTTTGAACCTGAAGATGTTCACTTGCGTGTCTTTTAACCCAGGATCCTCTCTTCCACTTAGTGGGGACCAAATCTTAACTGGGGGGTTCATGTCCGAAGCCAGCCCTTTAGTCAAAACTACCTGCAGTCAGAATCATCTATGGAAATCTGCAAATGCGACCTTGACAGTGCAGTTGGTGCAGGACTCTGAGCAGAAGCTCTCCTGTGCAGTGTTTGAGGACCATGGTGGTTGGGGAAGAAAAAGACCGTCCCTGGAGCTGCTTTGTCGGTAACAGCAAATCCCCGCTCCGAGCAGGGGAGTGAGAAATTCTCAAGTGTCCCTGCTTTGTCGCTCAGCATCTGGATGGCATTTATCTTTAGCACTCCACCTCTAAAACCTTGGTGACATCTTAATGGATTGGTCTGTTGTGGGAGGATTAACTAAGATATGGGAGCTGTGGCTTCTGGGCAGTGTTGGGGACAGCGTGTTTCCAAAGTCAGGGTTTAGAGTGAATGTGTGATAGGACCGGGCTGGGGTGATTGCTCGTCTCCCCTGAACACCTGTCGTTCTGGCGCCCACGTAGGATGGGAGGGCACACTTCCGCTCGGCAATTACCCCGTGCCACCTTGAGCCCGTGGGTGCAGGTCAGCCAAAGACTACGTTTTCTACTTAGGGGGAAGTTCACCACCAAGTCCGGGCACAAAAACGCTCTCAGCGATGTTTACTTCCCAGGGTAGAAACCCACGTAAGAAGAGAAGCTGCCCAGGTGCACCCACACGCATGCGCGCATGTATTCGCATCCAAGTGTTATTTTTCCGTTAGAAAATGCCCTTGAAAACCCCGCACAGAGTGGGCGATGCACCCATACACCTGAGCAGAAGCCTCTACCCGCTTCCTTTTGTCGGGTTACACAATTCCTGATGAGGTCACTGCACCGACATGAATACCTTCTTTCCAGCGTGGGGCACAGGGGCGGAGGAACACAATTATCATTGAATTTTGCTTGCGTTTCAAGTGGGCTCTCTAGACTCCGGGAGCTGAACACCATCAGCTCACAGCCTTATTACCGGTCTCCTAATATCACAGGTATTGACCCTGGGCTGCAAACAAGAACCTCGTAATTAGATTTGCTCTGTGTTTGTGTTTATGGGCACATCTCTTTCTCTCCAGCCGATGACACAGCAGCCTTTATTTATATTTTATTATTGAAATACTCGGTGTTAAAAGGACCCGCTCCATTAAATGAGCCCTGTTCTAGCTACTTCAATGCTGGGATACATTAAAACATTCCGTCATATGAAGAGTGCTCTTATATATTTCCTTAGAAACACATTTTTGGAACTGAATGGGGAACATTGATGTGGTTGAGGTTAATTATTCGGGCTTTTGCTGGGCACATTGGGACGCGCTGCCTCTGCCGGAACACAGGCTAAAATTGGAGCACTGAAGAGGAGGGAGTGTGGCCCTGTGCCCGGATGACACATCTGAAGTAGTATTGATGGAAGGGGATGCTCTACTGAGTGATAAGAACATGCCGGGGTTAGGGTGGTGTGGCATTTCCTGCAGCTGGCCGGGCTCAACACCAGTGAAGTTTGGGGCTGCACCTCTAAGCGAGAGTCTAGAAAACTCCAACTAAACTCAGGAGGGACTTTCAACTTAGGAGGTTCGTCCCCTTTCGGTCCCGGGATAAACCTGTCACGAGGGACTCTTATTCTCACTTTGCACATGGACGGACAGACTGAGACTCAGAGAGGCGGTCAGTGCCCCGGAGATGAAGGGATCTTGTGGTCAACAGCGTTCCCCAAGTTCAAGTAATTAGCACCTTCAGTAACGTTGCATCTCATCTGGGTGCCACCTACATGCTTATGTGTTTATGTTTCCTTTAGGCTCACTTTCAAAAAACAAAACAAAAAGAAAACACAGAAATATGTTTATCTTACTTTATTTTTTAATTTTTACCAAAAACCCCCCCCCCATAAATACATCTACTTTAAAGAGAAACTGTTTACCGCCACCAAAGAGGGAACAACACTGCCTCCTACCCGTTGAGCAACCATCACAGAAGGAAAACGCTGGAAGCCATGTTTCTGGATGAATGAATCCAACTGGAATCCACTGCAGGCAGGAGGCCTCGGCCCTGGGAGGCCTCCCATTGCTAAGAGGAGATTGGGAAGTGTTAGCGAGATGCTAGGGACACATGAGCACCCACCGAGACTTCCTGCTTTCCTGGATCAGGGGGATGACACCACTTTCTACTGTGTCATTCCACGGTGTCATTTGGTGCTATCTACCGCTAAGCTTGTGAATCACCCCCACCTGGGGCTAAGCCCCTCCCTGGGACCTCTGTTTGTGCTCCCATGTCCCCCTTCCCCTGTCAGCAGGGTCCCTGCTGGTTTGTATTGTCTAGTATTTCCTCAACTTTGGTAAAACCTTGACCTGCATAGATTTAGACTCTACATTCAGCAGAGTTGGCTACAGAGGTCGTGGGATGGCAAGGTTCCTCGCCCCCACCATGGCCACCGCCCCAAGATCCTGCCTTCTCTGCCTCACTTGGGGAGAGGGTGGGTGCTGCCAGGCAGCTTCAAACTCTGCATTTTGTTGTTGTTTTTGTTCAGTTACAGTTGTCCGGATCCCTCCCCCCACCCCTCCGTTGCTCTGTTGCTGCCCCTACTTGCATTTCTAAGATTCTGAGATGTTGACTGAGCACAGTGGGGTGCTCTCTGGGGTGGAGGGAGGTGGTGAGGGACCGGATATCTGCTGGGCTTGCAGGCCTTGGAGGGTAGGGGGGGGTGGGCTCATCTTTCTCCTGAGAACAATAGGGAGTCATTGAAGGGTTTGGGTGCTGGGGAGGAGGGCAGAAGAGACCATTCAATGTCCGCTTGGAAAAGGCCTCTCCAGGTGCAGAGTGAGTGAGGATGGGGGTGGATGGAGTGGAGGCCAGGCAGCTGACGAGAAGGCCCCTGAGCCAGGCCCAGCACCTTCGCCTTTAAAAAGGACTTGGAAAAAGTGATGCTCCATCTAGAGGAACAAAGGAGCTAGTTCGTGACACGTGTAATCATGGATGATACTTCTTGTAACGCATTAAAATTGGTAAAGAAGGCTAAGGTTTGCTTTGACAATGGCCCACGTTCCCAATACCCCCTCAGATAAAACTACCATTCTCAGTGTCCTCGGCAGAGAAAGCTACAGTTTGGAGTTCGAGGTGCATCCGCCAGACTGTTAGTTCTGTGTGTGCATGCATGTGTACCCATGTGTCCAACATGAGTGGCACTGTACTGTACATTTCACTGTACAATTTGCTTTTTTTTTTTTTACTCAACCACATTTCACTGGTTTTCACAGCCAACACATAGAGACCCAACTCAACCTCCTAATAGGGATGGAACCCCCCCCCCCCCAGCTTGGGGAGGCTCAAAGCTATGTAGCCATGCCCACAGCCATGGGTGGTTTGGGCCTCTCCAGAATTTCATGGTTGATCGTGCTCCTTGGACTTGCTGTTCATAACTCTGTGGCCCAAGCAGAGTGTTTCTCTGGGGAAGACCTGAGACAAAGGACCTCTGGGTCTTTGAGTCTTAGGTTGTCCATTTGAAAATGTTTCCAAAACGCTTTCCAGTTTCTTTTCCCATCGGTAGCGTATTAGGGTAACTCTTCTTTCCTTGACATGATCAAACTTAAAAGAATCCCCAAGATGGGTAAAAAGTGGTACTTTTAATGCCCTTGGACAAGAGAGCTTTCCGCTTGGCCTTACATTCCCCCCTAGGGGTCCACTGCCCAGCCAGACCCTCCTGTAGAAAAAACAGGGGTGGATGATCAGACTTTTTTTTTAATCACAGAGAAGCGAGTTTCTCTTGACCAAAATTTAAGTCCACTGGGTACATTGGATGTTCTCTCCCAATATTAATAGATTTGTTCCTCAGCCGAGGCACGATGTCTCCGTCTGCTCCCAGCGAGCCCGTCTCTGCAGAGGACACAGAGCCACCACGCAGGCCTTTGTCCGTGCTGGCCAATTCATCAGACCCACTTAGCAACTTGCAGGAGACATTAATTGATTTGCAGGGTTCTGAACCCTCACTGCCACTCAGCTAACTCCCCGGAAGCTCGGGCTGCTCAGGAGCAGGGAGAGCCAACAGGAGAACTTGAGGGTTCAGTCGTAGGCTGACCTGCGTCCTTCTTCTTCATGACAAACAGGAGCCAGAGAGATGAATCGCTCAGCCCCTTCTGTTTTCCGGTGGAACTTGGGGCTGCATCCCTGACTCTGGGGATAAAGTGCGGAGGCCCCCCGGGGCTGGGGCTGCTGG
The DNA here is from genome assembly GCA_007922815.1 of Macrotus californicus. Lineage (NCBI taxonomy): Eukaryota > Metazoa > Chordata > Mammalia > Chiroptera > Phyllostomidae > Macrotus > Macrotus californicus. The sequence goes on from VMDR010000521.1 coordinate 13,989, forward strand.
GAGGAAAGCATTGTCTGTCACTGCCAGCTGTCATGACCCCTCAGCCCCCACATTCACTCTGGTCATCTTAGCTCTGAGATGCTGGTCCTGGAGGTGGAGTTCAAACTCCGCAAGGCCGCATTGGGGAGGGCTCGCTGGGCTGTGAGGAAAAGACCCTCAATTTTAATTTGCCTAGAAGCGCGCACACAAAATTCATTATCTATGTGACAGAGACAACGGCCTCAGGCTTAGCTGAACCCAGAGGTACCAGGGGTGTCACTGAGACTCAGTTTCTTCATCTCTGGGCTCCTCTTTCTGCAGGGTCATCATCCCCAGCACCTCTAGCATGTGCCCCGACAGCCCACACTCATGCTGGCCTCATCCCTTTTCATGACCCAAGTGCCCGGATGGAAACTCAGCGGCCAGGTTGAGCCCATGTGTCTCTCCTGGCCCCATCCCCAGGGATTTGAGAGGCTAGGTCAGGGTCTCCCACCTTGCAGGGAGAGATCGGTTGGGGCCACCTCTGCTGCAGCCTGTAAGGCAGTGCTTGTGTCCCCAAGGCAGAGGGGGCGATGCAGGTAAACACACAGGTGCCCTAGCCACCTCTGACTCATGGTTTGATGACTTTCCGAGTCCGTCTGCGAGCAGCCGAGCCCCCTCACGCCCCTGGAGGGGGGCAGCAGGAGGTGGTATGAGGCCTCTTAAGGAGCTTAGGGACGGGTGGTGAACCGAGACACCTTTGTGAAACAGATTAGAGTCACACAGCCTGAGGTTCACATGCAATTACCGGGGCCTCTCGGTGCCAGGCAATGTGTGGGAGCAGGAAGAGAGGCAAATAAGAACACGACATGGCCCCGTCCTTAGGGAGAGCCCAGTCTGGCAGAGGGAGCCGGCACAGACTGGTAAACAAGCCATTACAAATGCAATGCGGTAAGCTCCCTGATCTGATTAAGCCTCCAAATGAGGGATCCTGACAAGGCCGGCTGGCGAGGGAGGGTGGGCTAGCACAAACAGGAACATGCTGAGGAGGGGCCCCCTCGCGCTCCAACATGGTCCCCAAGGCCCCTCCATCCGGCCCCCTGCGGAGGGGAGCGGGGCGGCATGTGGGAGGCTCAAGGGCTGCCATCCTTTATCATCCCTTTCCCTCCTCAGATCATAAAGAATTTTTTGCCTTACATACTGAACTGCTGGAAATTGAGACGCACAGCATTTAACTACTATTTACTTATTTATCTAAAATGCTAAGTGTTTCCCTTGGCAATTGCTAATAGATTCCTGTAGAAATGGAATGACACGTTCTGAATTCTGATTTCTGTGCAGAGAGAGGGTGGGAAGACAGACTAGCCAGGACCCTAGGGACTGGTCTGGGAGGGCAGTGAGAGGGCAGGGCCGTATTTAAAGAGACGGTATTAACGTATGCCTACGTCCAGGGTTAAAGAGAGAGGGGGGGCGGGATATCTTCAATCCCCAACCGAAAACACGACTGGTCTGCTTTTGAAGGACTTTCTACAAACGATTCTCACCTTGGAGTTGGGAGAGCCCCTTCTCTGCTCAGCCCGCAAAAGAAGCCTGAGTCTCGTTCTAGAACTTTCTAGGTGGAGTGCTAGAGCCAGTAGTCACACAGAATCAGAGGCTGGGCAGGATGAGAGGATGTGACCTCAGGCATGGCCAACAGACCTCCAGGTGGGGCACTACATGGTGAAGGTCTCCGGGCCCATGTCCCCGGGTCATTCCTCTGCCACCTCCACCTGGCACCTGGTTTCCAGGAGGGGCCAGGCCTTTTTCATTTTGGAGACAGGCGAGCCTTTAGGGTTACTTCTAACTAAGGTGTCAGTGGCAAGGTGAAACAGGATGGTGTCACTGATGGTGAGGCGAGAGAGGAAATAACTTTAAGTGACAAACAGACAACATTAACAGACATTGAATCATAATGAGAAAGTGATTCTCTTCTCAATTCCCTGTTAAGCCTCTTGCTTGCATCACGGAGAAAGTCGTTTGGATGCTAACAGGTCTTTAACCTCCGCCTAACTAACTCTACTAATCTCCCTTTTAAACCCAGAGAGGTCAGGTTTCAACATCTGGCTAGGATTTGAGAACTTGGTTCTGTTTGCATTGTTTTTTGCTTTTTCAGGGAGCTTCTTCTGCCTGAGACCTGATCTTACCCAGCTCTGCCTCTTACAATAGACTTTGGGAAGTCAAATAATCTCTCCCCTCCCCTCTTCAGCCTCCTCCAGGTCCAGGGCAGTGCAGGGGAGAAAGTTTGGATTGGGGTCCAGAAGGGTTTCCAGAGTCCTGACTTCTCCTCTTATTACTTCCCTGAGCAGGGCTGCCCTTTCTCTGCCTCAGACCCCCATCTGTAAAATGGGGGCACGGTTTCTCAGTCCACATGCTTCAGAGGCATCTACTTACATGGACCCCTTCCCCCTGACCCTTGAGAACTCCAGGGATGTGCTTGTGGGACTGTGGCAAGTCTCGAGGGACTTGAGATGGTTGTGGGGAGGGGCTGTGTCAGCTATCAAGGACGAGGTAGGCGTGGTGGTTAGTGTGACTGACAGCAGGGACTGTAAGTGCAATCCTCTCCAGAGCTGGAGAAGACATCTGCAAACCAATGGAATGAGTGATGAATGGTTAATTTCAGAAGGGGAGCCAGTGGGTATTTGGGGGCGCTCGAGCAAATGTATGCTACAAGGGTGCATATGTTCCTTTTCCTGCCCCCCAGGGGGAGGGGGGCAGGACAAAGGGTCTGAATAATCTTCCATGCCTCCTTGGCAAGACAGCTCTGCCCTCCTCTTCATCACTTCATTCATACTGGCCTTGACCTCACCATTGGGTGCTGGCAGGGACCTTGGAGGATCTGCTCCAACCAGCACTGCTTCCCGTGTGAGCTTTTGGACAGTTTCCTCCAAATGTTTCTCCTCATCTCATTTTCGATGTGGCCCCACGGGGTTAGGAGGGGGTGTCGTGGCCAGTCTCCATCCTCATTAGGGGTCTTGTCCAAGTCCAGACACCGAACAGGAGAAATGCAAGTTTAATTCCAAGGTTTTTCCTTTGCTAAAACCCTCCAAATTTTGGCTTGCTTATTTTCTTAACTTCCTGCGACATGAAAAAGTAATTTTTGTACCCCCCTCCACACAGACCTTAATGATTATTTTCCGTCGTTTTCAGCTTTCCGTTTTTGGCTATGAGGCACCTGGCCTTCCGGGAATGGACAAAACCCATTTTTCTAAGTACTCGCATTTGAAATTATTAAGTGTTCATTAAGCACCCCGGGTGCAAAGCACTCTCGGAGATGTTTGTTTCTCAATTTTCTATAATTTCCTTATTTTTTCCCCCTAGCTAAAGGCAGATTGAAAAATGAACTCAGCGCATTTGAGTGTGTGAATCACAGTTAATATGCGACGCCCCCTCCCTGAACTGCTCTGTTTTGCTCCCGTTTCCGCCGGCTCCTTTGCTTATCAATCTGACAAAGTTCTGGGGCTTTTTAACCCCTACTCAGGGACCAGAACTTTTGCTTTGGTCCGATAACCTGCCAGGGAGACGTGAGTGCGCAATCCCCTGACCAGCAGTCGCCCAGGACCGCAGTGAGAGCAATGGAAAAATCCAGAGCCGGAAGAGGCAGTGCGGGGGGGTGCGGGGGGGGGCGGGCAGAGTCGGGGCTGCAGTCTGCGCCCTGGGGCAGAGGGAGCCCCCCCTCATTCCCGCCGGCCCCTGCCCCCCTCCCCCGCCAGGGGCATGAGGGGGGTCTTGACAACCACATCTCTGCGTGGACCCTTCTAGAGAGAGCGCAAAGCCCCGAGTCCCCCCTCCCATCCGCCCTCACCGGCTCCGTGATTCTGCAGCGGAGAGAAAGGCTGGTTTTTTTCTTTTCCTTTCTTCTTCTCTTTTTATTTTTTTTTTTGACAACAGCCTCACATAACCTCAAAAGTTACCCATGAATTTACCAAAACTTTTTCTGAAACTATTTTAACCTCTGGTGGGGGTTAAAAAACAAGCCTTGTGAATTTATTACCCGGAAAAACGAAGCACGACTTTGTATTTTGCAGAGAGATCGGCTTCCACACTTCAAGGGGGCCCCCTAGCGCCCGTCTGCGGTCTGCCAGGAGCCTTCTCCCGGGCCTGGGCCGAGGGAGCCCGCGCCGCCCAGGGGTGTCTGCGCGCCCGGTGCGCTGCGCCTCGCCTCGCTGGGGGCACCTGTGCCCTGGGGGGACCCACCCTGAGTACCAGGGCGCCCGTGGGCATGGGTTGGTTCCCTCTCCTTAGGAGTTCAGGTGGCTGAAGTAGCATGCCAGGCTGCAGCCGGAGGAGGGAGAGCAGGGTTTGACCCCGGTCCTGGTCCCCTTTCAACTAGGCTGGACCCCCGCTGGCGAAGCGACTGCATTGTCTCAGCACGCAGGTGACCCCGGCTTTTCATGAAGTTGCATTGATCTCACATAAATGCCTCCCAGATGTGCAAGGATAAAAATGTTTGTTGAAAGAGAGGGCCGGAGCCCCGGCTGAGAACAGGACGGGAGGAGACAGGGGAAAGGAGATAGGCTGAACGCAGGGAAGGTCCAAGCGGGGCTGAAGGGCCTTGCGGGCTCCCGTCCCCGAGGCCCCGACGCCCGTGAGGCCGAGTCCGGGGCTCGGCTGCCCACGTGGCTCCCAGTCTTTGCACACGGAACCGGCCTCGTACTTCCTTCTGTGTTACGATGAGGGAACACACCGGTTCTCTTTCAGACCTGGCCGTGTTTTCCAGAAGCACACTTAGAAACATCTAAAGGCAAATGCAAAATGATGATGCCAGAGGGAGAGAGGCCGTGGCAGGCTGCCCAGCTGCAGGCAAGTACAGCGATCAAGTCTGGGTGCCCCCCCCCTCCAAACCCCAAGCGTCCTAAGACGCGTCTGAGTGCCTCTGTTCCTCAGTTTCCCCTCTGTGACACGAGGACGATAATAACAGTATCCAGTTTGTAGGGCCGTGAGACAGCATTTATATCATTTTTGTATGAAATTTGCAGTAGGCTTAGCAGCCTGCCGAAGAGTGAGCAGCCCAGCTCACTGTCATTCATCTCTATAGAGAAGCCAGAGTCAGAATTTTCCATTAGGGAGTAAAATCTCTCCATTTTTACATGAGCGTAATGAATGCACATTCAAAGACACACTCATACACAGGAGGGCTGGACCCCAAATATAGTCGGATGAGACCCTTCTTATTTCCCCATGGCTTTGATAACTCTGACGGCTCTTGGCCTGCGGCCCAGCCCTGGGGGGTGGGGGGGCGGGGGGGGGGGTGGGCTGCACCCAGTCGGTCAATCAAGCCCACCAGGCCTACTTCCTGAACGTCTCCACGTTTCAACATTGTTTTTTGAAGGGCAAATCAAGCACATGTCACTGAGTTCCCACTGTCTCCTCGAACGAGGCCTTCTCTAAGTCCCAGAGGGAAACCGAGGGCAGGAATGACATGCCACAGTGATTCCAAAAAGCATTCCGGGAAAGAGTCCTGAGCGCCGCCGCCAGGCCAGGCCAGGCCATTCATCTTCGTTCGCATGGATTAAACATAATATGTTATTGATTTTTAAAGATCCACACATTAGCGGTTCAAAAGAAATTGGGTTTGTATGTTTGAATCTGAAAGCAGTTCATTTCCTTTTCCAAACTGCTTCTGGGGCTGGAGGGTTTTCGTTCCTTTTCACTCTGTAGAAGGCCGCTCAGCAGAGGGGCCAAACTCCGTTTTTGACTTAATGAATCTCTGTCTGCTTTACCCTTTAAATTCTGTCTTGTGTTCTGTTGTGTTTAACTTCAATTAATTTGGAGTCGTTTAAGTGCCATTTCATGATAGATTCAAGGCGTAAATATTATTTTTTCACATTAAAAAATAGGGGGAATTTTAATGAGCTTTGAGTAATTCCTCATCCAAGCTGAGCAAACCCACTTCACCTCGTTTGCTTGGGAAGCCTCCCGGAAGAGAGGAAAGAGGTTCTTTTCGATTTTATCTGCTTCTGTGCTTACTTCTCTCCATCTCTCCTGGCATTTCCCACAGCTGGGTTCGCAGGACTGGCTTCGGTCTCGGCAGCTTGAGCATTTCCATGTTTCTGAGGACACGGGACATATTTCTTCTTGGCTTCCGGTTTTGCCGCTCAGTGCATTTGAGGAGTGACGAAGCGGTCATCTGCACGGTCAGAGGAGGAGGGAGAGGGTGATTTCTCTAGTCGTTTGCCTAGGAGAATGGGAAGCCGGATTTGTCAAGGCCTGCTGGAAATGTATCTTTGTAGAAAAGACTGGCTCCTTTGGTCAAAGGCATGATGGCCTCTCATAGGCAAACACATCAGATGCTTTTCCAGGGGCTTGGAGCGGACAGTCCCGCTGGAATTTGATGTCTGTCACTGTCATGAGGTGATAGGAGAAGACTCTGTAAGCCCACCGGTGTTTTGATGTGGTTAGGAGGGTGGTGGGGGTCAGCAGGTATCCATGGTGCCCACCCGTTGTGTTCTCTGGGGCACAAGGAAAATGAGTCATGCCTGTTAAGAGTCAGGAGAACATTTTGGTCTGAGTCACAATTCTTGGTAGCAAGGGACCAAAATCCAACTCAAAAAGGCTGAAGCACAATAGGGAATGCGTTTGCTCATGCAGTGAGCAGCCCGGGCTGGATCTGCAGACTTGAATGATGTCATCAGGACCCTGTGCCTCTTTCTTCCTATCTGAGATGGCTTTCCTCTGGGGGCCTGCACCCCTACATGTGTGGTAGTCTCCGTGGCCCCCGCTTACACCCCACCCACTGCGTGTTTGTGGTAGAACGAGAGGTAGAAGCCCCAGCGCTGACTCTGACTTAGTGAGGTTCAGGTCACATGTCTGGCCTTGAACCTTCTGTTGCTCCAGACGTGTAGACTCTGTCCACCCCTCCTGGAGGTGGGAGGTGGTGATTGTAGGCCAGCCAGCTTCCACTGAGCAGGGATGTTCTCTGAAGGAGGTTCAGGCTGCCAAAGTCACGGGACAACAGATGTGAATCACAGCGTGCCCTCCTCGCTTCCCAGGCACAGGAGGTCCCAGAGGTGGCGCAGGCAGCCAGGCGCATGCTGCGTGCGGGGTAACGGCTGCAGAGGGTGCTGCTGGTGCCCCGCCCACATCCCAGCTCAGGCCAGGGATCCCTCATGCCCGCATCCTAGATGTTGAGGGTGACAGCTGCTCATGTTTTTGTCTGTCCCCCTCTCTACAAGAGCTCCCCCTGCTGAAGGGAGCCACTTGGTTCCCAGCATACACCCAGACCCGTGACCATTCAGCCCCTCTGGGTGGGACAAATATTGTGAGGCAGTTTCTACTCCAGAGGCCCCGGCCGGCTGTCTGTGAATCACCTTTGTCTGTCTTCTTCCTGTTTCTCTCACTCCCTCGAGAAGTCACCTACACAAAACCCTAAGCTACCAGATAGCTATTAGTCACGAAATGCAGCTACTTATTACATATACCCAACATAAGAGTAACCCTATTTTCTCAACTCAAAGACTGAAGAGGGATTTCGGGGCTCACTGGAAATAAAGCGGACGCAGATACAGATGAAGTCGGCAAGTTTCCCCTTCCCGCATTTAATGTCTTCACCGGGGCCCCCACACTCCTTTAGAGCACACGTTACATCAAGTATTAGTTGGGGGACACTGTGTCCCCTGCTCACATTTCACAAAGCCATTCCAGGTGGACTTGCAGCGTGGGTCTTTGACATCGTCAGAGCCACATGCTTGAGTCATCTAATAGGGTTTTCAGAGCCCTGCATCCTCACTTTCATCCCTGCTCTTTGAGAGCTAGGACTGTTAGAAGCCGAGTACAATGCCGTCATAGAAATCTAGCCGCAGCCGTAAGAACCCATTTAGATAACGTTGGGACAGTCGCTGTCATTTCTCTGGTAGGTGCCGCTTCGCAGTTTCCACCAAATAAACATGTCCTATTTTGCTTTTAAAAGCAGACTTCAAGAGACTTGTTTACAGCATTCAGGGCTTATAATTGTGTCCCAAATGCCCAGGAAGAATGACTACATTTGTTTTAAAGGTCTCCTTCCCATCATCTTTTAAAAATCAATTTTGTCAGGCGACAGTGGCGAGTGACCCCAGACAGCATTGATTGGCGTTGCAGGCTAATGAGTCTTTCTCAGCAGTGTTTTGTGATTCCGAACGAAGTCACTGGGAGACTTTCCTGCCATGCGAAGTGAGAGGGTTTGTAAGGATTTTATCATAAGGTAACTGCTCCTTTTCCGCAGGGTACCTTTTGGGGGTAAAGCCCCTCTAATACTCAGGCATACACAGTACTCAGTACAACATCTCTCCTGAGTGGTCGGTCAGAGAAGCACCTGCGGTGGGACCGCCTGGCCGAGCTTGATTCCGAAAGTGAAGTGAAGTTTGGGAGAATGAGCAGAAGGGATGCTCTCTTCATGTTAGCATAAACAGAGGCAGAAAAGGACCCCAAATCTAAAAGAGGATCCCATCCTAGGGGGATATTTGAGAGCAGCTATGGTTTTTACCCATGATTTTAAATAGTCATTCATTCTAATCTTCATTATGGACATTTTTACTTTCAAGCTTCAGTTCTATTAATTGCTCAGCCACATTATAATTTGTTTGTAATATCTTATATCATCTAATGAGAATAATAAGGAGAATAATCTCAGCTAACATCAGTGGGGTATGTACCACAGGCTAGTCACTATTCTGAGAGCTTTGGTTATCTCCTTGAAACTTTGGACAGAAATACAAATGCTATAACTATACTCATTTTATAGGTGCATAGAAGGGTGAAGTGACTGATTGGAGGTCACCCAGAAGCAAGCACTACAAATCTAGGCAGCCTGACCCCAGACCCAGGCCATGACTTGGGGGGCTTCTCATTCCAACCCTCACTGGATACCACTGGAAGCCCCGGAGTATAGGATGTTTACCTCAGTGATTTGTGAACAAATAATCTGAAAGTTTTTAATGAAGAAATACATGTTAATCATCATAACTATGTACCCATATGTCTTCTGTCAAAGGTAACCATGCATATACTTGCTATACAGCATTAGCCAGCTTATATCAAAACTGTGTTGACCTGCGATATAAGTCAGCTATTGCTGTGTAACAAAACACCGCAAACTCAGTGGTTTATAACAGTAAGTATTTCTTATTACCCATGAGTCTTTGGGGAAACTGGGCATTCTGCTGGTTTGAGCCAGGCTTGGCTGGTCTTGCTGGGTTTGCTCTAGTGTCTGTGGGGTCAGCTGCCAGGCGGGTAGAGTCTGGCTGGTCTAGGATGGCCTCACCCATGTGCATGGAAGTTGGATGGCTGCTGAAGAAGCAGATGTCTCCCAGCCTCCTGTGGGTTTAGAGAGAGACAGAGCAGGAGCACACGGAACTCTTGAGACCTAGGTCTGGAGCTAGCGCAACATTACCTCTGCTGCATCCTACTGGCCCAGGAGAGTCAGAGGACCGACGCGATGCCAGTGGGAAAAATGACTTCACCTTGCTGCAGAAAAACTGGGAAATGCAGCTTTTAGCAGTGGAGCGGAACGTCTCAAGCATAAGTCTCTGCACGTGGTCCAAAAGCCTATTCCTGATTGAACTCCCCACCACGGTAACAAGTTAAGGAAAAAAAAAAAAAAGCAAAAATTACAGATAGAACTTTGAAATCCTAGTTAGAGGAAAACATGCTTTTGTTTGCTGATGTGCAGAAAGCGAAGTGAGGCCACTTCCAGCACCTTGTTACTAAACACTCAGGTGGATGTTTCCAGGCTTGGGGACGGGCACGTTTCCTTCTCTCTCTTCCGCCTTGAATGAACCCCTCTGGCGCGCTCTCCTCACCAAATGCAAAGAAGGAAACAAGGCTCCCCCTTTGTCTGCGCCGGTCCAGGCACTGCCCCCGGGACTGTTTGGTTTCAGCCTCCATGCTTCCTTTTGGTCAGTGCCCACTGGGAGGGATCCCAAGTTATCCGGTGAACTGAGGCAGGAATAGTAAAGCCATCTTGCTATTTACACAGAACAAGGTGTGAGGCTGTCATAATGCATACATGGTATCTCCTGGCTCCTGCCCAGTAACCCCCACTGATCACCTGGGGAGAGGGCACAGATATACCTGTCTGCACCTCCCACAGGAAATTAATATCATGTGTAACTGGGAGCACACAAACTCCACAGAACATGCATGTATGAGCCAGCTTCCCCCCAGTCACTCCCACTGCCCCCACGGCCAGGATCCCTGCAGAAAGGGGGGGGGGGGAATTAGGGACACTCCCACCTCCTTTTTCTTCTGGTTATCTTCAGATACAGGGCCTGTTCCTTTCGAAATTCATATTTAGCATTTATAGAGAACTAACCCTTTAAAGAAAAAAATACCCTTGATGAATGCAAATTGACATTAAATGGAGTTTGAAAAAACGATCAGGGTTTTTAAATATGATTATAATCAGCGAGAATAGTGGAGCCGAGTGAAATCATTACTGATGTCACTCGTGGGGGTGGGAAGGAGGGACTGCTGTGAATTAATCAGAAAAGATTTTCTGTACCGCCTGCCCACTGTGAACCCTCGCTGGGATCCACCTCCGCCCTGGGACCCCAACTTGCTAGACACTTATTTAACTATTGGATGGACCAGGACCTGCAACAACATCAATGGGACGCCTCTGGGTAGGGATCCTATTTACGATTTTGAGGAACGAAGTGGTGTGAGTTTTGGAGTCAGGCTAGTTTCACTGAGTAAGTTCATGCAACAGGACCTACTATGTGTCACTGCAGCACCTACTGTGTGTTATGTAGTGTTTTAGGGGCTGGAAAAATGATGATGATCAAGACTGAGCCGGCACTAGCCGAGCAGAGGCAGGCCACAAACCCCATGTGAGGAACTAAAGCCAGGGCAAGTTGTGACCATGATAAAGGTGGCCCCGACTGGAACAAGGCTCTGCATTTGGGGAGCGCTCGCTCCGAGATCCAAGGGCTCAGGGTGTCAGCTCATATCATTCTGTCAACACTGTTGCTGGAGGCGCTGATTCCTCCCATTGCAGAGGAGGACCCTGAGGCCCAGGTTCCTCCCACCCTCTGACTTTTCACCCACAGGGACCCCGCTTCTCTCTACCAGCGGGCCCCAGGGCCCTCCTCCATGTCCCTCTCCCCCACGGGCCTCCTGCACTTGCAGACTCTGTCCCCCACCCCGCGGGTGCCCTGCTCACCCTGTTCTGTCTCCTGTGATACATGGTGCAATTAGTGTTTCTGGAGCAAAGAGAACCCTGAGCTGCTACATGACACCAAGTTCACCATTGTGTTTAGCCAAACCAAAACCTTACTGGAAAAGTAAATTACTTTTATTTTCCTTGAAAATGTTTGATATGAACTGCATTAGAATCCTCGCTGAGAAAACATACCCAGGACCTATAATCAGAGGACAGAGGTTACCCCCTCCCCAAAAAAAAGAAAGAACCAGAGGGTCCATGTCTACACTGAAGCCTATTTTCCATTTTGTTGTTTACCTCATACTGTTTCATCGTCTCTCCCTGACTCTGTGAGTAGGTGGGCCTCACTGTCTGTCCCTCAGAGAACGGTCGGGACAATGGAACACTTGTCTTCCAGCCCGTGCCAGGGATCGGGGTCAGGCGTTGGGTCCTCATCTATGAGAGCAAAATACTTCCGAGATAAACAGATGAATAATTATTTAAAATAGACTTTTTTAAAGGCTATTTTTGCACAGCAAGGCTAACACAGTCTCGAAATAACAGGAAGGGTACAGGATGCTGGGGTTTTGGCCTGCCCGTCTGTCGGTCCCCCGCTCCCTGTCTATGCATCGTGGCCTCTGGGACCATTTGAAGTCCTTGTGAATTCATCCCTCCTTCCAGGCCTGAGGTCCCTCCAAAGCAAGATGTTTTCACTCTGTGGCTGTCCCTTTTTCTGTCTACACGCAGCCAGGTGACGAACACAAGGTGAATCTGTCTATCTGTCCCCGGCCCAGCCAGCGGGCCATGTGGACCAGACCTCCCATTCCGTCCCGCACTTACAGCGGGAGGGGAGAAGGGAACATGAAGAGTCTTCAGTGATTCATCCATCCCTTCGGGACTGAGGTCCTTTTCCTGTGAGACCTTCGCCCTCAGGGGAGAGAGATGTCCCTGAGGGAAGAGTAGTCAACTCTTGCCTTCTTCGGCGGTACGTGCCGTTGGCAAGCTTGCCGCTAAAAGCCCAAGTCTGTACTCTTATTATTTTTCCCTCTCGGCTTAAAAAGAGAAGAAAAAAAAGTTCATTCTCCTTCTCTCCCTACCCCCTGCTTTAAAATTCTTGAGAGAGGAGTTATGAACATAACAAAACTCTCATCTAGAAAACGTCCCCGAACCTGCAATTACCGGAGTGTGGCCGCCTCGTTCCGAGTTCTAGAACGCGTTTCTACATAATGCCCCTTTTAAACGTTATTATCTGTGCCAGCCTCTTTCCGCTCTTCACAGCCTTTCTCTCCTGCATTTATTAGAGGCTAGCTAAGGTTTCTCACCCAGAAAAAAACCTTCAGAATAATGAACTCTCCTCGATTGTCCTTCCTGGTGGGGATGGGTTAGGGGACCATTTGGAGAGGAAAATGGATTGCCTGGGGCCCTTGTATACACGGCAGTGAGAGAAATATTCTGAGATCATAAAGACCAATATGCTTTCAAAATCGACTTTCTGAAGGTGGTGTTTTCATGGTGATGTTAAAAAAAATTTTTTTTAAACAATAGGAGGGCTCTGGGCTGCTGCTTCTCCTGCTTAGCTGTGGTGGGGGGAAGCGGGCTCCCGGGGCTTTCAGCAGCCCCCCAACAAGTGATTTCAATGTCAAGGGCTTTTGGGACCATGTCCAGACTCAGGATGCTGTTGAGGCCCCAAAGACATCTTTGTTGATCGTAACTGCTCATCTCCAATCAATCCAGACCACACCGCCACCCTGGATGCACAGAGGACAGAGCCTGGAGCCTGGGGAAGAGCTGGCTGCCCAGCCCAGGGCTTCAGTTGGCCTTTTCCAAGCCTGGCCAGCACCCAGCCAGCATCCCTCTCCCTATACCCCAAGGCAGGGTGGCCTGAGTTAGCAAATGAAAATGCAGAGCACCCAGTTTAAACTTGAATTTCAGATAAACAATGAGTATTAATTTTTTTCCGCATGGGCATGCCCCAAATATTGAATAGGACGGACTTAGGCTAAAAAAAAGATTCACCGTTGGCTCAAAATTCACATTGAACCAGGCATCCACCTCTTAGCTGGCAGCCCTGCCCTAAGGCTCTCAGACCCCCCTGAACTTTCTTTCTTGTCTGATTTCACCTCTAAATCCTAACCCGTTTGAGATTCCCGCTCTGCCCTGCCCAGTCTGCCGGGAGCCTATCTTTGGCTGGGTTGATTTTGAGATGTTCATTATTTAAACTCTTAAAAATTGTTTTTAAAAAATTGATTTGAGACTGGGGAGTCGGGGAGGAGGCAGAGAGAGAGAGAGAGAGAGAGAGAAAAACAGCAGGAAAAAACCAATCTGTATCCCACCCACCCAGGCATTCATCAGTTGATTCTCATATGTACCCTGACCAGGGATCAAACCCACAACCTTGGCGCATTGGGACGGTGCTCTGACCAACTGAGATACCAGCCAGGGCATTTTGGTCTTCTCATTTGCTATCTCCTAAAAGGGTGGGAGGCTGGTTCTGGTTACCCGAGTGCCTAAACCTCCCAACTCCCCTGTAATCAGTCCATTTTGGTCTCTGTCTCTCCCCCACCCCATGTCTCTTCCAGTCTTTTCTCTTTGGGTTGCCTGGCTCAGATTAGGTGTTTGCTTCTCAGAGTCTGAGGTCTTTCAATGGAAATGCTGTAGTCCTGTCCAGGGGAAGCGGGGGGCCGGGGGTGGGGGAGGGAGGGAAGTGGTCTGTCGGTGTTGGGGGGGTGGGTAGGAGGGGCTCCAGGACCCATTTCTTCATCAGTAAGAAACCTTCACTTTCTATTCACAGCCAAACCATGGGAAGAGAGGGGTTAATTTTCACTTTGAAATTTGGGAGGGGGGACATCAGATCTGCACCATTCTGGCTCAGAAAATGCACTTGGCAGCTGTCACTGGTGGTGAGCCTTCTCCTGTACGGGGTACCTTCCCACACTGAAGCCTAGTTTCAATTTTATTATGTAGCTCATGCTGGCTCATGGCCCCCCATCCTCTCCCCGTGTTTATCAGGGGCTGGGGGACGCATCTCCGCTGGGGGGAGACTTTCATAATAGTGAAGCATGCTTGGTAGTCCTCAGAGAATACAGCGTGGGGGGGTGGTATTCGGCAAGAAAAATGGATAGTCTTGCTTTCCTCTGTCTGAGAGAAATATTGGCCATAAAATAGACTAATAGCTCTCAATATAGAAATTTTGAAAGTTGCTTTTGCATAGAGGAGTTGAAAACATTTTTTGCTGAGAGAAAAAGCACGTGGGATATTGTTGGCCCTCTCATCTGCCTCCCTGGCAGGCTGCTGTGGCTCTGTCTCTGCCCACCGGCGTCCTTGGGGGTTCAAGTCCGCGTACACCATTCTCTCGCTTTCTTGACGACGACTTTTTCTTGATGATGTACCAGAGCCTCCCGGAACCCCCCCACCCCCACCCCCCACCAGGCCTTCCTCTCTGATGGATGTTCATGCAATTGTCTTATTATTTTCCTGTCAGCACTCGCAGAGGCAGCACAAATGACTTTATTTCGAAACCACTGTGTTCGTTTACTCCGTGATAATTTGAGCTGTGTACCCTCTTTCTGATTTGAATTTAGTAATAGCCCAGCCTTAACAGAAGTCAAGAGGATTTCCCAAATATGTTTGCAATGACAACTGCTTAAGGTTCAGTGTTTTGTTTCCTCTCTGCCATCTCTCTTTACTGGCCCTCCGCGTTCCATGCTTGGTGTAGGTGTTGTCTCTGTCTGCACACCTTGAAACCAGACCCCCTCCCTGTGACTTCTCCCCGGAGAACATTCTGAAGAGTTAATCCTATGGACCTAGCTGTCTTTCCTTCAAGAAAATGGCCCAATAGTCAGCTCTGCAGAATCGGGTCCCCACCTCAAGGCTCAGCTCCCGCTCCGCTCTCCGCCCCTTCCCCAGGTGGAATTTTCTGGGTGCATGATGTTAATTACACTCTTTTCCAGATAAAACCGAAGGGGCACCTTCCTGTTTTCTGTCAGCCAGGGGACTTTCTTCCCTCTGTTGCTCCAGAATCACTAACCAGACTCCTTTTGTGGGAGGCGGACTAAAAATCTTCAGGGAAGACAAGATTGTTAAAGGCCTCAAAGCGTGGACTTGCTAAGCAATTCTAATACGCCCATGGGGGGCCTATTTATTTATTTGTTTGTTTGTTTATTTATTTCAGAAATCAGATTTCTTAATTAGTCTCGGAGGGTTAGAAGTGGTTTCTGGGGGCAATAACCAATGTGAGTAAATTCAGAGGAACCTAATGGGTGAGGCTCTGAGCCTAGCAGGTGGTTTCTGAAGTTGAGAACATCCTGACATTCCAATTCCACATCACGAAAGGTAGACTTTCTAAAGTGGGTATGAAGACAAGAGAGTGTAGCCAGAAGATTCTGGAAGCATTTGGACCATCTCCTCCTGTTATTACCCTTTCCTCTTTGTTCTGCCTCTCGGCTTGCAGGTGCAGGTAACCTTGAGGTCCAAGTCTTCGTGACATCTTCATCACAGGGCACAGCCTCTACCCCTGGCTTTGGTCATGACCGCCCCCATTCATTTTCCGTCAGGATCCATAGAAACCACAGAGGGGCTTTTGCTCAACAACCGCTCCTTGGAGTCACGTTGCTACAGGGTTGCAAGGACAAAAGTGCCCCTTTTCTTTTAGGTGGAAATCTTGAGAGAAGAGGAAGCCAATTCGAAAGCATTTCAATTGCTGCGTGGTCTGCCGCCCGGTGGGGTTTCTTTCATGGGTTAAGAAAAAACACATCTATAAAATAAGCCTGAAAGCATACGTTCTTGAGTAAATTTGAGTACGAAAAGTTTCTAAAGAGAATTTAGGACCCCTTTTATTCTTTCCCTTTTTATACTGGTCTTCTGGTTCCTGAATAGTTTGAAGAAGTGCTATTGAATTCCATACTGGTTCACGATTTCACATTACTGAAATATTTTGAACGGGCTCTTCCATCAATGTTGTTTAGAAGAAATATCTGAGTTGGAGAGAGCATTCAGTTCACCAAACACTTGCCTTCCTTCAAAAAAAAAAAAAAGTAGAAAGGATGGAACAGCAGGTATTCTGAGGTAAGAAAAAAAATACCTAAGTACCACATGAGATAGGCTATCTGAACATGTCATGACATCAGAGAAATCTTTCTTTCTTTCTCTCTTTCTTTCATCAAATTGGGTTCTCATCCTTGTAATTCAGATCTGAGGAAAGTCTAGACTCAGAATGGTTCCTTTCCTAAGGAGATAAGAAAAGGTAAAAATGAGGCTGTCTAGTGTTTTCTTTCTCGTCTGAAATCAGTCTATTTTGCCCTTATCAGGATTAATGGAAGAGAAAAGGGAAGGTCTTTCTTCCCAGTTGTTATCACTGAAATGCATCATTTTCTTCTTTTTAAGGGTGCAGATCTTGAGGGAAAATGAGCTCTCTCAAATACCTCCATTACATCTCAAAGAATGGCTGTCTTTTCCAGACTCATTTAGTAATGAGACATTTTGAAAATAATAATTCAAAGAGTAGATACTCTTGATTTCAATCCTGGCATTGTGGATTTTAAATGGTATTTTCAATAACTGTATTTTCCCCCCCTTCACCTCATGTCTGCTTTGCTCTGAATTTTAGGTACCTGGTCTCGGTGCAAACTTTTAACTTAAGGATTGATTTTTAAACATGAATTTCTACTACATATTTTTCAGGGTAAAAAAAAAAAACCCCATCTCAGATTGATCGCCTTTCATCAAAGAAATAGAAAAGAAATGAGGTACCACTAAGAAAAGTAGTTTCTGACATAAAAGCATATGATGACTCAGAAGAGGCAAACTTTCAGAAAATTGCATCAGGAGAGAGAAATACTCTGTTAAGTAGTTAGACTTCGATCAGCGTATTTTCCTGTCCCTCTGATGGGTCGTTCAAGTACTTTTTCTCTGAAGAGCTGGGTTGGGGCTTCTTAGTCATCTTGGTTCTCCTTGGATGGTTTTGTGAGGTGACATTTAGAGATTACTCAGTCTGGTCACATTCGACTCTTGAGCCAGATTACATGAGGTATGATTCATAACTCATCTCCCTTGTGGCATTTCCCACAATGCTAATCATTGTGAAATTATGTCCTAATTTCCGTTTCTTCGCCTACGTGTACACAACCACAAGGTAGAACTGAGCTTCTGATCGTTAACAATAAGGCGGTGCTCAATTCTAGGGTGAGGGAGACCCTTTCCCCCTTCCTTCTTCCCATCCTTTTTCCTCTCCCCCCCCACCCCGCCCGTCCCCTCCTCCCCCTCCCTCCCTCCCTCCCTCCCTCCCTCCCTTCTTCTCATTTATTGCTTTTCTCACCAACATGTCTTCTTTTAAATTCTATACATAACTAAGCTTTTAAGTGATTGAAGTCTCTTTTCCTCCCCACTAACATGGTTTAGGGGAAACTCCCCTGAGGATAACATTAGCAAAGCAGCTGTCTTTCATTGAAGAAATGGAAAGTTAAAGAGAACTTCTCTGACAGGTACTTTCTGAGATAAAAGGTTTACCTGATCTCGTTGAGGAGGTAGAATTGCTAAATACCCTGTGAGGTTGGTGATGTAATTCTCTGAAATTAAGTTGATGGAAGTTTTTCCCTTTCTTTTTAGCCTTTAAACTATTAGTCTGTCATGAGTGAATGGGGACAGGTGGGCTGGGGATGGTCCCTTGGTACTTCCCTCGCCCTGTTCTCTGTCACAAATCACCTGTGATGTTTTCGGGAGAGAAACAAGATGGCAGCCTGAACCCCAGGGTCCCTGCATCCGCCAACTCCCTCCCGCGCCCCCGACTCGCGATAATGGCTCTGTTCCATTATTTTTCCTGTCAGAATTAATGGGGAGGTATTCTTTTCCTAAAGCCATTAGTTAAGGAATATTGCTTACAGAATTGCTGAAAGGGGGTAACTCCTCCTTCTCTGGGGTGTAAATCCTAAGAAATGATGAGGCAATTGCTTAAACACATCAATTATATGCCAAAGCCTGAACTTCTCTCTGTAATTTTCATTTAGAGTTAAGAAAGTTTGAAAGTAATGATCCATAAAGCAGGTTCTCTTGATTCAATTTTGGCACTAAATAATTCAGATATTATGAGCGAAAAAAAAGTTTTTTTGTTCTTCATTTGGTATTTCTGCTTCCCTACAATTTGCCCCCCTCCCCTTTATTTTAGGGCCCTCTCTTATTGTCTCAGCATGATTACAGTTGCAACTTACCAAAGGATTTTAAGCATACTTTTCCACTAAACATGTTTTTTTTGGAGAAAATGGTAAGTGAAGTGTTCTCAAACTGATTGCCTTTCATTAGAGGGAGAGCACAAAAACGAAAGCCGTGGAGAAAAGTGGTTTCTGAGAAAAAAGATGGGGAATGATTACTCGGAAGAGGCAAAATTTAAAAAAAAAAATTAGGATAGTACAGAAATACTTCAGATTTGGTTAGAGATGGAAAAATACATTTTCCTCTTTCTTCTGGGAGTCAACTTTGCTCTTCCTGAGAAACCAAACTTTTGTTATAAAAATGTGAGGTGTTAGCTCCCTCTCCCAGAGGTGGGTTCTGACTGCACGGAGCTGACCCGTGGCTTTGCCTAAGCGCCCCCAGGTACTCGGGGGTTTTTCGTCATTATTTTCAGTCTTAGTTTTAGGGCCATGCCATTATTTATCTCTTAGTTTTCTGTCGAACCAATGACCCAACACCATGTTTGCTACAACAAAGAAAGTAACATGGATACAAGGGGGGACCCAAAACCCCAGAATTATCTTCTGGAGAACGGGCCTCTTGTAGAACAGGCCTCCCCTGCTAGGTGAGTGTTCTAGGAACCCACCTGTATCAGTGTACCAGCTGGCGTTGTTGTGAGAGGTTGTTTGGCTTCAGTGAATTTTTTTTTAAGACTCTTCCGATATGTTTGCCCATTTCATGATGGTGATTTACAAGAGCACCTGCCCACTCCGTGATGAGTGTTCAGCAGTTTTTGACCAAAAATGGCATGACCCCTGTGCTCCATCCTCCCTATTCACCCGATCTTTCCCTGAATGATCTTTTTTGTTTCCCTGGATGAAAAAAATCCTCAAAGGGAAATATTTTGCCAATGTGGAAGAGGTGAAACAAAAAATGTCAGAAGCACTAAAAGGCATAAAAATCGACGAGTTCAAACACTGTTTTGAGCCGTGGAACAAACATCTGGATAGGTGCATTGCATCACATGGAGAGTACTCGGAAGGGGACTGAAGTTTAAACATGTAAGAATAAATAAATACACAATTTTTTATAAATAGATTCCAGGGTTTTGGGGTCCCCCCTCCTATATTCCAGGAAACATGACGATTTCCAGCCCTGTGACCCCCTGAGGCTACCCGGGTGAGGGTCGTGTGGTCTCTCGGACCCTTCTACATGGACATGCAAGTAAGCACAGCATCTTCTTCTTTTATTTGTGTGATTTTGACACAGACAGATTGTAGCACACAGGATAGTCTACAATCCTTTTCTTCTTCTATTCCTTGTGAATAACTCTAGGCTGAGGCCATAAATAGAGAAATAGACGGTTTTAGGAGCAGCAGGAGACCACACAGGATGGTGGCTGTTCTCCACCGTTTCTCTAGCCCCCCCTTCCCCCCCACCACCGAGGGGCCATCCTATTGGTGGCTGTTGCTCTTCCCACCTCAGCTGCTGCTGCAGGAAACGCTCTTGCTCAGTTTCCCATGGAGCAATTGCTGGGTCCACGTGCTGCGCGTGCGTGATCATTGTAGATTTCATTTTATAAGATACTACCAAAGCGCTTTTGAAAAATAGGTTCCCTCTCCCATAAATATTTTTAACAGCATTTTTTTTTTTTAAAGAAACGTTGCTTCAGCAAAAGAGGAGAGCCTGGGTGAACCCTCAAGCCTCCCTTTCTGAGTCCGTTCATTTGAGCATCTTAACTAACAAGGGGTCACCCGTGGGACTCACCTCGGCCACATCCAGGCCACACACACATCCACGTGGGTGAGCAGTGTTATTGTTTGAAAATTAATTCTTTATTGGGGTTTAAACACACATGGAATCCAGACTTGGGTTTCTCATGGAACGTGAATAGTTCTGGCAAACTGGTCCCTCAGGCTGTCATGGGCTCCGTCAGCAGGAGCTGAGTGTCAGCTGTGCCCTTGATCTGGGCTGTACCCTGTGTTTGTGGTAGCCCCCCACCCCAGGTAATTAACTCCCTCATATGTGGTTTTTGTCTGGCCCCTGTTGCATTTGTGTCTGGGTTCTTGATTTAAACCAGGGTTTCTCCGCCACGGCCCTAATGACTTCGGAGCTGGACCTTGCTCAGTCCGGTGCAATGTCGGATATTGAGCAGCATCCCTGGCCCCCTGCCACGAGGTGCCCCCCCTTCCCAAGTCAGGACAATCGAACGTCTCCAGGCATCACCTTGGCCGAGAACCACTGGTCTAAACACTTCCAGACAACCCACTTTCCTGACCGGGTTTCGGGGAGAACGTTCCCAAGAGTGTCCCCGGGGCCGTTTTCATGATTTCTGTTTATGCCATAGGCCCTCATTTTGCTTCTCGGAGGAACAGTGTTGAATTCTGTACATGGCCAAGTATTAAAGTCCCTGATATGCTTCAAACCAGCCCCATTCACCAAGTTTAGAGGGACTGTCTGATCAAAACACTTTCATCTCAGGAACAGAACTGTAGAGACAGCCGTGATGACGGACAGTTTCTGCAGTACCACTTTACCTCCTTCTGCACACAGAAAAGGTACAGTGTCCAAATCCTGCGTGGAGGGGCTTGAGTCCATCCCTGGAACAGAGGTGGATGCTGCCTCAGTGCCCGGGTTTTCTTCAGGAGCTTCCTTTGTTTTTCATCCGGGGCTTCAGACGAGTGAAGCTCTACCTCCCTGCTCTCCCCAGAACGTTCCTGGGAGTCGGGAGGTTGGGGCGGGGGCTCCCACGGCTCTTCTCCCCGTCGGCCCTCTTGCTCCTCTGATAGGAGCTGATGACTTTCCAACATCTCCTCTCATTAGAATTGATAGAGAAGTATTCATTCTTTCCCTAAAGCTATTAGTTAAGTCATAGTGCTCTGAAATTGCTGAGACAGAATAATTTTTCCTTCATTTTCGAGTGTAAATCTTGAGGAAAGATGAGACACTATTGCAAGTGCATCAATCACGTCCCCGGGAAGAGACCCACACACACAATTTTCATTTAGCCGGGAGAGACTTCTCAAATGATGGTACAGAAGGCAGATGTGCTGGGCTTAGTCTTGGCATCAGACGTCTGCCTTGTCATTTCTTCTTTATCATCTTCTTATTCCCTCCCGAGATTCCATAATCCTGCGTCTGCTCTGTATTTTAAAGTCATGCTCGCATTGCCTGAGGGTGATAACGATTTCAGCTCGAAGCAAGAGTTTCAACAGCACACTGCCTTCCACGTTGTCCAGGTGAGGCGTTTCTGTGCGGGAAGGATTCTTGTCCTGGCTGTCTTTCATTGAAGACTTAGAAAAGAGATGAAAACAGCCAAGAAAAGTGGTTTCCGAAATAAAAGATTCGTTTGCGATTACTGGGAGGCAAACTTTCAAAAGATTGCATTAGGAGAGCACAGAAATGCCTGAGGCTGGGCGCAATAAATGTGCGTGTTGGTCCTGTCCTGAGTTCTACCGGGCCTGTGTGCTTGGGTCTGAGGCTGCCGCTCACCACCAGCCGAACACAGACTTCTGGTCATTTTCTGATTGGAATTGCCGGCCCCCAGCCCCTGCCGGGAGAAAGAAAGCCTCTTTCCTCCGTCCTTTGCAGCCAAATGTTTTCCTCCTATAGCCGCTTCATAAACAAACGTTGTAGGGAGCACGGCAGAAACAAAGGAATTTACTTTAACAACAGTTTAGTACCGTGCCTGGCGTGCAACAGAAACTTCAAAATACATACATTGCTTGAATAGCTACATGAATGAATGATTCAAACTCATTAGAGAGAAAACCAGCCAAAGCCAGTTCCACATCAGAACGATTTCACGGTGTGCACGGTTTTACTCTTTTCCGTGGGTGTCGTGGGGTCAGGGCCCTGTGTGACCATGTCACAGCGGCCTCTGCTATTTCTTTCATAGTATTTACTACGTGTGCTTGGTGACGTTGCCGTGTAATTATTTGAGGACCGAAACCACCTGCACCTTTGACTGTAATGTCCAGGAGAGTGTCTCCCTCGTCGGCCCCTGAGCACAGTGCCTGCAGGCGGTGCTGAGAGCCATGCCGGAGGCTCAATAAACATCCGCTCAAGAAATATTTAGGTTCAATAACATGGCCTCCAAAAATATGGACTCCAAACAAACCCGCAATGGGCTTGGCAAACTTTTGACTACACGAACAAATCACGGCCCACGTACGGATGACTTTCAGAGTGCTACTCGGCTTTCCTGAAGTCACAGCAAATTATATTTGCCAGAACATCGTGCATTCTTCAATGTCAAGGATGCTTCTAAGCAACTTCATCTCAGGTCCGTTCATAGGAGAGGACGCTGGCGTTCTTGTTTGTCCCCACTGCTTGCTTTGAGGCCCGTGTGCTGGACTGGTTTTTACGCCCCCGACGGCTCACTCTTTGGACTCCGAACTAATGGAGTTCTTTCTTGGTGTGTTGAGGCAACCGAGAGCAATGTATCGAATCACTTACTCTCAGATAGCGATGGTAGAGCAGTGTGTCTATGAGCATTCTGATCTGCCCAAAGAATTAGACAACCGGGAGCAGGTTGGCCCGAAAGACAGTCATAGGTACTTCCTTCACTTCATTTTCTTTCTACTTATTTTACGGTTTTCCATAAGCCTGTTCCAGAGGCTAAATTTAGATTTGCTATGACACTTTAAGAAATCCCTTCCTCTCTAAACATGGTTGGGCAATTATTTCTGAGGAGAATCATTAAAAACACAGCGTTTATTTTGAGAGGGGGAGGGCAGAACAGCCCACAGAGCTGGGACGAGAGATGGGTCATCTTGGATGCATGTATGTGGGAGAGGGCGGCGGGGTTTCTGAAGATGGCATGATGGCAGAATCACCTGATGTTTCTGAAGATGTGGGAAGTGGTTCCCATGGGATGCTGAAGCCCACACAGGACCACACTCTGTGTCTTAGCGTTGGACCAGGGCCCGACTCACTTCTTGGAAAGGGCCATTCATTAAAAGCGCATTAGCATCCTTCTTCCAGCATCCAAATTGGTTTAACGCACTTCAGTGACGTCATTCGGGAACATCTTCACAATTATGAAAGGTAACTCACTTTCATCCATAGACGGTAGGTCAGGAGCAAATGAAATCAATGGCTTTGCTCCCCTGGCTTTCTCAGGTGAGTCAGAAGTCATTGGTCAAAGGCACACATGGCCTTTCCATTCGGCTTAAAGAGCCCAAACCTGCTGAGAGGACATCGGGCCAATCTGATTATTTTCTTTCCTGTAATTGGTTTTACTCCATGGAACCCAATGAATTGCCTGGTTGTTTTGTCACCGAGGGACAGGGCTTAATCCACTTAGAGGGAGGTGCTTGGCAGGCTCTGGGGCTCGCTCTGAAGCCTCATCATCGGGATCATCTCTGGGTGATTTTTCATGGGGTGGGAGCAAAGACACCTTCAGTCCCAGTGTTGTCATCCGCTTGACCTGCGCCACCCTCGCCAAGCCATGTCACCTGGCCACTGACTCCCCCGCTGACCTTGTGACTGGGTTCCCCGCCTCTGTTGCCCTCTGCCCCAAAGTTAGGGGAGGGGCAGTGGTAGCCTGCCCCTTTAAAAGACGTGGAACCCAGCTGGAAACACTGGTTTCTGTACAACGACTAAGACCTACACCCTTCCTGTCCCCAGCCTGCCCCCTGCAAGGTCTGAGCCCCTTGGGCTTCCCCGCCGTCCTGTGGCTTCTGCCCTGCTCAGCACCCTCCTTCCACGATGGCTTCATTGACTCCTTCCTTCCCATGCTCCTTCCCACCCCAGGGCCTTTGCACCTGTTCCTCCTTTGTCTGGAATGGCCTCTGTGAGCGAGGCCTTCCTCAGTCACGTGAATCAGTTACCCCCCACTCCTTGTAACGTGGTGTTACTCTCTGTAATACCCACTTTGATCATCACTTCTGTCATACTCTCTCTTCCCCTGTTTATTGTCATCATCTCTGTCATAACCTCCTGTTTTTCCTTACTTTCTGAGAAGTTAATTTTCTGCATGGCCCCTGTCAAACCTGAACTGATCTCATCTACGTCACCTGTTTGTCTTTGTTTTTCTCCCCCTTGGGACAGAAGCTCCTGAGGGCCTGGCACCTTTGTCTGGATCTCTGACGCCTCCAGGTTGGGTGCCATGCCATTCACAGAGGGGCCCCAGGCTCCATTTGTTGAGCCAGTGGCCTGGTTCTGTGTCTTTAGACAACCCCAATACACGGGTGCTCCAGTGAAGGTTGTATTAGAGGGAATATCATTGCTTCCATTCCCAAACCGCTGCACTTTTCTGTAAATTTTCAAAGCTGATTTGCTCAGGATTAGTGTACTCGGTAATCTAGTAACCTGCCCCCTGAGACATAAGAAGCAGGTTTGTTCTTTTGGTTCAAGATGGAGGACAGAACACATTCATTTACCTCCAGTTTCCTCTAAAAATCTAGGACAAATTAGTAAAGAAACATGTTTGGGATGCTCTGGCCCCCAAGGACAAAATGACAGAGGAAATGATGCTGCAGCTGTGGGGACTGGAACGCAGAGGCTGAGAGTCACCGATTTAGCTGACCCCAGAGAGCGTAGTCCTGGTTCAACAGTGGGTGAAACCTTAAAAACTCAAGAAATGTAGGGGGCCAGGTGGGGCTGAGCATGGAAAGACTGGATGAAAGACTAAGCAGCAGTCAGACCTCCTAAACCATCCCTGTTTCTTACAGCCTGGTCCCTTCCCTTGTACCGCTCCCTGCCCCGCACCCCACCCCCAGCAGAATACTGGGGGCTTAGTCTCTGGAGCAGGTACGAGATCCTGGGGACACGGGGCACAGTTACTTTAGCAGGGAGTGAGGGGACTCCATTGAAAACAGAGGGTTTAACCAAATGGTTGACACTGCATATTGAGTCCCCCACCTCTCATCCCTAATTCAAGGCCAGAATTCTGGCAGCCGGGCCTCTCCTTCCAGGCAGCGGGCTGCAGGGTCCTCATGAAGAAGCCACCAGCCTGTGTGGGGACCTACAGAGAATGACTCCAGGGTGTGCTCCTTCAACAGGGAGACCAGAGAACCCAGCAGCTGGCCCGCAGTTGACAAATGGCACTTGTAAGGAGCTCCCTGCCAGACTTTTTATGCCTATTTCTTAAACATGGATGGATAGTTAAGATTGCCAACTGCCTCAGGAAAACCTTTACTATGAAAGAAGAAAAAGAAACAGAAACAGAAGGACTTGGCAGAAAGAGACTGTGTAGGGAGAGACAAACGTTAGGCAATAACAACAAATTATTATTGATAACAGCTATGCGAGAAGCTGGCGGAATCATGAAATAATAGCAGGATGCTATAACAAAGGAATAACAACAATAACGATAATTAATAATAAGAGTGGGCGCTTAGGAATGAAAGCCATGATAGCAGAAATAGACACATAGGAGTTGGAGTAGAAAATTGAAAGAATTCTCCCAAAAGTAAAATTTAAGGAAAAAAAAAAAAGAAAATAGAAAAGTTAAGGAAAATAGAGGATTAGGCGAGGCGGCCCCATAACCTCACAGAGAAAGTGACAAGACAAAACATAAGGGGAAAAAAAAATCAAAGAAATAACAGAGTTTTCTAAGATTCAAGGACATGATTCAGATGAAGAGGCTGCACCAAGTGCCCAGACAATGACGGAAAATAGATCAGGACCATGGTGACAAGGAGACAATGAAGAGCCTGGGAATTTTCAGAGAGATAGAAGCACAAAAAGGAATCGTCCAGAGGCTCGTGAATCATAAGTCATGTTGGCTCCAGACTTCTCAACAGCTAGAACCGAGTGGGGCCCCAGCTGCTATTCTGAAGGGAAATAAATCCCAGTTCAGAATGTTCCTCTCAGTCCAGCAGCCAGTTAAGGTCTAAGCCAGGACCTTTTATCTCACCCACCCTTTCTCATGAAGCCGCCAGGAGTTTTGCATTAGGAAAGCGAAAGAGGAAACCAACAGAACCCTGAGGGTCCGGGAACCAAGGATGGGAGTGGGGGGAGGCCCAGGGACAGCAGCCCAGGGAGCAGATCAGACAGTGTCCCGAGTGGTGCTCAGCCGGCCAGTACAGTTGGGGATGACTGGAGGGAAAGGGGTGCGGGAGGTAGAGGAGGGTAGAGGGGTATCGGGGTGATGGAAGGAGATTTGACTTCGGGTGGTGAACACACAACGCAGTGTGCACAGATGCCGTCCTACGGTGGCGAACACACAACGCAGTGTGCACAGATGCCGTCCTACGGTGGCGAACACACAACACAGTGTGCACAGATGCCGTCCTACAGTGGCGAACACACAACGCAGTGTGCACAGATTCCGTCCTACGGTGGCGAACACACAACGCAGTGTGTACAGATGCCGTCCTACGGTGGCGAACACACAATGCAGTGTGCACAGATGCCGTCCTATAGACTTGTCCACCCAAAACCTGTATGATTTCATTAGCCATTGTCACCCCAATCAATTCAATCATTTTAATTTTTAAAAAGAAGAACGTTTGACAATTGATCTTTCTAAGAAAATGAAACAAACCCTTAGACCATAGGATAGGAGGTTGGAGGATGATTTCAGTAATAAGTTCATAGAAAACTAAGCAAAAGAAGAAAAGCAAAATAACGCTGAACTCCAGGGAAAACCACGTGGGCAAGAATGGCAGCGTCATCACCTCTCGCCGTGTGGCTCAGTCGTGACAAGCACGTCTCTGGACACACGAACGCAAATGCTGAATGTTCCCAGAAGATCATGACCTTCTTTATGTGATTGCTGAGAACAGAGGGCCAGGCAGTACACGTGCCTGTGGGGGACAAGGGCTGTGGATAAGGGGTGCTCACCCTAAGCCTTCCTCTGCCCCACAGAAGTCATAGACTAGCCTCCAAACTGGAGGCAAAAAAAAAAACAAACCAAAACCAATGTGAAACCAGGAAGTAGTGCCAGAGGCGTGTTTCTAGGAGGGAAGGAGCTGCGAACTAAAACAATCCAGAGTGGGGAACCGTGAGTGGGTGGCAGGTGTTGCTGTTTTTCTTGATAAGTAGAAAGGTTTGACTTTTAAAAAGTCCGTGCATTTGTCACTCTAATCAAGCTAAAAGCAACTTTAAAAGGGGGCCTAATGCTTTTCTCTGGTGACACAGCCATTCTAGGATGTTTTTCTGATCTTAACTCAGGATGTCCTCTATCCTTGGTGAGATTTCTGGGCTGCTTTGGGCCTGTGTTCCAGGGAGGGGCTGCTGTGTGGATGTTATTAAGGTCATGCCTTTAGTCTCCCCTTCCCCCCATGCGAACCCCTCAAATACATCAAACAACAACCACCACAAACAACAGCAACACAAAACCAGGCTTACCTGGTGCTCGCTGCCCAGGGCTCTGAGGATGTCACACGTGATACAGGGGGAAGCTTGTATGTCCAACCTCTGGCCTGAATGGAGAAAAGGCCACAGGAAAGATTTTTAAAAATATAAGTAATTGGGGGATTTTTCTGCCCTTGGGAATTGGTTTTGCCACTTCTTTCCTCATCTTAGCAAAAGGGAGACATAGTATTTGACCACAGGAATTGGTTCAAG
This sequence comes from Macrotus californicus, assembly GCA_007922815.1. Lineage (NCBI taxonomy): Eukaryota > Metazoa > Chordata > Mammalia > Chiroptera > Phyllostomidae > Macrotus > Macrotus californicus. The sequence goes on from VMDR010000521.1 coordinate 41,782, forward strand.
GTAAATTGACTTCCCGCACGCACCTCGTGCGACCGGAGCAAATGATCTCAGGGCTGGTCATGAAGACACAGGTAAACCTCTAGGAAATTACTGTTTACTGATTTTATAATTTCAGGCGTGTCTAAATGTGCCTCCCCACTTTCAGGGCTAAGTCTGCAAGAGGAGCCATCTTGTCCTTCTTCAGTGTCACCTCTTGGTTGTGGGAAGGGAGAGAAAGAGAAGGAAGACCGCAGACCAGCTTCAGGAGGCATCTCTCCCAGCGCAAGCCCGAGGGAAAGGGACCCATTAACGGTGCAGGTGGGCATTATGATTTGGGGCTGTCTCGGCCCATCCATCATCTGGGTTCCTGGCTCTATGTTCCTAGTTGGTGGTGTTCTGTGTGTTCAGGACTCCTTGGGAAACTAGGCGTTTGCTTGTTCATGAAGCCAGCAGAGAACACCTGGTGATCTCGTGTCGATGGGGAGCGTGACTCGCCTTCATGCCCCAATTAGTTGTTAATGGAAACCGATGGAGCCCCTGAGATAACAGTGCACGCTCAGGAAAGAATCGTTCAGAGCTCCAGACCTTGTTTTCATTGAGGGCCATGTTTTCAACCCTAAGTCTTTTGTAGCAATTAACCTCCCCCCCCCATACATTTTCCTTTGCACTTTGTTATAGGATGTGATTCTGTCTGCTGGTGAGCATGGTGACTGCTGTCCTCAGAACACTGTGGTTGGCTCGGGGTTGTCCCTGCCACCTGACTCCTGCATGCAAGTGGCCGGCCACAGCCTTCCGTCCCACGGCAAAGGTCTCGACATGGGGTTTCTTGAGACTCAGCGGCCACCCTCCCAGGAGCAAGTCCCAGGAGATCCCAAGCCATGCGTTGTCTCAGATGCTGGAGATCCTTTGTCATCTGAGTCCATAGGAAACTCTCTCCGCCGTGACATTGCTACCTCTGTGGCTGCCGTCTGTACTTCTCTGGGGGCAAGAGGAGGTCACACAACCCTGGGAACTCACGGGTCAGAGCCACAGGAGCATGGCCAAGCTATAGTGGAGACAGTGACACATAGCTCCCAGGACAGAAAAGCTACAGCACAGGGCATGTCACCATCAGTCCTGTCCGGGAAACCATCCCCAGGGCAAAGATTCTCAGGTCCGGTCCCATCAAGGCCACCTGGACAAACTCACCTTGAAATATCAGCCTCAGGACCAGGCTCCCACGAAGAAGAAGAGAGACCCAAGATGCTTTTTCCTTCCGGGGGTCACCCTGGGTGTGGGGAAATGCTTGTCTCCAGCCCTCCCTTGGGAAAGGACAGAGAGACATGTCAAGAATCTGTGTTCATGGCTCCGAAGGATTGTGTGGTTCCTTCTAAGCCAGGGCAGTCCACGGAAGCCCCGCAAGCCCCTTCGAAAACAATCAAGAAGAGGAGTTTGGAAGGAATGAGGAAGCAAAGCCGAGTGGACTTCAGCGACACCAGCAGTGATGATGAAGACCGGCTAGTGATAGAAATCTGAAGCTCCCGGGAAAGATGGCGTCGATGGCCGAAGACTGTCGATGTTCCCCAGTAAGTGCCACCAAGCCAGCAGGACACCCAAACCCTCGCCATGAGGCACCTAGCGATTGGGAAAGCCCTTCTGGGTCCTTTCCAAGACATCCCCAACCAGCTCCAAACCCCTGACTCAGCCTCACCTTGCTCCAGCTGCCCCGGGGAGCGTCCCCCTGGTGTCCACGGGGTGCCAGGCAGGGCAAAGGTGACATGAAGCAAAGACTAAGAATGCTCGACACACAGCGACTGTGGCCGTGTCTTTGGCTCAGCCCGCCACGGTCTCCTCTGTGAAATGGCTTTAACCCTGAGAGCTACAACCGACCCGTGTATCAACACGTGAACCCGATGAAGTCCTGGCAACTGACCTCCTCATCAGTGGACTGAGGGTGGGAACCTGTGGCTTAGCCGGGGGTGGGGCATGAACTGGGCACCAAGTCACTGTGGTCCGGACCAGAGACAAAATTCAGATTTATTCAAAAACTGAAGTTTGGTCAGAATGATTCTCCTCCCCCACGGGAGCTGTAAATATACTTCTAAACACGTCCGATCCGGTGAAACATCGCGCCAACGGCCGATGCTTCTGTGAGAGTCGACACAGGCTGTCCTGCCTCGTGCCCGGCGCCTCTTCTGCCGAGACCCCGGAAGCCTTGGTTTTTCCAGCTTGCAAAGGAACGTTGTGTTAAAAAGTTAATAGAACAGTCTCGGTAATGAGTCATTTTTCTGAGGGGGAAAAAATTCACTTATTTTCCTCTGATGCTCTTTGTCATATTGTGCTCTGAGCAATTTCAATTAGAGGGTTACATTTTAGTAATCGCTGCAGCTTAAATTGATGCCTGCTCATCGTGACGGGAGCCTTTCGGTTTCCTCCCGAAGCTTCAAGGATACAAAACTAATTGGAGTTTTGACGCTGTTTTACATCTCAGTAATTTTATTTTGGGGGCTTGGTGTTACTTTGCTGTCAAATTAAATCAGCCTCTGTATTGTGCAAGTCAGAACAGCACACCAAAAAAAAATCCCCCAGTATTCCGAGCCGGTGCACCCCTGTGCAGAACGGAACAGTTGATCTGCATCAGCCAGCCCAGTGAGCAAAGCCTCAGGCATCCTGCTTCTCCTTCTCCTTAGATGGCAGCGGATGACGCTGCTGCATTTCAACAACGCGTTGAACTTGCTTTTGGTGCGATTTTGTACGATCTGAAATTCAGAGCTGAGCTCTTTGGGCTTACCTTTGATGGAAGCATGGTCCGGTGACAGTTTGTGTTTCCAGGGCAGGGATGCGAAACCTCTCACACCTATGAACACACTTCCATGCGTCTTTGCCTGTGACAGAAGACGGTTACACTTTTCACGTAACTTCATGTGAATTTTCCAGTTTCAGGGTGATTGATGGAAAACTTGAATGAGGGACCAGCTAGCTTCCCCTGAGGACTCAGATTGTGTGTGTGGCCATTTCCCATGAGCTCATAAATACCCCAGTGGTTTCAAGCCCAGCCAAGAAAGACAGGAGAAGGGAGGTAAGAAGAATGTTAGGTATTTACTTTCTGTACTTTCTGAACCAAACAAAAGTGATGTGATTACCTGCCCTTTGGATGAACCCTGCTACCTCGATGAGAGAGGCTGTCTAGGGAAGTGGTCTGAGTCCTGGATGGAGGGAGAGTCAAGGCCTGACCTTGCCCTTAACCCACTGGGAAATCATGGTTAAAGCGCATGCCCTGTCTGTGACCCGGCTCCTCCAACTGAGCATGTGAGCTGAATGTGTCTCCAGGCTCCCATCCTGGTGAGGAAGCATACGCTGCCCTCTTCTTGACGTAGGAGGCCTTGGTGGCTTGGGAGTGGTCCCCATGGGGAGAGATCTTGCACCCAAGAAGTTTGGGAGGGGAACCAAAACCAAAACACCTTTCGCCAATTATTCCCATGAAGAACTTGAGCTCAGAGGTGCTGCTCCTGTTTTTTCCCAGAGTTCCAGATTTGGGGGTATAGTAATCCAGCTTATTGATGTTGGTTCATAATTCAGAAATTTAAAAAAAAATACCCAGAACACTACCATGTACGTGGGAGGCCATATGTCCATAGGCTGAACTTGCTACCTTGTCTCGGGAGGCACTGGTCAGGGAGAAAACAGCTTCCAGATCCTTTTCTCCTGGTGGTTGCCGCATGGTCAGCTGGCCTACCAGACCTAAGTCAGCGAGTCATAGCCCCGTGGGCACTGGCCTCGCATGGTGGCAGAAGCTCTGTCCTTCTACAAGCTGCCACTTTGGGCTGCCACATCCCAACCTTGATTAAATATGGCAGAACGTTGAGTGTGTCTCTTACTCCCTGTGTCTCTCACAAAGGGGAGCAGGTGGGCACACCATCCTGTCTTAGCCAGTCATTTAGCTAGAGACTGATATAAAGCAAAGTGTACCTTACTTTACATCAACACGAATTGGTGCAAAGCTATATTTCAGTGGCTTTAAAAATAAACAAAAAATGTATTTTGAATGACCTTAGAGGAGTTGGCTATTGGAAATCATCCTAAGGTAAAGATTTTTTTTTTTTTTAGTGATGAAGCCTTTTATAAAGCAACAGTCTCCGATTTTTATAAATCTTATTTTCCTATGGGTTTCCTTAAAGCAGAAAGCAATCCTAGGGACACATCTTAAGAATAACATCAGTGACATATAACCCAGGTTGGGTTACTGAAAATAAAACTTCAACATTATCAGTTGATAATTGCTACAGTTTTATATGCTGTAAGCACGCACTGTGTGCCAGTTAAAGGAAAACAAATCTAGTTTAGAACAGGGCCAGTCAGGGTTGAAAGACCAAGGCCCCCCCACCAGCCCCACCCCCCTCCCCGGGGTGATTAATTTTATTGCACCTTCAGGTAAGGTGCCTCAGTTTCCTCCACAGAGAAGGAATCCAGGGGTGCAGCATGAACTAAGACAAGGGTCACTTTGAAACCTTGGTGAGTTTGGAGGGCAAAGTAGACACTTGCTATGACCCAACATGCTCAAGGCTCACCGCTGGGTTTGTTTCTCCAGCTGTGCCTCCACCTGGCCAGATCTTACTTGTTAGAGTGCGTGGAGGAAAGAGGTCCCGTGTCCGCCCTTAGGGTGGGGAGGTCTCTGAAAGTCATATGGCTTTTGACAGACAGCTTGAATTCTCCTTGTCAGAAAGCATGATGGAGTACAATTCATCCATCCTGTTAGGTATAACTTTGAGATTCTGTTCGAAGCTAACATCCCTTTAATTCATGATCCAGCAGAACCTATGGTTCATTTACCAAAAAGTCAAAACAAAGAGCGGGGTGGGGCAGTTGCCTCTGGATTTGAATCAAAACCCTGCCCATAGCATGATGGGTATCCTAGGGCAAGGTGAGTGCTCCCTTCCAAAAGTCCCTCCTCTGGCGCTCCGATGTGAGGAGATGCCTTGCAAAAATGTGTGGCAACCCCAGTTCTTGGCTCACAAGAGGAGTGATTGGCAGCCTCATGCCTCAAAGGTTTTCCTCGACTTTCTGTGTATTACTGAGAACAATCACATTCTTTTATTTCCGCCCCCCCACAGCATAGATATTTGCCTTTTGCACAAAATTTTCCTGGTGCAGCAGATTGTTATAGTGAGGGAAACTGTCAGGATCATCAGCCTGTGCAGCTGCTCACCTCCCCAGATGGGATTTAACACAGGGAGGCGAAGATGGTCGCCCTGGACTGGCGATCATGCTCCTCCCACAGCGGCAAGGAGGGCATGTGCACTTTTGTTCGCTCCGGCTGTGATCCCCATCGTTCTTGTGAGGGAGACTCTTTGGCTTTGGAAACACTACATCCCTCTACACGAAAGCACAATTTCTTGTCCTGATCTTTCAGAACTCATTAAATAGAGGTGTTAGGACCCAGCAAATCTTGTGTGCTAGGTTTGTACCCTGTACCAATCTCTTTACCCATGCTTTGTACTGATGTGGGAACAGATGTAATTTGATCTGAAGAAGTATGGGAACATTTATTTGAGCGTGACGCTTCACCACGGGGAGAAGGAGCCAGGGAAACTGTCGGTCTCTGTCCCTCGCAGCCCTCAAGGATGACTCACATCCTGTGTGTGCACTCGGCTGTTCAGCACTTGCTACTCGATCGATTATTCATAATCAGGGAAGCGGTTGGCTTCTTGAATGTTTGCTGAAACTTCCTTCCTTCTTTCTATGGTTAAATTATTTTGTTTTGATAAAAATAAAACTGAAAATGAAAATGTCTAGTGTGATTTGTTAACGTTTTAACCAGACATACCACAAGCAATATCCTGTATGAGTTGGAGATTTGATTAGTCCCAAGTCCTTGACATCCTGTCCACCATATTGGTAGCCCGTTCCACTCAACAAAAGGATCGGGCAATGGCGAAGGGTCACATGTTCTCATGCTGTTTCCTTTTCCCATGTGTCTCACTTATCATTGTCTGCCATAGTTTAGAGTTCATTACTTGGAAGTGTAGCAAAACGTGGAAGCCACATGAGGGCACCATCCTTGGTGCAATAATCCAAAACTTTCCCCTTAGAGTTGAGGTTTCCTGGATATTTAACGTTATTCTTTGACAGAGAAGACATCCTTAATTCATAACAATATCTCCTCATGAAAATCACTCACGTGCTCTTCGTAAGGGTAAGTATACCTATTTTACACACCAGCACAGTATACTTCTTCCCCATCTGTTCCTCTTGAAGGTGCTTGTGGTCAGTGGAGACATAGCACCTTGGGGGAAGAACTGGGAATGGGAGCGTGGAAAGAACAGATACACTAATTGCTGGATCTCAACGGCATTTTTGCTAACTCATCAAGCTCTAATAGTAATAAATTAATCCATTGTTTCCAAACTTCAGCCACTTGAGAACCCTGATAATGCTTTTCGTCATATGTGTCCACATGTGGGTATATTATTTGCTTAATAGATTTATTTAAATCATTTCTGTCTTTTTTTAAGATTTTATTTATTCACTTTTAGAGAGAGGAGAAGAAAGGGAGAGAAGGAGAGACACATCAATGTGTGAGGGATACATTGATCGGTTGTCTCTCACACACACCTCCAACTGGGGACCTAGCCTGCAACCCAGGCATGTGCCCTGACCGGGGAATCGAACTGGTGACCTTTTGATTCACAGGCTGGCACTCAATCCATTGAGCCACACCAGTCAGGGCAAAATCAACTCTGTGTTAATGAAGCTATTATTGCCCTAAGTAATAATATCTGTGATATTTTTAACTTAGTAGTTATGTATATGCATTCACATTAAAAAGTTCTGAAGAATTGTTCATCCATGTACCAGCCAAACACCATCTTTATAAACACTACCCGTAGCACACCCCCACAACCGGGGGCAACACTGAGTGACCCTAAAAGGTACATACCTTGCCAGTTGCCCCAGGTATTCGAAGTCCTGTTAGTCACAGCTGTCTCCCCATTTCTCCTCTGACACGACAGAACGGATGACTGCAGGTCATGGTGTGAGTATATTAAATTTCTTCAGCCAAACATCACAGCTGAGTTCATAGCGTTCCTAGTCAAATAATTATTGCATGTTTTCATCTCAAAGGAGTAATCATGATGTCTTATTGCATAAATATCTACCTTTTGTGTTTTGGTGTTTCGTTGGCTGCTCGTTGAGCATGAAATGACACATGGGAAAGCACCACTAGGGAATCCCACTCAGTCACAAGCGGTACCATTGGTTCCGCTGAGGGACCCGCTTCCATGCTTTTGAGTTTAAAGTAAACGCATCTGGCTGTACTGACAACCATAAAGAACAACTTGCCTGCCTCCTGCCTGATGACGCCCTATTGGTCTTTGGACCGGGAACAGAGAAGGACGTGCTCTGTGGGGCAAGACCCTCGTCTCCAGCTGTGGCCAACATCTGCTCTCGGTCTCCCTCAGCTCCTGCCAGAGGCAACACCCTTTGCGGTTTCTGCCCAGAGCCGGGTGGCTTGTTTCACATGAATGCAGGAGAGAATGGACTCCCGGAGGGAAGGGGTGATTTCCTGTTTGCAGATTCAGGGGTGCAGTGGCCCAGCCCTGCCTCTGGGCACCCCACAGGTCTGGTTGTCTCCCGTGTGGACACTGTGAAGTGGGCTGTAAGGCAGCAGAAATGAGGCCTCATGATTCCACGATAAACAGAAGGCCCAACGGCCAGGCTTGTTTTTCTGTAGGGTGGTATCGTGGCTTCAGACATACTTACTGCAAGGACCATTCATTCCCCTGCACACATGCTCACATGCCCCCAGCCCTCACCAAAACGTTCTCTTCTTGTTGAAATACAGAACGGGGTGGAGTGGGGCCAGAATGGGGTGGAATGGGAGCACTTACATACATGACTACGGAGGGATGTCCTTGGAGGCGGGGCCCATGGTGTCTCCACCTTGGCGTTCCAGACACTTGGGACAGTGCTTGGCTCACAGCAGGTATGAGTGCAAGTTCGCTGAATAGCGCACGGAAGTGGCCCCTGGGGAGTCAAGGAGAGGAAAGGATGAACCTAAATGAGGAATCTAGCCCAACCCCTTTCCTCATGAAGCTGTACTTCATTAACAGAGATGAGCAAAGACGTCCAGAGGTTTCTGTTCACCGACTTCAGAATTTAGCAACAATTCTCCATCGTTTACCATTCCGTCCGCTCAACCAATATCTATTGAGAGCTTAAGTATGCTGCAGGCACATGAAGACGTAGGAGCAAAAAAAGATCTACAGGAATCATGGGCTTTTATTTGTGGGGGTAGGGGGTGTCAATTCATGAACCGACCAGGCAAACAAATATGCAAAGACTATAGTATCAGACAGTGTCAAGAGCCAAGAAAGCCGAGGGGATGTTAGAAAGATCCTCCAATTCAAAATGCTGAATGAAAATAAACATTTTTTTTTTTAAACCGGTGGCAGTAGAGAAGGTGAAATCGTCCTATAGATTAAGGTCTACCTCCTCCACAACATCCAACGACATGATCCCTCCCCAAATGTAGGTGGGAAGAGTGTCCGTAGGTGCACTCACCACCCGAGCCCGGTAACTCGGGGTCTACTTGCCCTGGTATGCTGATCTCCAGGCACCTCAACGCGGAGGGAATGAATGCGTCTCGGATTCCACAGCAGCGAGGGAACCCCGGTGAGCACTGTTTTAGACCTAATTTTCTCAAGAGAAACCGTCAAATATTTGATGCCTTGATGCTTTCAATCCTGAGTTCTTGTTCTCAGGAAAGAGAATTGAGCTCTCCCTTAAAGGCCGCGGCTCTCACAAGGGCCTGACTTTACCTCCCAGGGGCCGCTGGACAAGGTCTGGAGACAGTTTTGATTTTATAGCTTGAGTGAAGGCTGTTCTTGTGGGTAGAGGCCAGGGATGCCTCTCAGCCTCCCACCATGCACAGGATGGCCCCCACAAAGAAGCATCCAGTCCACCATGCCACCGTGCTGAGGGTGAGACCCGGGGAGAAAGGAGACCTTAGAACAGCTCAGTCCTCCTTCCGATGACGAGGCTGGAGGGGGAGAAAGACTTGTCAGGACAGGACAAGAAGGACTGTCCGGACACCACGTCCTGGGACTCTCTTTGCCACATAACATCTGAACTTCACAGTTAGGACATGCTTCTAGAGTCTCCACACAATGGATCATCTACAGGATGTGATTCAGTGAACCCCAAGCCTCACTTTTCTCACCCTTTAATCTACCTTGAAAAGAGAGAACTAGGACATGAGAAGGTAGGTTTATGTGAACAGGTGCATGAATATCCAGTAGACATTCAAGAAATATTTATAGATCCAAAGATCAGATTTTACTGCAAGGGGAAATACAAGCCACACTCTCACGCCGTCTCCTTGACGTCCAGAGCCAAGTGGAATGAATGAAATAAACAAGGATCCTGGGCACCAGGAAGCTTCCAGGTCTGACTGGGATGATTCCATCTGTCGGTCTGTGCTGGTTATTTTTAAAGGGGAATCTGAGAACTGGAGGATTTTGTCCTGGCTTGAGTCGGGGACACAGCTGTGACTGACGCCTGGGGTTTTAGCCCTCAAGTCCAACATTCTTGCCCTGACGTGACCACATTCTGCTTCCACAATTTTCCATTGTTTTACTTTCTCAGCTAAGAGTGTTTAAAAAAACCCAACGCATTGTATAAGGATTTTCTTTGTCGGGGTTTGAAGAAGACCCATGGGTTTCTGGTCAACTGGAAATGACCCAGAAAATAAAATTACCCAGACTATCCCATTCCCCAAATTTTCTACTTAATCAAGGTTTGATTGCGTTTGTTTTTCACAAAGAAAACGTCTCTCCTAAGACATTTAGACTCGAATAGATGTGAGCAGTGCCTATGCGGTCCCATAATTTATGCGCTTGGGTTGCTGTTCTGTGGGCAATTTGGCGGGGACCACAGGCGCGGACAAAGAAGATGTTAACAGCAAAAAAGACATCACCAGAAAGCCTTTGGAAGACAAACACTTCACATCTTCAATTATAAGACAACCTGATGCAGAGAGAGAATAAATTAATTTTAAAACCTCCTGCACAAAGAGAGTAATGGAAAAATACATCACAAGTAGTTATCCCTTTTGTGCTAAAAACAAGCGGTTTGGAGGAAACTGCATGGGGCTGGATGTGTTAGTCTTATTATCTTTTTCTGGCTTTAAATTCTTAAGGGGGAGAAAAAGAAAAAAAAAAAAGAAGAAGCTTTCATTGTTTGAACAAACATTTCTTGGGCATTGATTGTGTTGCCAAGCATCAGGCTATACTTTCTGTGACTTTTTCTACTTTAAAAATTACCTTTAGTCATGCAAAAGAAACTTCTAGATGTCTCATTGCTGATTCCAACAATGGTTCCAGAAAGGCCATTTCTTCTAAGGTTTTGGCCCAAACTGTGATGGTTCCATTTAGCTGTAGGTGGGAATATCACTTGGTGTTCCTCCCCTAGCCTCACCCCGGGCTTTAGCGAACATCCATTTACAAAAAGAGGGCCTTGGGTGACTAGGATTGGTGAGAGTTTCTGGCTGGCTTTTCCCAGAGGGTGATGCTGAAATCTAGTGCGGTGAGCAGAGGCTGGTTTGGAAGGCCCTGGGGGTTCACACCTGTGTGAAGACCACTAGGGAAGCAGGAAAGGCAGAGGGAGGGAGAGATCCAGCTGGCATAGGATCGATGACAGCCTTGGCTGACCCAGGGCATGAGGTTGACCTTGGAGGAGGCAACTCGGCAGCTGAGGCACTTTCCCAAGGGACCAATGGCGAAAGGCTGCTGTTAACAGCCCTCCCAGCAGCTGGGGTACAGTCCTTCACTCTGGAGGAGCTGGGTGGCACGTCACAGAACCCACTGTGATGAGGTCCCACTGGGGGCACATCCATCCCCCCCACACCCCATCCTTCCATGCCTCCAGCCAATATTTACTGAGCAGCTGCCATCTGCCAGATGGCACACATTAGTTACTTACCATGGAGTAAATGGTGAAAAGGAACCAGAGGAGGCAGAAACAAGAAAATAATTGGGGGAACCAACAGCATCAGGGAATCTTTAGTCTGAACTCCAAAGGGCGAATTAGGACCAGAGAGAAGTGAGAGTTCCCAGCGGAGGGAGCTTGGATGGGAGCAAATGAAAGAACAACAGTGTGGCCTCAGGGACAGAGTGGGGTGCATGGGGCGTGTGAGTCTGCCACAGGCGAAGGCCAGATCCGGAGGGTCTTGTGGGCAGAGTTAGGGGGTATGCTTTCTCCCTAAACAGGATGACCAAGAAATCCAAGCCTCGCCTGTGGACCCAGAAAGGAGGTTCTCCCGGGACTGGAAAAGAGGAAACTGGCTTCAAATTCAAGTGCATCCTCCCGCCTGCAAGGTTGGCATTGTTCTTGAGAATGGGTGGGGCCTCAGATTAAAATAGCTCCTGTCAGCGTGGCTTGAGAAGGAGCCTCGGGGAGCTGTGCAGGGTTCCACGCAGACACGTGCAGTGTCTCAGTACGGCACCGGGTCTAGGCTAACCGTTGTCATTTCACAGCCGCTCACCCACACGGAACAATCTGAGCCGTCAAATGCGACACGTCCAGGGCTGGCCAGCTACAAGAGTTGAGAGCTGCCGTTCATAAACTCTCCGACGAAGGAGGAGTCGGCTGGACTCGCCTTTCAAGTTTTGCATTCATCTGGACAAAAAGATGAAAGAAGAACAAAAGTCACTGTAACACCCAGAAGATTCCAAATGCCTGAGTCAGTGTTGGGCGTCACAGGCCTCATGGAGGAAGGGGTTCTGACCTATGAAGGAACAGAGTTGAAATGGACTGGGATCTGAGAAAATTCCAGAAGGTTAGACTCAGCTTCGGACTCTGCCTTTCTTCCTCCCCCTCCCTCATTCTCCCTTCCCCCAGACAGAACGATGGAGAAGCATAGAGAAACAGGCCAATTCTTGGTCTGCGGCCATGAAATCTCAGTGCTTATTTAGCACAGATCTCAAGTTTGAAACGCTTAACCTTTTCCATTAGCAGCTGAGCTCACCTCCACAGAGATACTCCGATGAAAAAGCCCGTCCTGGGGTCAGTGCACATGAGTCGTCTTTTATTTGGTACTTATAAAAATGGCCCACACGGGACAAGGACCACATCGAAAAACAAAACATTTCAATGCACGCTGTCTTCGAAGCGTCAGGAGACAGCACTCCAGGGCTGGGGGCCGGGGCCTGGAAGGTGCACGTTGGTCTCTAATTAAGGCAGCAGTTGGGAATGAGGAACATTTAACATCTCAATTCCCCGGCGGCTCACAGGTGGGTGGCATGAAGCCCCGGATGGCAAAGATGGGCTTGTTGTCCCAGCTGTCCGGTACCTGCTTCATCCTGTGCGAGTTGACCCAAAGCTCAGTGCTTCCCACTGGGGGTCGGGGGAGATTAGAAGTGATTGCCAACACCCCTGAATTGTGACAGCTTAATTGTCACACGTGGCCAAGAGAGTCCAACTATGGTCCCTTCCCATGGGACACATCTCTCACAAACGTGAACAGAGGGCTGGGGCAGCAGCAGTCCTTTGCCAGGAGAAACCTGTGGACCTGGGAACATGCAAGGACGCCCTGTGACAAAGGCTCAGGGCCTCGCTGTGTACATTTCATCACTATTTCATCTGGGGGAGAACGAACCTATGGGAGGGTGGATGGAGGACAAAACCCCACAGACCGCCCTTTGATTTTATAGCCGGGTTGTTGGAAATGACTGACAGATGGAATAAAATAATATGCTTTAGAGCAGGAGGGAATGGAAGGGTAGACATCGAACCGACTTCTCCCCCCAACCTAGGAGCTGGGGGTGGGGAAGCTAGATTATTAATGACCGCTGTGGTGGCAGCATGCCAGGCAGGAGATGTGACTTTCAGTTACATACCTGTGCATTTCCAGGGACAAAGAACTCGTGCAGATGGGGCACTGCCACCCCGGTGTGGACGCACTTGAGCCCAGACATATGTCACCCCATAAAAATAATGCAGTTAGATAGAGAGTTTTGGGGGCCAGCACACAGAGGGGGAGGGTAAAGCCCCGGTCTGCAAGGGCCCCACCTGCACAGTCCTCGAAGCGAGCCTCGCACTAGCCCAGGCCAGGAGAGGCTTCCGACTCACCTGGGACATGCGGTACCTCTGGTTAGGTCTGGCCGTTTTCTACCCCAAAAGTCAGAGAGCCGGTCATGTCTGGCCTTACATGAGGTCTCTGGAGTTCCCTCAATGTCAAGATAAGGTGAGGGGCACACCAGGAAGGCTTGTCTGAATTCATGTGGGTGCTTTAGCATCCGAGTTCAAAGGCTTCTTTTTCTGTCAAACATTGAGTTTTTTCTCTGGCTTTCAGATGACAGACAAGGTTTTTGTGAAGGGTTGATTTCCAAGAAGGAATGATGGTTTCCTCGATCAAGAAAGTCCTTTGCTTTCCTGGAGAAGAGAATTCCAACCCACCCCGACCACCTACACACTCACCTGGGCTTGCTGATTTGCATATTGAGTAGCTAATGTGAGCCCGGTCTACACCGGACACCAGAACCCAGAGCTCAAGACGGGCTTGGTCCCACTCTGGGGAAGTGCTTTTAGCCCCAGCCAAGGATCTGTCATGTGGGAGGCTCCAAACGAGACCTTAAATTATTAGTGTAAGATGGAATGCTCATTCATTCATTCATTCAACAAGCCTTTCTTTCCAGAGTGTCTGATAACACGCAGAGTTCCCATCATCTCATCACTAAATAAAGCAAAGGGCTGAATGAGAGCAAGTTCAATGTCTGGCTTACACGCACAGGCTTTGGAAGCAGACACACCTGGGCTTCCGTCTGGCTCTGCGCTGAGTGGCTGTTCTCCATGCCTCCGTTTCTCCTTCTGTGCAGTGGGGACAGGAAGGACCACCTCTGGGGTTCGTCGCATTGAATGTGCACTCCACGTCAATTCTGTAGTGGTTCTGGTGTCAAGGATCCTTGTCACCCTTCAAAACAATCGAGAGCCCTAAAGAGCTCCTGTTATGGAATCCCTGTTACAAAACAACCATCAACATTTAGCATGTCATAAATGAACACTGAGGACATTTAACGTTACTTATTAAATCATTAAAAATAGCAATAATAAACCCATCGCGAGTTTTTTTTTTTATTTTTTATGAAAAACTGGTATTTTCCAAGTCAAGAATTCGGTGAGGAGCAAGGCTTGGTTCTCTGTTTTGTGCTTCTCTTCAACGGCTGTCACAAGACCCCACTGCATGTGGCCTCTGGAGGACTCCTCGGTGTGCGCTCCTCGGAGAGGCGGAGCGTAAAAGGCCAGCGGGTCTTTGTGTCAATGCCCAAATGGCAGGAGCTGGGGACAGACCCCAGCCCGCAGCCTGAGCACCATGGCGGTGAGTTGTTCCAGCTTCACTACAACCCCTCCCAGGGAAGCATGATTTTCATGCCCATTTTACTGGCTGGAAAGTGAGGCACAGGCAGGTTAAGGAACTTGCCCAAGGCCACACGGTGCAGAGCAGCAGATCTGGCCTTTAAATCCAGCAGTCTGCCCCCAGGGTGTGCTGTCCTTGGTAACCGGAAGCAGCTGGGACAGCCTTCTGTCCCACCCTCCAAGGGCCAGTTCAACTCAGTCCACAGAGAAGTGGCTGGAGGGAGGGTTGGCGTGGGAAAACCCATTGGAACTGAGGTCGGAGGATTTGGAAAACAGTCCTTAATGATCCGAACATTCTTTAACCATCCCAGTTGTTCTGGCACGTCTGTGGGGACTCGAAATTGCTCACGGAGGCAGAGCCTGCCTGTCTGCAGCCTGGAGAGCTGTGGAAACCCCCCAGCCCTCTGCGGAGCCCTGCCCACCACGGCCTGCTGGGGTGGCGCCCAGCCCGCCAAGTGCACTTGTTCTTGGACAACCAAGAAACAGGACACGCAAGGGGCGGGCAGAAAATGTCTCCCAGCACAGGTGTCTCACACTCTGACCGGGAAGGAGGGTAGCGGATTCAAATGACCTGCAGCTGAGGGGACACTGAGTTCTTGCAAAAGCAGAGGAGTAGTTCTTATACTTTAAAATAAAATTCAGACTGTTTGCTTTTGGCTCCTAAAATTCTCTACAGACTTTACAGCATACCTGTCCCCATCTGCCAGTTAAAAAGAAAAAAAAGCAAACAAACAAAAAAAAAACAAAAAACCCAGCCACGTTAGAATTCAGGGGAAGAAATGAGATTGTTTTTTGAGACACAGGCAACTGGATTTCTTTGTTTTATTAGTGTAGGCAAATTATTAATTCAGCACAGAAAAAGCCTAGGTTTTTGCCACAGGAGAAATCATTGACACCGCAAGGGATCGTCACAAACGGGATGACAGTGGTGTCTTACCTTTGTATAATGCTGCTCAGTTTTCAAGGCCTTGTCCTACCCTCCACGGGCTTCGCTTTGACACGGTGCGGGATGGAAAGTCCACCTGGCAGGGACTGGCAGGCGAGCCCAGGACTTCACCTTAACACCGCCATGCCCCAAACCCCAGATAAACGCTCTGGGTTCCATCAGAAACACGCAGGGTGAGGGACCGTCGTTAATATCTAACCCTTTTTATTGCATTTCCAAACTCAGTCAAGCTTTTTCAGATCTTGCCTTTGAGACTCAAGAGTAGAGGCTCAGCTCCAGGGAATGGATCTGGAGGGAGCCTTTGATGGGCTCCACTCGCCCATTCCTAATGGGATGGGGCCACTCACTAGGGTGAGCCATTTGTCCTGGCTCACCTGGGACTTTCCCAGGTTTACCATTGGAAGCCCAGGACCCCCTCAGTCCTGGGAGAGCCGGAAAGGCCGGACCCCCACCTTTGACAATCCTGGGAACGTCACGCGCTCTGAGCCCGCCACCACCCTCTTCATCTCGGTGGTTTGGTTGTGCAGCTGGCCTGGAGTTTCCCGTTTCAAAAATGCCTTGGACTCGCTGCCCACAGAGACTGGCTGTCCTTCTCCACCACTCCCCCGATCTGTCACAGTGGGTGCCCACCTCGGGGTCCCTGTTCTCTTTGGGAGGATCCCCTGAGTGTGGGCCTCCTCCGTCGCTGCAGGAGCCACAGGTGGTGGAGGCGCCGGTTCCTTCTCCCACACCCTGGCTCCCTGGCTCAGGCGTGTATCCTCCCTTGGGTAACACGGACGCTCACTCAGGACTCCTGAATCTTGAGGGAGATATGTAAAGACTTGGGGGCCATGAGCACCCATTCAAGGCCTGGCAGGGGAGCTACGTGTTCAGAGAGCAGGGCTGGCTGCAGAGGCCGAATCCTGGCTCCTCAGACAAGACCTTGGCAGCTTCTCGGCTCCCACGGGACGGGCCACTTTCTGCACCCCATTGCCCCACAGTGCCACCGGTTCTGCGAGCTAACTGATGACCTTCTGATTGATTCCTTCGTGCCTGAGCCAGCTGCGGCTGGTTCTGACGTCTGCAGCTCGGGCTGTGTGTACCACTGGGGGTCAAGAGCAACAACACTGTCCGTCCCCACCAGCTAGCTCTCTCTCACCATTTATCTCTCCATTCACCATCTACCCCTTGATCTTCTCTCCATCCATCCATCTTCTTTTACCTCCCTACTCCACTCCCTTTGCCCCAGCACCACTGACCATCATGCTAATATATTAATCATTTTGTTTGTATTTTTGAAAAAATATGTATGATTGCTTTATCTCCAATGCACATACATACACATATTTTTCTTTTTCTTTTTTTAACAAACATTTTATTTATTGATTTTTAGAGAGAGGGGAAGAGAGGGAGAGAAACATCAATCAATGTGTAAGAGAAATCTCCACTGGTTGCCTCTTGCATGCCCCCAACTGGGGATCCGGCCCAAACCAGCCATGTGCCCTGACCAGGAATCGAACCAGAGACCTGCCAGTTTTCCACGCCAGCCGGACCACATACACATCTTAAGTGCATTGCTCAATGCGTGTGTCCATACTCATAGCCACCACCTCGGTCAGGAGACAGAAGACCTTTAGCAAGCAGAAGACTCTGTCATGCTCTTCTGAGTCCATTACTGTGTCTTCCACGCCCAAGGTGACCACTGTTCTGACTTTTATCACCACAGATGAATTTGGGGCACGTAATTTCAATGTACTTACGTGGTCTTATATATCTTGTCCTGTTTCTTACATTTTTCATGAAGTCCTGTGGGGTTAAGGTCCACCCACACCATTAGGTGTTCATTGGGCCCCTCACCCCAACTCACCCACAGCACAGAAGGCCGGTGCCATCCGCTTAGCCCGCCCCCTGTCCAGGCTGCCTCAGCTCTGGACCATGGCACCGTGTTTCCAGCGTGTTTGTATGTGGAAATCTGCCGGGTTTCTCAGTTCGCCAACACTGTCAAGGCCAAGTTTTAACACTAGGATGGGGCTGGGGGGTTACCAAGTGAGCCTCTTTTTTGTGTATGTCCTTGACGCTTTTGCTCAGTTTGTGAATGCCTCCCTGTCAACAAGGATTTGTCAGGAGGGTGGGGTTGGAGGGGTGCATGTGGTCATCCTTTCTGGATGGAGAGCCCTCCTCTCCTCGCCCCCCTAATTTGACTCCCCCACCACCTGCCTCTGAGCTGTGCTGAGATGATCCTGGTGAGCATGGTGAGGTCACACAGTCACTCCTGCGAGAGCTGTCACCTTGCCACCTTGCCACTCAGCAGCCCAGAAATTCCAAGTCTTGGTTGGTGGAGGCGGGGGGAGGAGGGGGAGGGGGAGGGGTGTTGGAGCCGCAGGAAGGGAAGCCAGGTGAGGGAACCGTACATGTCGCACTGAAGTCTTCCATGCTGTGTCAGCGCCGGGGAGCAGGATGGCTGCCACCCCAGAGACAACTCTCTCTCCTCGGCCTCACACACATTCTGTTTGGGAAGGAGTTCGTGGAGGTCTGCAGATGGGGATGTTGGAAAAAATGTGTTTTCCCTGCAGAAGGCAAAAGTTTACGGACAAAACAACCCAAAAGGCAAAGACCTTGGAAGGGCCCTTCTGCCTGGGAGGTTGCCTGCCCCACCCGTGGTGCCGACTCGTTTAGGCCACAGGAAAGCCTCCTTGATCCTGTTCAATTTTGGGGCGATCCGGAAGGTCGGACTGGGGGGATTTAGTAGCCGAAATCTTTGATAGAAAAAGAAAATAAATGAGTAAAAGAAAATAATCACTGTCCTCCAGGACAGAGCATGAAAAATATCAGCAAAATCCTGATTTCATCCTAACTCAAACCAGATGAAGAGAACCTCACATCCCGCTGCACACCGGTTGCTCTGATTTCCTATTGATTCGGATGGAAATGACATTCACAGAGTTGAGGAGGCACCCCGTGCCCCCGGCCCCTGGGAGGGAGACAGGAGGGGGTGACGGGCACAGACTCCAGGGTGAGGCAGGATGGAGCCAACCCCATATTTTTTCATGCATCATTGCATTATATCATTAGGAAGGTACTTACTCTTCCCGAGACTCAGTTTTGTCATCTGTAGAATGGGGTAGTAGCTGTTCTCGCCTCACAGGACTCCATGCACTTGAAGTTCTCAGGGCTGAGAGACACATGGAGATTAACACCCAGAAGGTGCTCACTCCATGTGAGCTCTTTCTCAGTTTTCAAGCCACAAGGTCCCAGTGGGGTGGTGGCCACAGAGAGCCCCAAGGTCGAGGGGAGCCAGCCATAGGGGAGTCATTGAGTTCTATCCACGGTGTATGCGGTCATTGCGCATTTTCCCTTTGAAGTCGCATGCCCTCCTCCAGGCGTTTTTCCTACCAAGAGGTGCTTTACATGCGCGGCCAAACACCTTTATGGGGTGGACACCGTTTGCACCGCAGCACCGTGACACGGGGGCACCGATCGGCATGCCCCCCAACGCTCAAGGTGACAGAAGCCACAGTGCGCTCCGTGGGCATGCTGCAGCGTCAGAAGGAGTGGGTAGACTGAGAAGTACGGCAAGGGAGGCGACCTCACACTGAAAGAGAGTGTGCGACAACATTTGTAGGGGGCCTGCGTTTTCGTGGAACAAGCAAGGAGCAGTAACGTGCTGGAGTTGAGTCTGGAAGGAAACAGTGAGAAGGCTGCACGCGAACGGTTTAGGGCAGCTTCCTCCCAGGAAGCTGATGTCGTAAGGAACGAGGTCATGCAGTTAATCGGCCGACACCGGGCCTTTCTGAGAGTAGAAGGAGGCCGTAGCTTTGCCCCACCTGCCCGGCAGGTACTGACCCGGGGCCGTGAGAGCCGTGGGGCCCGCCCCGGGGGACTCTCCTTTTTGTCCAAGAGGACTGGAGACTCTACTTTGCTAGTGACGAGATTCAAGTCCGACTCATTTGGCTCTTCTCCCTTCTTCTGAGTCCATCACTCACTGGGACTGTGACTCGACTAGGCCTGGACAGGGGAGGAGGAACCTTGGGGACTGGAGCCACCCCTCAGGGATGAAGCATCGCCAAAGCTGTTCTGGGAGGAAGGGAGTGTGGGTCTGGGAAGGCCGAGCCAGTAGGTCACACTGTGTGTTTGGCCAGCCCTGGATGTTTGTCAACCTGAACGCTAGTCGGGGGGGAAATCCAAGAGCAGCCCTATATCCAGAGAGAAAGCGGCCCTGCAGAGAATCCCCTGTAGGTGATGCCTGGGTGGTGGACTCAGACCAGTGTTAGTGTGGAGAGGAGAAAGGGAACAGGGGTCCCAATCTGACGGGTGTATGTTTTGTTCCCCGCGCTGGAGCCAGGGAGCTATACGGTGAAGAGCCAGCGATGGGGGGGGGTGCGAGGGGGGGGGGGGGGCTCTGAGCGGAGAGTCTGCTTCCCTGATTGGAAGCAGCTGTGGGCCTTTGACTCCACAGAGAGGAGGGGAGTTTCGGGCGCCGCTGGTGTGAGAGGTTACTCAGGCTGACTTCCTGCCACCCAGGCCCCTCCGAATTGGAACCATTTTTCAACCTCCTCCGACATCCAAGGCTGCCAGGGGTACGGGAGGTCTCCGAACATCCATCTCAATCAATCTTGCCACGTTTTTCCCTGGGAGAGCCCGAACGATTCAATTACTGTGTGCGTTCCCCAAACCCAGGCCTTGAGGACCCGTTCACTGTTGTCCCCCCAGAGCCGTTCGGGTTGCTCACGCTTCCAAGCAGAAAAATTATCCCTTTGAGACCACTTCTCACAGCGCGACGCTCAGGAGCCCTGGGAGGCATCTGCGGTATAAACAGCAGCCTCAGAGCAGGGCCAGAGAAGCTGCTGCAGTGATAATTCTGTTCGGAGACAATGATTTTCTAACTCCCCTCACCCATCAAATCGGGGCACTTAATAAATAGTACCTCCCTTAGAGGGTTATGTTTTTTAGCAAGGTGTTTAACTTAAATGCATTCTCAAATTTTAAGATAGTTTTAGATTTGTAGAAAAGTTGCAAAGATAGGATAGAAAGTTCCTATAAGTCTTTTTCTTTCCTTTTTTATCTTCACCTGAGAACTTTTTTTATGGCTTTTACAGAAAGAGGAAGGGAGACAGGAAGAGAGAGAGAGAAACATCAGTGTGAGAGAGAAGCATCAATTGGTTGCCTCCCATACGCGCCTGGAATGGGGGTCACGCAGGCCTGGACCCAGACCCGGACCTGGGATCGAACATGCAACTTCGGGATGTGGTCTGATAGGGGAATCAAACCCATAACCTTTTGGTTACAAGACAACTCTCCAACCAGCTGAGCCACACCGGCCAGGGCAGTTCCTGCAAGCCTTTCACCCAACTTCCCCTATTTTTAACATTCTCCTTTCCTATAGTGCGTTTTTCATAACTGCGGAGCTGGTGTGAGTGTACAGCCATTAACTAAATCCCACAGGTCATTCGCATTTCACTAGTTTTCTCCCAGTGACTCTTTTCAGGTCCAAGACCCACCAAGGACACCACCTCACCTTGTTGTCCTGTCTCCCTGGGCTCCTCTGGGCACTGACAGTTTCTCAGATTCTCCTGGGTTCTGATGACCTTGACAGTTTGGAGGACTGGCCAGGTGTTGTGGGGACTGTCTCTCCAGTGGGATTTGTCCAATGTCGTCCTCATAACCAGTCTGGGGGAGAAAGTGCCCTTCTCATCACATCATACGAAGGGTCCCTGCCATCATTGACCTTGATCACACGGGTTGTTCTGAGGGTTCAGTGATATCCTGCTTATAAGATGCTTGAATGCGTTCCCGGCCCATACGTGTGCTGATGAGGCAGATGAATTCATTGAGTCAGTGGCTGTGGGGAATTTTCACTCTGTCACGCTGTGTGTCCGCTTCAAAGGCCAATCAGCTTCAACTCCCGCCCTTCAGGACCCGCAGCGCTGGGTGTGGACAGCCACCTCCACCTTCACCTTCACCTTCAATCCACTGGGCTTTGCTCAAGTGCTTCGGAGTCGGGAATGGTAGCTGCTGGCCTGTGGGGTGCGTGCGGAGCCCCAGCACGGACCAATAGTCATTTCTGGCCGTGGGTGAACAACTGGATAGACTTACAGGGCTCCCCACAGAGGCTTACAGAGTCACAGCTCAGCGTGCCATGGGGACAGTAAGTCACAAGGAGGAAGGACCTTCTTTTGAAGTAGCATGTGGCCAAGACAAACACCCACGCAGCTATTTCACCGACTTCCTGGGTAACCTCGAGGAATCCCTCCAAAGCGGTGCGCCGTGGGACTCCTTCCGTGTCCTACGGGAACGGTGGTGATTGGCTGGCCTTTCTCACCAGGTGCTCTTCGATTTAGGTTGATTAGCCTTGGTTTCAAAGACAAGAAATGTCCCAGCTCCAAAAGCTCAGTTTTAGAATATTGTGAGACTCCAAAGGTGCAAAGCATGTAAAAAAGTGCTTTAAAAATGGGAAAGACAATGTGAATGTAAGATTAAAAAAAAACCCTCAGCTGAGGATATTTTTTATTATTGATGAGAGAGAGATGTGTTGCCTGCTGCGCGCACGCGCCCTGACAGGGGGGTCAAACCCGTGAATTTTTGGTGCACAGGCTGAAGCTCTAGCCAACTGAGCCACTGGGCCAAGGCTAAGATTTTTGAATGAAAGGCCCAATAGGCCTCATCTGTCCTTCCAGTCACTTTCTGTCACCAGCACGGTAATCTCATTGCCAACATCATCTCTGAATATAAAAAAACGTGGCTTCCGAAGTTGTGCTCCCTCTGTTTGGCCCACCACGCAGAAAGAGGACAAATGTCCATCTTTTATAAGAAATAGGCAATTTTAAAATGACGGTCTTTCCACTAAGACGTACCACAGTGAGTGTGACTCCCTGAGGCTCCACCCCATCGTTATTTTTTGTTGAAAACCTCACAGGACAGAGCTCGGCAGCGCTGCTGAGTTGAGCAAACACCGTGGTTTGCAGAGGGGCATCTGGAAAGTCCCCGGCATGGGCTTTCTTGGGTTCTTTAGTGACAGGGATTGTCCAATTGAACCCAAATGAGTGTTTAATTTCTTCTGGCTGAGGAAGAAGCGGTGATGGGTGGGCGTGCCATCTGGTTTTCGTTCTTTGCAATTATTGGAACGTTTTCATCATATTCTCCTCATCAGTAAAGAGCTCACAGCACATTTGGGATCACGGGTGAAAAATGGATACCAGGGGAAATCCAATTATTTTTTATTTTTAGGTACAAGGGGAGGGTGCTGGCTGAGCACCACGCTCTTCCCAGTCTCTGAGGATTAACGAGCACGGTGAAGCTTACCAGGCCCCTTCCCAGCACAGTGCTGTGGGGCGGGGCTGCACGGGGCATCTCAGAGGGGCATCGTCCCCACGTGTAGGTGCTGAACCTCCAGGAGTTTTAACATTTACGGCGTGGCTCAGTAGGATGAGTGTTGGCCTACGAGCCATAAGGGTCGCTGGTTCAATTCCCTGTTGGGGTGTGTGCTTGGGTTACTGGGCCAGGTCTCCACTTAGGGGTATGTGGGAGACAACAGATTGATGATTTCCTCACACATCGATGCTTCTCTCCCTCTCTTTCTCCCTCCCTTGCCCTCTCTCTGAAAATAAATAAATAAAACTCTAAAAAATATTTTTAAATGTATGCCATGTACAACTGCATTTATTTCCACCACCATTTTCCAGGGCAAAGTTCACACTCCACAGGAATATCAGCCCATTCTAGAGTAAGTCTAGGAGACTACAGAAAATCAAAGGACCCAGGGAACTCTTTGCTCCCATCCTGCATCGACAAGAAAGAAACATTCTGCCCAGATCCCGTGACGGCCTGGGGAGATCCCAGCACATGCCCTGGGTGTGGGCCTATCTTTTTGTTTGTGGACGTTAGGCCCCACTGAGCAGAGTTCTGGTTAGATCACCAACTATGCTCAAGACTTCGAGGCTCCAGCCATAGGTTTTCGTGACGAGAGCCAGTGAATTTTCTGTCCTGCCCGAGAATAACAGAGTTGGGTTTTGCCTCTTGGCATCTGAAGAGCCCTCTCTGGTTTCTATATACAGAGCCTGGCATGCAAAGGGATGTTTGCTGAGGAGGTATCATCCAGTGTCTGAATGCTTTAAAATGTATGGTCCCGAGGACCAGGGGCCCCAGTGTGGCCACCCTGACACTTACAGCACAGGTGTCCTGTGTGTTGTAGGACAGCCCTGGGTGGTGGAGGCCACCATTCTCCCAGAAAGTTGTGACAATCAAAAATATCCCCAGCCCTCCCTGGTGTAGCTCGGCGGGTTGGGCATCACCCCGTGGACTGAAAGTGGCTGGTTCAATTCCTGGTCAGGGACACGAAAGGACCCAGTGAGGGACACAAAAGGCCCCAGTGGGGGGCACGTGCAAGAGGCAAATGATCGATGTTTCTCTCAACCAGTGATGTTTCTCTCTTCCTCTTCTCCCTTTCCCCTCTCTAAAAATAAATAAATAACGTCTTAAAACAAAAAGTCCCCAGACATTGCCAAGTATCCCTTGGGGAGCATGTCACCCCTGATAGGGAGTCACTGATGGAAACAAACCCACAACACCTCATTTTGAAGAATACATTGACCATCTCCTATGAAAAGCAGCCCTTGGGCTGGACGAGAACACCAGGAACTATGACAAGATGAGCATCAAGGCCTTGCTTTTGTGTTACTCTGGGTTTCTTCAGAGGGCCACCTTTGAGGGGCAGAGGCTGTGGCTGATCCAACCCGTTTCTGTTCCAGGAGCTTCTGGGAGGCAAATTGGCGGCATCCACCCGAGCCTGTCAGTCACTGTTCGCCCGCTGGTCTGGTTGGGAGCCGTCTCCTCTCTCTCTGAAGGCTTCCTGTCTTGCTCCAATCTACACCCCATCTCTGTCTTTCTCTCCCTTCAGAATGAAAGGGTTTCGAATCGGTAGAAGTTTGCTTATCATCCTAATCGCCCTTATTTATTTAGAATGTCGAATTCCTCTTGAGATGACAAATTTTGCTTTCTGCTGGAGTGCACGGAGTGTTTATCATGGATCCTGTAATTAATTGGGTTCTGTCACCGGAACGTACGGCCTTCTTTCCTCTGGTTTGCAGGTGTGAAGAATCTCAGCAATGGCCCCGCCAGGTGAAGCCTCCACTCGCTTTAGCCAGATGGGACCGGCCCTGCAGCGCTTCTGCGTTTAATTGGCTTTGGAGATCGGGCCAATTTCCCTACTAAACAGTCACCTCCTCTGTTGAAACTGGACAGCTCTGAACATTCATTACACCACGGAACTGGTCTCGGCTTACTTCGGAATTATTATTTCTCAAAGCTTATTTAGACAACCTCTGGCCTTCCTTTTGGTTTATGTAAGTATTTTCTCATGAGATGGTGCCTTGCTTCCCCCGGCGTCTCAGGCTACTCCAAACCATGAAACCTTCTTCACAATTTGCATTGCGAGACAGAACAAAAGGCACCACATCTACAAAACCTCACCCGAGGTAAAAAGCAATGCTACCCACACCCCGCCCTGCTCCCCAAAGCTCGTCCTTTCCCCAGAGTTCCCAACCCTATTGTGGAAACGTACTCATGCAAAACCAGACCTAAACGCTCCAAGCCGACTGGCTCTTTCACTTTAGTCTTCAATTTCTTTCCCCCGCTTTGTCCATAATTTGTTTCTGTTTTTGTTTTTGATGCCCTGAGACAAGTTTCCAGAGCTGCTCCCCTCCTCCTTCCCGTTCCAAACACACACACTTCAGAGGAGAAGGGAGTGGACAAGAGAAAATGCCAGGCCACAAGAAGAGACAATTATATATTCCTCAGTGACACATTAACAGGCTAATTTTATAATTAGCCAATGCAGGGTGGCCAAAAAAATAAAAATAAAAACCCAGCAAGACCAGTTGCCCAATATGCCAGGTTTTTGAGCTGATTTGATGAAATCGTTGGGTGACCGAAAAGGCCCTGCCGGGATGAGTGTGCAAGCATACATCCACAAACTGTTTTTTTCAAGGAAATCGAAGAGACTGATGCAGAATAAATATTTAAGGCAAACAAAAATCCCTGCAAATAGCGAATAATCTTGCTTCCTGTCACCAACAGCTCTGTGGAACAATTTACCCTTTAATTTGTCTGAACATCAAAAGAACCCCTCAATTTGAAATGTCTCCCCAAACGGCATTGAATAAACGGATCTCTTTCAAACAGAGCCCAAGCTGGAACGGAAGTCTTCCCTTATCTGCCTGTTGGCACTTCACATGACAGCGCCCCAACGCAGGAGAAACTTGCCGAACAGGGTTCGGGTCAAAGGCCCTGCGACCTTAAATGGGACAATTAGGGTGATTCTAATGCAAAGAGCGTGCGATCTGCCAGGGAAGCCTCAGTGACAATTGGGCACCGGTGCCCTTACTTCTGAAAGCCTGGGATGGAGTGGCATCATCATCATTATTATTATTCCTTCTGTTAAGAGACCATGTGTCCCAGGGAATAAGCCTTCACATATCTGTTGAAACCACTCGGCCCAGGTTTTTGATGTTCTGTCCAGGGAAAGAAAGAATTTGTTCTACAACAAAATTGTAGCCTGACGGCCCGGAGCAGACACATCTGGACCGTCTTCCTTGGCCGTCACGGAGAAGGGACCCCAGCAATCAGCACCACACTGAAATGAAAACCGGAAGTCCAACCCTCCCATTTGGGTACCATGTGACCGTTCTTCCCTTTTCTTTCTTCTGATACAATTTTTCCCCCTCAACAAGAGATTGGGACTTTTTTTTTACCCCCTTGAAACTTTTCTTATTTTTAAAACTCTCGCCTCTGCCCTCCCCAAAACAGCCTTTGGAAAAATGGCAGCTGACCCCCCTCACGTCACTCTGACGGCGTTCACTATACCGACCACATTCCAAGTGGCTCGCTCTGTGAGGGCCATCACATCACAATGTTACAGGGACTGCAGGTCGAGGATCAAATGTCAGGGGCTGCCGCCCCGGGGGTCACACGCTTGGCTTCACCTCCCCTTTCAAGAGTTGGTGGGAGAGAGACTCTGAGCGGGTCACTGCAGAGCAGGTATGCTTTGTAGAGGAGCCAACAGCAAGAAGAAGTGCTTTGTCTTCACGACTTTCTCAAAGACTCGCGGATTTCCTTCCAGGTCCTTCTGGCCTCGGATTGAAGTGCTCTGCAAAGCCACCGAAAGTGGCCCCTATTGCCATTAGTAACTCTTTTTTTGGGGGCGGGGGGAGGGAGACGAGGACTTTTTTTCTCCCTGTTTTGTTCAATTTATTTTTAAAAGCTGTGGTAAAATGCACATAAGGTGTACCACTGTAACCGCGTTCAAGGGCACTGTGCAGTGGCCTTGAGAACACGCACAGAGCTGCGGGACCGTCACCACCATCCATCTCGGGGACTTCCTTGGTCTTGCGAAACGGAAGCCCTGCTCCTCCGTTCACTAACTAAACACTAACTCTCCGTTCCTGCGCCCCAGCCCCTGGTGACCAGCGTTTGCCTTTCCGTCTGTACAGACTCACCTGTTCTGAGTACTTCGTGTGGATAGCACCGTACAGTATTTTGTCCTTTTGTGCCTTTTGTTGCGCTAGCCTAATGTCCTTTAGGTTCATCCCTGTTGTGGCAGGGTCGGAATTTCCTACTGTTTGAGGCAGAACAGTGTTCCATTAGACAGGCCTGGTTTGTTTATCCGTGCATCCGTCCACGCACACTGGGGTCGCGTCCACCTGTGGCTGCTGTGAGTAGTGCTGCTGTGAACGCAGGTGTGCAAATACCTCTTCAAGACCCTGCTTTCAGCCCTTTGTTGGTTTTTTCGTGTAGTAGCCATCCCCCTCGCTGGGATTTGGCATCTCATGGTTTGGTTTGCATTCCCCTGATGATTAGTGATGCTGAGCACTTATTTTTTTGGGTGTATTGATCATTTGTGCATTTTCTTTGGAGAAATATCTGTTTGAGTCCTTTGCCCTTTTGAGTGTTTGGTTTTTGTTGTTGAATTTAGGATTCTGTACCTACTTTGACTATTAGCCCCTTATCGGATGTGTGATATATGAGTATTTCTCCCACTGTGCATCTCACTTTTTTACTTGGTTGATCAAGTCCTTTGCTGCCCAAAGTTTGTAATTTTGATGGAATCCAATTTTTTTTTCTTTTGTGGCCTCTGACTTTGGCGTCATACCCAAGAAGTCATTGCAAATCCAATATCACGAAGCTCCTGCCCTGCGTTTTCTTGAATGAGTTTTATAACTTGCGTTTAGGTCTTTGAACGACGCCGAGTTAATTTTTGTACATGGTGTTGTTAGGGGGCCAGCTTCACCCTCCTGCACACGGATGCCCAGTTTTGCCAGCTCCACCTGGCGAATGACTGTCTTTCCCCCACGGAGTGGTTTTGGCACCCTCATGGATAATCATTTGCGGACACGTGCTGTCAAGAACTTGTACTGCACTTACGCATGACTTAAATTTGCCTCATTCTCAAAACATCTGCATGAGCTCTGTTCCTGCCTAGCTGTTCCTGCAGGTTGTAAACTTCTTGAGAATGGTCCAGATTTTCTCATCTTTTGTATCTGCGGGTGACCTCGTGGCTTTCAGCTAATCAATGCAGTCGGGTGCACCTGCTGCCCTAAGTGACCGGGTGAGTGGGTCTCCGCCAACCCCACTGTCAGACGTGTTTCTCCTGGGCGTGTTGCAGCAGAACATGGGGACAAGTGATTTTTGTCCTTCAGCACCCTCCTCTAGCCAGTGGCACCTGCATCATTCACGTCTCTGCAGCTCTTGTTGAGCACACCCGTGAGCCAGTGACCAGGTGGCTGTTGGGAATGTGGCAGTGACCGCGGGAGTCTGTCTCTGCAATGCCCTTCTCAGTGGGAGGCAGTGGCCCAGTGAGGTTGAAGCAAAGTGACATTCACTTTCCAGTTTCCTTTTCTGGGTCTTTTCCCTTTTTGCAGTTCCAAACTCTGAGTCAATCCAGGTCTCAGTCTCCAGAGGTCTTCTCGGTCCACACTTGCTCCCATGAGGAGTGCCTCTGGAAGGCTCTGTCTGTGGACAACTCCCAAGTTCAGATCTCTAGACTCCACCTCTCCCTGGTAAGACAAGACCTTGGTTAAGTCTCTGAGCCTTTCTGAGCCTCTGTTTCCTCAACTGTAAAACGGGAATAAAATGATCTTCCTTGCTGCTGTGTACGAGGGCGACCCAAAACCCCAGAATTTGTTTGTAAGAAATTGTGTATTTATTCTCACATGTTTAAACTTCAGTCGGCTTCAACGTACTCTGCCTTTGATGCAATGCACCTGTCGAGACGTACTTTCCGCTGTTCACAACAGCGTTTGAACTTGTCGATTTGGATGCCTTTTACCAATTCTGCCATTTTTTCTTTCACTTCTACCACATCGGCAAAACGTTTCTCTTTGAGGACTTTCTTCATCTGGGGAAACAAAAAAAAAAGTCACTTGAGGCAAGACTGGGTGAATACGGAGGATGGGGGGTGGGGATCACATAGCTTTTGGTCAAAAACTGCTGTACACTCAGTGCAGTGTGGGCAGGTGAGCTCATCAATCACCCCTCAGGAAACGGGAAACCATTTTGGAAGAGTCTTCAAATGAAATTCACTGAAGCCAAACACAGCCTCTCACAACCGCGCCAGCTGGTGCACTGATCCAGATGGGTATCTAGAACACTCACTTAGCAGGGGAAGTGTGTCCTACAAGGGGCCTGCTTTCCAGAAGATAGTTCCAGGGTTTTGGGAGGTCCTTCCTCGTATTATAGATATTTATGTCAGTGTGAGACCCCCAGTAAGTGCCTAGCAGGTGCTAAGCCTAGTTTCAGTTTATCTCATTAAGGTTCAGCTGTAGGAAGCCTCCAGGATCACTTCTGTTAGCAGACATTCCTCCATAAAGAGCGCTTGGGAAACGAAACAAAAGCTGCTATTAAGCTGCTATAGATCCCAGCATCTCCCGGCTGTCTTTGACATGCACACGCCGGCCAGGAAGCCCAGAGACAGTTCCAGTCACCTCAGCGCGTGACGGGTACGTGCTGTTTGTACTTTCTCTCGTTAACTTGTTTTTTCCAAAGTGTTTTCATTTGTCATTTCCTTTTGTGTCCAACCCGTGTGGGGCAGCGATGTTAACAGACACTGATTATTTCAAGCTGCCCATGACCGAGGTGTTGAGAAGGGCGGCTTGGAGAGAGCGAGTGGGTCACGCACACAGCCCTCGCCTGGTGTCCCCTGGGTGGGCTGACAGAGAGCGATGGGGCCGTCCCATTGAGAGCAATGTCTCCAGGGATGGGTGTGACAAGGGGCGTGTGGGGGCCGCGGAATGGAGGGAGCCCACTCAGCATTCTGGGTTCTGGGGTTGGCCTCTAAGAATTGCTTTTTTCCCTCTTTCACCCCCAATCCTTTTCGATGAGAAACATTCTTGCACCTTGGAGTAGAGATGAGGGTTGGAACGAGAGAGAGAGAGAGAAGCCGGTTGAAGGCCAGAGGACAGGCCTTGGGGAAATGACCTTCTGAGGTTGGAAATGAAGCCTGGGCCGGCTTACCCTCTAGTTCCTGCTGCCGGAGGGGTAAGGGATTCCCTCCACTGTGGCAGGACTTCGTGGTGCATTTCAAAACCCTTCTGCAGCCACCCCCTTGCCCAGCCCCAGGCGAAAACCCTAGAAGGCATCTGAGTCTTTTGCAACACTCCTTCCCTGCCTCCCAAATTCAATGTGTTACAAAATCTAATTGGCTGTGGCCCCCCAGTATTTAGTTAATCCAACCCGACCGCAATTCCTTATCCCCACCACCAAGATCCCAGATGCAGTCACCACCATCTCCTGTTTGGTCCAAAGATGCGTCCTGACTGGACTCCCGGCTTCTGCCCTGGTCCCTGCAGTCTGCCCTCCGTCGGGGTGTCCAGCCTTGTGGCGTCGCTGGGCCACCCTGGAAGAAGAAGAGTTGTCTTGGGCCGCACATTAAATACGCAAACTATAACGAAAACTGATGAGCAAAAAAAGGCTTTAAGTAAATTTATGATTTTGTGCTGGGCCACATTCGCAGCCAACCTGGGCAGCCAGCCCTCTCCTACACCTACATATTGCTAGAGCCCAGGGGGTGGAGCCACGAGCTGCAGAGAATTGTTCTCAGGCCCTGACACCTGATGGAACTTGTCCTGCTGGATTTCTAACTCGTATGGGGGTCCACAACCTCTTCATTTCTTACAGTCTCTCCCTGTTGGGACCGCAGCGTCCTGGAAGCAGACACCTGGCTTCCCCTGGGCGTTGGCCCCACAGGTGGATTGCATCTCGCCCCTGCCTGATTAGATGATTCGGTGATGAGATCTGAGTCTCTTGAGCTGATGATATTTACATAGAGTTGAACAGGGACATAAAGTTGATGCAGTAATGGGTGCAGATTTGGGGGGATTTGGGTTGGGGTGAGTATGTTTTGCATGTGGAACAGACAAGAATTTGGGGGAGCCAGAGGCCAGACTGTCAGGTGCCATGGTCAGGCACCTGGGTTAGACACACACGTGGGGGATGAAGGAGACAACTGACCCACCAGCACCAGCAGGCACCATGGCTGTTTACAAAGGAGGTGCGCATGCCTTTTAACTCAGGCCTCGCCCACCTTCTGTCTGCTAGAGATACCCCATCTGGCTGGGAGATGGATGGGGTCCTCAGGCCTTTACAGAAACCAGCGGACAATCAGCTTTCTCCCTCAGTGCCCTGGACTGTAGGGGCCCCAGGCGGTCTGCCTTTGCTTCTGCACAAATGGACCTGGGGGATTGAAGCGTAAGTGTCGCTGGAGAGCCCCTCATCAGGTTTGGTGACATTGTCATAGGGTCCTGCTGCTATCGTCCATCAAAAGGATGTTCCCCTGGTGGAGACAGGCACTCTTGCCTTTTCCTCTGGAGCAGGGGCTGGCCCCCTGCCGCCTTGAGCATACCTTAGCAGCAACCACTCCTCTGCCACAAGTCTGCGGATGTCAGTTCAGCAAACTCATTAATGCCGGGTACTTCGAGATGCTCAGGATATGAAGATGACAATGGCAGGGACCTCTCACTAGAGGAGTCCCCTTCCATCAAAGGGGATGCACTGGGGTAGGGCCCACCGGGGTCTGTGTGAGGATGATGGCAAGCCCAAACCTGCTGACACACAGACCTCAATGTGGGCCCCAGTGACTCCATTCCATTTAAGTTTTATGATTTATGACCGGTTACTTTGTCCTCGCCTCGGGTGCCCAGGGTGAGAAAGGGACCGTAGGGATCCTTCCTCCGTGGTTGTAGGCACGAAGATGAAATGAGATGAGATGTGGGACAGCTTGCTCAGCAGGGTGCCTGGCATGTAGCAGAGACTCTGCAAATACACAGCAGCTTTACATTGTAATGAACAATTTGTACACAGCTTGGAGACACCCACCTCATGGGACCCCAGGTCTCCCTCAAGCTGCCAGCACACATCAGTTTTCAATTGGGTACACAATTCCTACACTCCAAAGCAGAGGTCTGGGGGCGCCTGGCCTCGGGTCTGTGGCTGGCAGAAGCCAGGCTCACTCGGTGATGGGCAAGAATGGTGCTGGTGGCATTCAACCCCAGCAACCTTAGGCACCACCCAGGCAGCCCTTTGGAACAAACACAGGGCGGGTAGGCCTGTCTGGTTACACCCTCATTGAGGATCAATCAGCGCCTGCCTGACCTTGGCCCGGAGGGATCCCAGGTGGAAATCCCCAGGGCTGATGTTGAGGCTCGTGCTCAGGGCTGCTCTCCCATTGGCTGCCTA
The DNA here is from genome assembly GCA_007922815.1 of Macrotus californicus. Lineage (NCBI taxonomy): Eukaryota > Metazoa > Chordata > Mammalia > Chiroptera > Phyllostomidae > Macrotus > Macrotus californicus. The sequence goes on from VMDR010000521.1 coordinate 73,799, forward strand.
GACCTGCTCATTTGCATGGCAGGGGTGTTCCCTTTGCTGGCTCTCCTGCCTCTCTCTCAGGTCTTAGTGTTGAGGGCCTCCTCGGCGGCCACCCCGATTGCCCAGACAAGGTTGTGGTGCCCTGTTCTGACACCCTGGGCTCATCCTTGCAGCCATGGTCTCAGCTGTCATCACAGACAAACCTCAAGTGAACTTTGGGCCACTCCACCCACAGGTGGGCTGGGAGTCTCCAATGTTATCATTATTGTCTTTGCAGCAAAAACAGTGACAGATTAGATTTGTTGAGTTCTGACATGCCTATTGTTGCACATAAGTCATCTCACTGAAAGCCCTCCCCACAACACTGTGAGCCAACCAGGTGTCATAGTGGCCACCACTTTCCACGGAGGACACAGCCAGCATGCTGAGTGGCCTCTGAACCTGAGCTGTGGTGGGAGCCCCCTCACCCACAGCCACCCCGCAGGCATGCCCACGTGGGGAGCCTGAGATATGCAGGGATATGACGTCCACACTCGTCACATATAGATAAGGCCTCTCCCTTGTTCTGTTTCAATCTGATGGCCTCCAGGAGAGCCTCTCACAGCTGATGGCCTCCCTTGGACACCTCCCTCATGCTTGCTTACCTCCTTTTTTGCATCAAGAGAGGGCCAGCCAAGAGCTGACAGTCTGGTGCGCAGTTATATCTGGTTAGACACTTGATGATCAAGTCTTTGGCTTTCTTGATATTTAATTTGATAGTTAACTTTTGCTTTATGGCACATTGAGACTTGTTTCCATTTGTGTAAATGACATGGGCTCTTTCTAAAGCAAAAAAAAAAAAAAAAGAGGAAAAAAGGGTTACGGGGTAAAAGAAAACTATAAAGTGACTAACGTTAGATACATACCCAGCTACAGCAAGAGCCATGAGGGGTTGGGGAGAAGGGTCCCCAGACTGATGGCCACTGAGAGCTGACCGTGCCCGTCACCCACACAGACACCAGCACACCGTGTAGGCCTGATCATGCCTGTCTTCCATTGTGCTCTCCCCGTTCCCTGCGTTTTTCTTTCTCTCCCTGGCACATCCCAGGCTTTTAAAGAGCACAGGCTGGGTCAGACCTCTGTGCGCTGCTGGGCATTGGCACCATGCTCCTGAGTTGCTGGTGATCGGTGGAGGCCTCTCTGGTGGGCCTCACTGCTATCCCATGACCCCACCTGACTTGAACATTTGGCACAAAGTAATCATTTATTTAGGGTATTGGGGAAAAGACAGACATGGCTCAGAATTTTCTTGTCACAAGCCTCTCCAGGCAGTTTATTCCTCCTTGGGCTATGGAGGCTGCAGCAGGGAGTGGGGCCAGCTGGTCTACCATGGGGAACTTTAAGCTGCTGAGAAGATTGGAGAACATGGGAAGGGATGCGATTCATGGTGAGCTTTCTAGAAAACTTGGTGTGTGATCAGCTCTGGTAAAATACATACACATTTAGGTCTTAGTTTTGTTCATAAAACAATAGCACCAGTAATGATGGTGATGACTGTGACCGTGAAATGGTGATATTGCAAGTGAGAGATGCAGACTCACCGGCCCTCGGCCGTAACAGACCACTGGGCTGCTCAGATGCAATCTGATCCGGGGGAAGCTTGGTCCACTGTCTCAAAGGACGTCCCCGTGGACCTGATTCTCTGTCTCTTCATCCATCTCCCACGGCGTTCCTTCTCCTTAGGGTCCACAGTGGGAAGGCGGCTTCTCTTCCCCAGATGCCACAGCAGATGTGGCATGTGGCAAGCCGTTGGCTCTCATTGGATCTGATGGAGCCCGTTTCTGAACCAAGCTCCTATCCAGAGGTGGGGGTGCCAGTTGGGTGTGAGAGTCGAACAGGCCAGCATTAAAACCCTGACCACCCCCGCACAGCTGTGTGACCTTTGGCAAGTCACTTTCCCTCTCTGTCTTAGTGTCCTCATCTGTGAAATGGAGGGAAATGGCAGCACCTGCTCGGCAAGGTTGTTGTGAGGATTCTGGGAGAGGAAGCGGGGAAGGCCCGGGATGTGTTTGTGGAGACTGTCCCGAGTGCCAGGCCCTGGTGCAGGGACCGAAGTCACAGCAGTGAGCACGGGGACGTGGTCTGTGCCTCCCAGTGATGTTGTAGGGAAGACACGTACCAGTCATCGATAGATAATGGGAGAAACAGGCATTTGGTCACAACCCTAAAGAATGCTCAAAGGAGAATCCGGGTGTTCCTAGCATCAAATATGGAGACCCAGCCTTGCCAAGGAGGTCAAGGTCAAAGGACTGAACTGCCCTTGATCTGGGATCTGAAGGAAGGTCAGATGACACTATGAAGATTAATTAATAGACTTATCTTACAACTCTTCCTGGAAGATGCCCAGTTCATTTCCACCTCCCAGTTCTCTCTGTCTGGGGTGCTCTCCCATACCTTGGTGGGTTGGCTTCGTCCTTCAGCCCTTTGGGTCTCTGCTCCAACTGCCTGTCCATCTGCTCCATTCAACATGGGGCCCCTTTCCCGGCCCCCTTTGTCACTCCATTAATCCTTCCATTCGCTCTTTATAGCACTTTTGCCAAGCCCAAATCACATAAATTAATGATTTGTGCTCTGATTGTTTGCTGTTGGCACCACAGAGACGTCTGTCTTGCTCAAGGTCCCTGTGTGGGAATCTAGACTAGTGCCGGCTCCCAGCAGGTGCTCAAATAGCTGTTGAATGGATTAAATAGCCTTAGAACCCCTTTAAATGCACGTTCCTTGTGATAGCAGTTGACATTTCTGGGAACTCAGAGTTTCATCCTAAGGGTAAAATAAAAGCACCGCCCTGCATCCATCCTCTCCCCTAATCCGTCACCACGTTCAGCGGGAGACTTTGTTCCCTGCGCAGGGCTCCTGTCTCTCAGGAGCTGTCAGGCCAGACCCCGCCCTCTGCGGATCTCTGAACTTGAGTTATGGCTTCCAGACTCTCCTGCATTCCTCTTGCTGAACGGGTGCCTTGCTGAGGTGGCTTCTCTCGTCTTTCAGAAGGAAATTGCTTTCACACGACAAAATGTGGAGTTCATTAACAACACAATTGCAAAATGTCTTTCGGAAGAAAATGTGTCTGTGTCACGACTTAGAGAGTTCTGGGGGTCCCTTCCCTACTCTACCTTTGGGAGACCCACACTCAGGTGGCCCTCTCAGCTTCCTACCCGCATGTCCCCGCCCCAACAATCTCGTCTCCTTCGCCCCACTGCTTCCATGTCCTCTGACCCTTCCTCTCCTCATGTCTCTTCGAAGTCTGGGTGGTCTCCCAGGTGTGAGGGAGACCTAGAGGAGAAGAGAAGGTGGGTGACACCCCAGGGAATTTTGGCAAATGCAATATATCCTTTTTCTCTGACCCTGGGAACAAAAGCTGGAAGATGTCCATGTAAGGAAATACAACGAGCTATTTTGAGGGCAAGAAACTCCACGAACCTCAGTAACAAGGAAGCACCTGCACCCCATCAATTCCTCTGTCTTTAATCTCTGATTCTGACATTTGAAATAACGGCAACTGAGGTTCGGAGGCCCCATTCACGTCCAACTCAACCCATGTTTACAGACTTGTCAGGGCAAAGACATCATTTGAGGCAGGTTGGAGGGTTGAGCCTAACTCTTCACATCTCTCCAACCAAGCCCTTGACCTTGTTGTGCTCTCCCGAATCACAAGGGCTTGACCATGGAGTTGCTTTGGCCACTGGAATGTTCACCGATGTGACATCAATAGAAAATGGTCTGCATGCTGGTTCGTTTTCCCTCTTTGGAGCCCCGTCCACTGCCACGGAGGTGTCGGGGCTGGGTTTGCCTGCTGGAGGGTGAGAAACTCACAAAACAGAGCCGAGTCATTTCTGTTGCCCCAGCCAAGATCAACCCGGGCCCCCCAGTAGCCCTGAATGTGTGAGTGAGCCCAGCAAGATCCCAGAGCTGCCCAGCCAATAAACGCTCTGTGGACCAGCGTTCTGATTTGGGGGGTGTTTGTTACATATACTGTTGTGGCATGAAATGATGAACACATCACCCTCACAGATCTTCTGTCTGTTGGGAGAGAAGTTTGCACACAACTATCATTCTTCCAACTAGTACCACAGGTGGGTAACATGTAGTGCACGCTTACTCATTTTGTGCCAGGCACGATAGTCAATGCTTTACCTGCATCTCCCATGTAACCCATAGAGTTGGGATGTTGCAACTGTTATCCCCATTTTGAAGAAGAGGAAGCTGAGGCTCAGAGAGCTGAAGTGACTTGGCCAAGGTCACACAGCTAGGCAAGGTTAGGGGGGAGTCAGGATTCAGTCCAGGTCTGTTATGGGAGTCTAACACCCGTAAGTGTTACTATTGTGCTTCACAGCAAGTCTAAATGTTTCAGCAGCTACAAGAGGGTCAGAAATTATTCCCTTTAAACAAACCAGATAGAACTTTCTAGAAAAGGCAGCAGTCACGCTTTGAAGTGGCTGCAGGCAGGATCCATGCAGCGGGGTGAGAGGAATGCAGACGTGCTTTTGTGAATATTTTCACTCTGCAAACAGATCGAGGTGGTCGGCAGCCGCTGGCATCCAGTCTCCCAGCCCCAGCGGCTGGGTGCATCTGCGGGGCACAGGAGCTTTAGAAGGATCCCGCTGGTGAAACATTCTTCTGATAAAAGTCAAGTCTACTTCAACGTGGGTGAAGCGTGCAGGTGTGCTTGTGGCATGTTGACTTACCTTGCTCAGAAGTATCTCTGCTATTACTCTGCCAGGATGCCTGGAATTCCCACCGTCAGGTGGGGCGCTGACGGCGCCAGTTCAAACCCACACTCGCAGGTGGAGATAAGTTGAGATGAGGTGTGGGGGAGACAGTGGTCCAGGTGGGGGCTCCTGGGAGGGGTAGGGGAGGGCCAGAGTTGGAGGCGTTGCTGAGGAAAACAGGCATGGAAATGTGGGACGGAGATTCTCCAGCCGAATCGGCTTCTGCAAGGGCTGACACTGTGGAAGATGCTGTCGTGACCCCACTACCAGGAAGCAGCAGGTCTAGGTCTGGTGCGTGTGCCAGGCCACCATGAGGCTCTGGGCTGGTGTGGCATTGATGTTCAAGTAACATGCTGCCTCAGGGTTCGGGTGGCCCCCTCCACTTTCTACTTCCGCTTCCTCTGTGTTGGCTTCATTCATGAACAGACTTTTCTCCTCATGGTGACGAGATGGTTGCCAACACCTGCAAGTTCTCCTCTGACCTCCTCAGATGCTCCATGGAAGAACAAGAGCCTCACCTTCAAAGTCCCAGAACGGGATCCCATTGGCTCAGAGAGGGCTGGGCTTGGCTCACAGGCCTATCCCTGAGCCAGTCACTGTGTTCAAGGCCGTGTTCATTTCCCCCGGCTGCTGTTGCAGATGAACACAAATACACAAAGGTATTGTTATTCTGCAGGTCTGCCTATCTGAAAGGGGATGTCACGCTCTGATTGGGTAGTCTGTGGACACAAGCCGGGCCCTGGAGCCCTGTGGAAGGCACAGAGCGGGTGGGGAGAGGCTGTGCCCGGGGGAACAGGATGCTGAGGGGCCAACCATAGCCAGTGTCCACAACAGAAAACCAGGGGCGCTCTCTAACTATTGTCATTAGACTCGCTGTCAGATTTGTTTTTGGAATTGGCTGATTTCTTTGAGCCCTCGAGCACATGTAACGGGTAGGGCTAAAGTGTGGGATGCATTGTAATAATGTTATTGCAGTTGGAACTCTACAAACAATTTCTATTGCTTTTAAAGCAAAGAATTTGGAGCCTGGTCTCTCCTCCCGGGCATCTCCCAATCAACCCCATGATGGTGGAGACTCGGACACGTGGAAAAGCACTTAGTTATCTGGTTTCTGGGTAGGCAGGAGGAAGAGACTCCAGGACAATGGAAAACTACATTCTGTATTATGTTACTCCCACTAAAATCCCCTAAATTTTAAGGAAAACAATCTTCAAAAGGGTCGTAAAGCACATGAAGAGGCCACTTGAGGCGATACTTATCTGGATAAATCACAAGATTCTTCAGGGCTGGATTTCGAATCCAAGTTCCAGTGAGCGGTACCGTCTCAAAGACACAGCCGCACATCTGCCACCTCGGGAAATGTGGAGGAAAAATAAACAGAATGACCTCGCCATGCACTTGGCCGAGGCCCAGAGTGCCTTGATCTATCACTTCTCTTCAGGGCCCAGCTGGTGGCAGAGACAGCGGAGGACGGTCCAGAGTGTCAGCCGGCTTGAGAAGAACAGGAGGGCCGTTTGCTAGCGTTCGGCCGTGGCTTCTCCTTGTGACCTTTCATCAGGGATTTGGCGACTAAGGAAACTGGACCAGCGGAGAGGAACGACTCACCAAGGGTACGCAGAGAAAACGTGGGTACAGTTATGAACCCGGGGTGCCGGCCGGAAGGGCGGGCTGGCCAACGGCTGTGCACAAACTCGGCCCGGGATCTGACAGAGCTGGACGCGAGTCCTGACTCTGCCACTTGGTCACTGCCAACCGTAGGCCGGCCACTTGACCGTTTCTGAATTTCAGTTTTTTTCATTTATGAAACGGGGACAGCGGCAGTTTGGGTTTTGTTGAGTCGTCACAAGGGCAGAACCATGATGAAAACCCCGCCACCAGCCTGTCCTGAACCACGTGCACTGTGTGCTGGCTTTGCACGTGCCTAGCCCGAAGGCCTCAGATTCTTTCAGAAAGCTCTTGTCAAGAGCCAGGAGATTCCCCTTCTCCCGGGTCCTCCCTCCGGCTCCCATCTCTCCCTCCCCTGGTTTCCTTTAGGGGGGAGCTTTCTAGACTTCAGCTGCGGGCAGACCAGCTTCGAGATTCTGCCAAGCCAGCTCTGCCGTAACTGCCCCATATCTCTGCTCAGGCTACTTTGATTTTACTTAAATAAATCAATTGAATTTAGTCTATTTGCATCATTTGTTGTCCATAAAAGATAAATATAAAGGTAAACACAATGAAAATCAAAAATGTTACAAAATCCCAAGTAAAACAACCAAAGCCAATGGGACCCAACAATGGGCAAGGGGCTTGAACAGACATCTCTCCGAGGAAGGCAGGCGTACCAATGGCCGATGAAAACACACTCAACGCCACCCATCGTCGGGGAATGGGAGTCAAAATGACAGCGAGATGCCGCCTCACACCCAGTTCTCCAAATGCACAAGTGTCGGCGAGTGTGTGGGGAACCCTGTGCGCTGTTGTTATGAGTGTTAAATGCTGCAGCCGCTGTGACGAAGCGTGGCAGTTCTTCGAAAGATTAAAAACGGAATTAGCATATGATACAGCAATTCCATGTCTGAGTGTGTCCCCAGAAGACCTGAGAGCGAGGAGTCGGAGAGATACTTGCACACCCACGTTTACAACAACATTCTCTGTAGCGGAGAGGTGGAAGCAAGCCGAACGCCCGTGGGTGGGTGATAACCGAATCTGGTCCATCCACACAAAGGAATGTTATTCAGCCTTAAAAGGGAGGGACATTCTGACACCTGCTACAGTCTGGATAAACCTTGAGGACGTTAGTCCAAGAGGGATAAGCCAGTCAAATACGAGGTGATTCTGCTTACATGAGGCACCTAGTCAAAATCACAGAGACAGACACAAAGTAGAGGGCTGGGCGCCGGGAGCTGGGGGAAGCGGCGGATGGGGAGTCGTTGCTTCCTCACTGTGTGCCTAGGTACAGACTTCCAGTTTTGCAAAATGAAATACATGGAAATGGATGGTGGTGATGGCTGCATAGTATTATGAATGCTTTTAAAACCACTGGGCACGTAAAATGGGGAAGATGGTACATTTTATGCTCTGTGTATTTTGCCACAATAAAAAATAAAAATGGGGGAAAGTTGAGCTAGAATCTGGGGCCTGCCCAAGGCTCTAAGCCTGTGGCCTGTTCTCTCTTGGCACAAAAAGGGGCGTTTTTAGAGCAGCTAGAGACACACCCAGTTGAGGTGTCCTCCTGGGCCAAGTCAAGAGTACTGAAGAAGAGTAGACAAGGAAAGACCTTTGTCATTTGTGAGTGGGTGTGGGTGACGGTCATGGTGCTCCGGTTGTGTAAGGACCAATGACAATTCTGCCTCCTCGGACCGTCCTGATGGCCACGCTCTCGACCCCAGGCTTCCTGCTCTCAACCAGGTCAGCAGACTCCAAGGGCGGGGCTGGCGCCACCCCAGTGCCCACAGCTTCGGTGTCGGAGAGTCCCACCCGGGGTGTGCCGGTGTCCGCCCAAGTCTCAGAAGGCAGTAGACCCGGGCAGGGGTCTGGCAGCTCTGGCATCTCAGGGCCTGAATGCACCAGGAAACTGCCTTCTACCCTTTCTGCATTTAGCTGGTTAGTACATTTCCTCTTTTCCCAGCCATCCTCCAATCAAATAACTTTTTATGTTGCTGGTGATGGATATTTTCATTCCAAGGGAATAGATAATAACGAAGTGATTCCATCTTAGTCCAGTGGGAACCAAAGATAATCCTAGCCTTGGGTTTTTCTCATTTTCAAAATATAGAGCACAAAAAAAGAAAGCAGAAGCCCCCTTCAGAACATGTCCGTATTGGTGGCAAGTGGCCCCTAAAGACAGTGTCTTTCACTCTCCACTACGTGACGGGGACTCAAGGGACGGCCAGAAGGGGAGGGGGGTCTGAGGGGATCGAGATGGTGTTTGAGTGCCATTTCAGGTACGATGACTCTGTAGCAGATCGCCCAGCGCTGAGCGGTGTAAAACGACCCAACGACCATGCGTGTTGTGGGTCAGACTTCAGACAGGGCACAGGGCGAGCAGCGAGTCCTCAGTCGGAAGTTTGGAATCTCGGGCTCATTCGTTCCCATGTCAGTGGCTGGCACTGGCTGTGTGCTGGGAGGCCTCAGTTTCTCTCCACATCAGCTTCTCCATGCCGCCTGTCCCTCTGAGGACCTGTCTGAGCTTCCTGGGCTATGTCCAGAGAACAAGGACCCCCAGAGAAAGAGCCAGGTGGGAATTGCAGCATCTTTTATGACTCCCTCTCCAGAGTCCTTCTTGTCACTTTCGCTGCACCATTTTGTAGAAGTGGGTCTTTCGGGCTGAAGAGGATGGGGTGGTCTTCAACTCCACCTTTTATGGGAGGAGCGTCAAAGGGTCTGTGGGCATGTTTTAAGTTGACCCCTAGTGCCCTGAGACATGTCCCTGTGGCTTCCCACTCCCCCCTCAGCTCCCAAGGACGGCCGCCTCCAATCCAATCCACGCAGATAGGGCAGGCAGTGGCCAGGAGGGGACTGCCTGATGACATTTGGAGTGCTGACCCTCTTTATCAATCATCCTTCCCTCTGGTCAGGCAACTCTGGTAAGGGAGGGCTCCTGGGTGTCCAGAGGAGTCAGCAGTCCATGGCTTAGCCCGCGGGAAACATCTATTCATCCATTCCTTCACCCACAAAGCCTCTTGACTACTTCCTACGTGCCCAGGGACAGTCCCCTGCGCAGATGGCCTTGGAAAAGAGCAAAATAGAGCAGCCTTTCTCTTCTGGGCATGCTCCATGCAGAAGACACGTCCCAGGTGAGGGGGGAAAGCGGCCAGGATGTGGTCTCCAGCTCCGGGACTTGAAGACCATGAAGGAGATAACGGGCTTGCCAGGAGAGGAACCTGCCCTTCACTGATGCCATCTGTCTGTGCAGGGGGCTGAGAAGGTCCTGGACACCCCAGGACCAGTACCCCTGCTTCTTGCTTGACTTTGCTCTGGGGCCGGCGCCCACACCCACTTACTCTGAGCTCCTGGGAGAGGCAGGGAGAGGAGCCAGGGCCCTGAGTCAGGAGAGTAAAGTACGCCTGGACCTTGGCAGGCAGGCCCTGTGTGAGGAAGGGCAAGGTGTCATTAGGTGAGCAGTGAGAAGTGTCCCTTTCCCTCAGCCAGGAGATGAAAGATAGCAGCCTTTCTGCGCAGCCTTTTATCTTTCCTACTGCACTGCGGTGGGGGCGGCAGGTCCTGGGGCAGCAGAGCAGCGGGCGGGGTGTGAGTGCGAGCGCGCGCGCGCCTGTGTGTGTGTCTATGTGTGAGTGTGTGTGTTCGCGTGGCCTCCCGGCAGCTGTCCCGGCCCCCACCCCACCGCACCCGGCCTGGCGCGCCGCCCCCGCCCCTCGCTGTGCTGGGTGCGCTGCGGGCCGCAGCGCTCCGGGTGGCTTCCCCCCGCGCCTAGAAGGCGACCCCCGGTGCGCTCCGGGTTCAAAGGCCCCGCGCGGCAGCTCCAGCCCCTCCGGGGGGGCGGGGAGGCGAGGGGGTGGTGCGGGAGCCAGAAAAGCCTGAGCCCACAGCCGGCCAGCCCTGCGCAGGGATGGGCAGCGCGCTCTGAAGTTTGTGACCGCTGCAGCCAACTCCTGGCAGGAGCCGGGACCAAGGGAGCAGGCGGCCGGCCTCAAATCCCCACAGCTGGAGGGCGAGGCCCGCTGCGTCCGGCCCAAAACCCCTTCCGGGGCCACAGAAGTCCGTCCTCCAGGCCCGGTGCTCCCGCGCCTGATCGGGGTTCATGGAGCTGGGGCCGTGGCTTCTTTTCGGACTCACAGTGACCTCCGCCGCAGGTAAGCGGGCGGGGCGGTGCGCTCTTCTGGCGCGAGCGCACACAAAAGGACCCTATGGTGGGGGTGGGGGCGCAGGGATGGGTGCATTGCGGGGCGCAGCCTCTTGCTTGGGCTCACCATCCCTGAAGGCGCCTGGGGGAAGGTGGGAGCAGAAGCAGGGTGCAAGGACTATCCCAGGGGCTCTGGAGGTAGCACACAGCCCATGCACAGACTGGAGATCTGTGGCCTGGGCTGACTTGGTCATTTTTTTCATGAAGTTGGGAACTTTTCAAAAAGTTTGCAAACTCCTCAAAACTGTGCAAAAACGATCGCGCAGTTTTGGAAAAGTGTGCAAAATGCTTGCATGTTGCCAAGGGGTGCAGATAGCTTGCAGACTTTGCAGAAGGTGAGACTAGCTTGCAAGCTTCCACTCATTACACGCATAGCTTGCGAACTTTTCAAAACCTGGGCACACAGCTTTGCAAACTTTGTAGAAAGCTTAGTGGCCTCCCTCTGCCAGGACTTGGGGGATAGTGGGTGTGGGGGGCATGTACACTCAGGAGCTCAGGAAACCCCCAATCTGCCTCCTTCCTGCAGGATTGGTGCCTGCTGGCAGGAGTGGAGTCCCCCAGGTGCCCCCTGCATCCAGATTGGAGGGGGACATCGAGGAGACCATAGCCATGACCACAGCGTGGGGTCTAAGTCTCCAGGACCCTGGGCAGGAACAGGGACCAGGTTGGTCTGGGGAACAGGCGGCCCAGGGGAGCCCTGTGCGTCGCCGAGCCAGACGCTGCACGTGTTTCACCTACAAGGACAAGGAGTGTGTCTACTATTGCCACCTGGACATCATCTGGATCAACACCCCTGAGTGAGTGCCCTGGGCGTGGGGATGAGCCTGAGAGGGCGGAGACTTCTGGTGCCTGGCCCCGTGTCCACACTCCCAGAGGACCTGCCCCAACCCCAGCCCGCTCAGCCCGAAGCCTGCCCTGGCTTAGAGCTCAGCTCTTGCTGGCTCTCCTGCCAGCCCAGGTCCCGCTGGCAGGTCAGGGAGTGGCCCCCATCTCCTTGGAGAGCCTGGCCCAGGAGAAGCCCAATTCCAGTGTTTCTGATTCAGTGGAAGGGGGAGCCCTCCCTCCTAGTGAAATCAGCCAGCCGGAGGGATTAGACACCCGAGAAGTTTCTCGGAGAAAGAGGGAGCCCCGAAAGTTCTCTCCTGCCCCTGTGCTAAGGGAGCCAACCCCCTGCCGGCCCTGCCGGGGTCCAAGAAGTTTCAAATTCCTTGACAGCCGCCTGCTTGCCAGGGAGCAGGGAGCAGAAACTGGGGTGGGCCTGGCCGGGCCTGGTGGAACCTGCCTGCCAGGATGAGATTCCCCAGGTGCCAAGGGTCAGGGATTGAGAACTGATGGGTCGTAGTTACCCATCCTCACAGACGGCCCACCTCCCCCAAGCCCCCGCTGCCATCCTGGGAGCTTTCTCAGGGCTGAGACAGGGCTCCCTGCGCTGTCCAGGGTCTGCCTTGCTATAATGTCAACCTCTGCCCAGGCCTCGGACAGTGCTCTGTCGTGAGAGGGGCTGCTGCCCCCCAGGCCACTGGCTCCATCATGACCCCCTTCTGCAGAAGCCTTTTCCACAGAGAAGAGGGCTTGACCTTGCTCGGATCCCGAGCCTCTGGGCTTTGCCCTCTGATCTTTAAAATCTGGGGCTTGGACTACATGTCTCTACATTTTGTACCCTGGTTGTTCTGGGATCTTTTGAGACACCTAGCATCCTGCTAGGGATTCTTCGTGAATGGGAACCCTGGGCCTGGACAGGCAGCTTCCTTGTCCCTGTTTTAAGAGCCTCCTTGATTCATGTTCATCACGGCACCCTCTGTCCCTGAGCACACGCTGGGCAGCTGATGGCCTCACTTCCCACCTCGTTCCATGGACACCTGGAGAGAGGGGTGCAAAGCAGGGTAAACTGAGGCGTTGCCGTCTCCCTAATCAGGTGACAGACCTCTAGCGACATCTGAGATAGGTCTGAAAAGTCACCCATTATAGAATGGCAGGCAGGACGGCTTCCCCCAGCAACCCGGACGCAGGCACAGGGTCCCGGTGCAGACGGACCTACGCTCGGTTGGATGCTCTGTTGTCGCTGTCTTGAGTTCTCAGTACCTTCTCAACCAGAGGGTCCACCCTCGCATTTTGTCCTGGGCCCCACAAGTTCGTAGCCGATCCTGATGCAGAATTGGCCTGCCGGGCTGTGTGTGGTTGGGCTGCGATATACAGTCAGTCTACAGGAAGGAGGATGGCATCCTGCCCTGTTATCTCCCCTTCATGGGGCAGATACAGGGATACATGGTCGGGACGGGCTCCTAGACAAGGCTGCCATCGATCGCCTCCTGCCCTCGGACAGTGATGAGGGTCACCTTTTCTTATTGTCCCCATTGCCCTGACACCTGTCATGATTCTTATCCCCTTGGCCTTGTGATCTGGCCAAATTAGCTTCGCAGAACACGGCACTCGGGGTGGTCAGCTGCAGGACTGAGTCTTGCCTTGGCAAGGGCCAAGCAGTGGATCAATCTAGAAGGAGAAAGAAGGAAGCCAACCGAGTTGGTGGTGGGGGGGGGTGGCCCTGGGGCAGAGGCAAGCTGGATGGGGGGAGATCACCTTGGTCCTCTGCTCATCCTCAAGCCCCCACACTGGCTGTGGGAACCGACTGCAGCAAACACACCCGAGAGCATGGACCAAGCCCCGAGATCTGTTTGGAAGCCTGTCTCATCATCTCAAGTTGTCTTGCGTGGCCCAAGACGAAGCCGTGCATCTCTGACTCTTTCCAGGTCAGCCAACTTGCTGACTTTCCCTCACAGCTTGATTTATATCTTCCTCTCTTCCCAGACCCTGGCTCACTTTAAACACGAGGAAAGAGGGATTAAATATGGTGTTTGGGAGCTCCGTGAGCTTGTCGGGAAACAAAAATGACAATAGCCAGACTTGAGCGTTTTGAAGTTAGATAAGCAAAATAATTTTTATAAGGAAGATTTTTCTGGATGGTCTGTTTCTTTCTGTCTCTTTTCTGCTCCCCTCCCTCCCTGCTTTCTTTTTTCCTTGTTTCCTTCCTTCCTTCCTAGAACTCTCTGTTGGTATGTAGACTGGTCCATTTGTTATCTCTGAGATACCTCGGACAAGATCACAGTGGGCTGTGGGGACAGGAATGTGGGCCTTTGGAGAAATGAGAGTCTGAAAAATGTCTTGCACTAAAGGAGCACCAGTGGACATAACAGGGTCTCCTGGGGTCCTGTCTGCCACCACCGCCACAACCCCACCTCTTGAGCGTTTCCCTCTCTCTCACCTGTCACCCTCTCTCCTTCATCAGACCCTCCTGGTCTCGCAAAACTTCTCCAGGGTGTGATTTGCTCCCTGTCCCTGCTGCTGGCTGCTCTGAGAACCCAGCAGGTCTTGATCCTCACGCCTAAATCAAGAATCTTGAACTTGGGGTGATGTTCAGCTGCTGGTGTCTTTCTTCCTACCGCTCATTCAGTCACCCGGAGATGGCGTCAACCATCTGCTTTATTTTGGAAGGACATTTACAAGGTCTCAGGCTTTGTGTGAGTGCAGTCTTTTATGCTGTGATTAAGGACCCAAAAGCCGCAGCAGGAAGGCTGAGGTGTCTGCTGAGATCTGTTCTGCCTCTTGGGTGCAGGCCTGGTTCAGGCACGAGAGACCAGTTACTCCCCGGAGGATCTTCCAGGTATAAGAGCAGGAGTCCTCTGGGTCTCCCGTGTTTACACATATGCTCAGCTCTTCCAGGCCTGAGCTTGGTCAGCCCTTCCTGCCAGCACACAGCACACAGCACACAGCACATAGCACACAGCACGTAGCATGCAGTAGGGCTCGGGCCAAGTCCGGCCGCATGGTGATGGTTCCCAGGCTTTGCTGTCATTGAGGTTCCAGTGTGAGGTTCTCCCACCAATGAGCTTCTTGTTTCGGAGGCATGGGTGCTCTCTGCAGCCTCCCACGTCCCTGTAGATGGGGGTGGGAGTACAGATTTCCCCAGTGACGTTGCCTGTGACTTCCATGGTATCCTCTGGAAGGTCTGTGGCCCCCAAAGAGCAACTCAATGTGTCCTGGGCCTCTGCCCTTTTTGTCCCTGTGCAGGCATCATAGCTACTTCATGGGATGGTATGACTACTTTTGTGACGTTCGTTGGCCATGCTGGAAAGGCCCCACCCCTCAACCTTCTCCCAGACAACCTGCCATTGCTAACACAAACAGAAACAAAACCCCGAATCAAAGAAACCCCATGCCACCTCAGGGTCATGGACAATTGCCAAGAACCAAGGGGGTGGTGAGGCAGTGAACAAGCAGTCCATGCGCTTCCATTCTTATACACAAGGTGCTGTTCTCTGCGAAATAGAACTGCCTTATGACGTAGTGGGGGATTGTATTAGTCAGGCCCCCGGAGAGACAGAACCAAGAGGACCCATGGGTCTGTGTGTGTGTGGATATACGTGTCTATATAAACACACAGAGACGAGTTGACGTTGCAGGTTTGAGTCCAAAGGCAT
Source organism: Macrotus californicus (assembly GCA_007922815.1). Classification (NCBI taxonomy): domain Eukaryota; kingdom Metazoa; phylum Chordata; class Mammalia; order Chiroptera; family Phyllostomidae; genus Macrotus; species Macrotus californicus. The sequence goes on from VMDR010000521.1 coordinate 88,843, forward strand.
TCTGGAGGCAGAACTCCTTTCTCTTCAGAGTGGCTCCATCTTTTCTGTTAAGGCCCTCACCTGATTAGATGAGGCCCACCACACTATGGAGGGCAATCTGCTTTACTCAAAATCTACTGATTTTTCTTTCTTTTTTTTTTTTTTAAGATTTTATTTATTTTTAGAGAGGGGAAGGGAGGGAGAAAGAGGGAGAGAAACATCAATGTGTGGTTGCCTCTCACACGTCCCCTACTGGGGACCTGGCCTGCAACCCAGGCATGTGTCCTGACTGGGAATCGAACTGCGACCCTTTGGTTTGCAGTTCGGTGCTCAATTCACTGAGCCACACCAGCCAGGGCTCAAAGTCTACTGATTTAAATATTAATTATATGTAAACCTTACCTTCCCAGATAGACTATTGTTTGACCAAATTCTGGGTACCATGGCCCAGCCAAATGGACACACAAAATTAACCACACAGGGCTCTCAGTTCTAACCGTACCCCACAGTGGGCCCGCCCCTCTGACGCTGCCACCGTACACCTGGCTGCAGAGGGGGGACAGCCCATCAAGTGGCGGATGGGGCTGCAGGACACCCAGCAAGGGGCCCCACTGTGTTCCTCCCTGCTTTGTTCTTGAGAATTGAGGGAACCTGCTCACAGTTAATCCTTCAGGGATGTACGAGGGAGGCATCGTGGTGCTGTAGCAGTGACTGCGTGTTTCAAAGCTCCGAGCTGCATGGGCTGACAAGTAGGAATGTATTCTTGGAAGAGCAGTGCGGGGTGTTTGCGGTTGTGACTGGGCTGGGCATTCCGGGATCCACACCCCTACTTACGGGAAGACTCCAGACCCAGGAGCTCTGATTCGCCATGTGGCCTGGGGTTGGTGACACCCTCTCTCTGCACCCCATGTAAGGTGCAGACATCAGTCTGACTCTAGGCCGGGGACCAAGGTGACAACCCCAGCTGCTCAAAAGCATGCCGTGCTGACTCAGATCAGCAGGAATGGTATTTGTTTCGGGGTCTTTTCCTTCCCAGAGAGTAAAACTAGTAACTGTAATAACTAACAAAATGTTTACACGTGTGTTTCAAGGGGTTCTAGCACAAAAAGGCAGCACTTGGACAGATCCGCCTTTGCCCCCACGTTGTTTAAGAAAAGCACTGTCAGCTTGCTTCCAAGAAGGGACTTTCCAAACGGTAAGGCGTCTCGATGGGATGCTGGATCCAGAACCCCAGCCTCCCATTGGCGTGCGTGGAGCCAGCTGTCCACCTACTGTGCAATTTCAGGGACCCTAGTAACGGTCACCAGACCCATGAGCCAGGACAGGGGGTATTGTGGATGGAGATGCAGCGATTATGGCAGAGGGACAGTGTTTCTGGCCACCGTGAGAATCATGGCAGTGCCAATAGTGGTGGCAGCAGCACTGATGGTGCCGGTGGCAGCGTTGATGTTGGCTGAGATGCCTATAAGTAAAGGTGTGTGAGGATGACCTGAGGAAGCACCCGGGACATGCTCAGACGGCAGCTGGAATCTCGCGAGCACTCAGTCCCTCAAAGATGTGGCCCTAGAGGCAGCTCTGCGCCGGGACCGGTGCTCCTGCTGCCCTGTCCCACTCTGGGTTCGCAGGACGCCAGGGAGTAGAGTTCTTTCTCGAGGACAGCCGTGGTCAACCTCCTTGGACCATCCAGCAGGGTCTTGGCCAGCTCCTGGAAGGCTTGGTGAGCAGCTTGTTAGCCTCTGATTTGCATAAGGTTTGCAGACATTGGGAAAGGTGTGCCTGGCGGCTGCAGCTGATAAGCAACTAGATAAGGATGCTGGTGGTCAAAGGTTGCTCCAGGCTTGCCCAGATTTGGTCCCACCCTGTGGGTCCCTCCTTCCTTGTTTTCTAATTGCTTCCTGTTCACCTGGGGACATACTAGAATGTTTGGGGAAGGGGGCCTGGTGTCCCCTGAAGCCACTGGCCTGGGCTCCCTCAGCTAATGGGGATGCTAGGGGGTTGGGGAGAGGGGGACAGGTTCTGTGATCTGGCATTTCAGGGTAATTTGAATGATCAGTTCAGAACTTCTTTGTTAAAGCCTCATGATGACATCTTGTTGAGGGGTCTACCTGCATTCTTGTGGTTGTAGCCCAGCAGAGTACACATAATGTCTTCTGATTGGCAGACTGGCGACTTCGTGGGGCCCTGGGACCCTTCATTTCCAAGGTCACCCAGCGCTGCCCAGGACCTGAAGTGTGGGTCTCTAGGAAACGGTCCCAGGAAATACTATGGACATCTGTTTATGAAAAATAATAAATAAATAAATAAATAAATAAATAAATAAATAAAAGGCAGGCACGTAGGAGAAGTTGATGCCAGCCAGACTGACCGTGATCTTGAACTCAGGGCCTGACAAATGATGGTTTTATTTTATGAGTTTTTTTCCTTCCCATGCCTCCATTTCTAGCTCCTCCTTGGGAATCTGGTACGTGTTTAGATCCTTATTTTGAGTTCAAGTAGCGTATGTCTTAGAACATTTCATGGCAAGGCATGCTTTTAAAACTGAGGGCCTTCGGGCTGAATTTCAGAGTCTGTTGCAGAGGTCCGCTCCCACAGGGTGGCTTTCTGTTGGGGTCACTCAGCCCCAAAGCCCCCTTTTCTGCCCAGAGGGGTCTGAGTAGGTGAGGGGATAGCCAGGTGCAAAGCCAAGCGTAGATGAGAAGCAGCTGATCCGACTCAGCGAGAGACAGAGTGACTGGAGCCTGGGGGCTGTTTAATTTGCAGCCAGAAAACTCAGTACCAGGTGGCCGTGATTCTGTGTGACCCCAGAGGGGGAATTTGGATTTCTGCTAGATGAAAGGGACATTGCAGCTCAAAACTTGGCCTTAAATCTGAAGACGCATAAAATGCTCTGACACCTCCGGTGAGGTTTATTCCTGCAGGAATTTAAAACAAATGGCAAGGAGGGCATTGGGGGTGGGGAGAGGGGGCGGTACGGCAAACTGTTTCCTTAGGAGGCCCCACGCAGCGCTGGAACCCCACACGGCTTTTTCTCAGTCCTGGGCTGGACACGTAGTCTCTCGGCAGCTTCTTGGTGCGTCCGATGGTGCCTGCACACAGGCCCCTTCCTGCCTCCAGGTAACCCCACAAAATCACCGCTCAGCTTTCCAGCATGGCGCCTGCTTCCTATGAGGAAATGACCTGCTAGCCTATGTCATGTTTGGGACGGAAACAGAGTTCCTTAAATAGGACACACACGCGTGCACACGCATGCACGTGCATGCATGCACACTTTCCCCGCTATGTGGAATAGGAACCAATTTTACGTAGAAAATAAACCCAGATGGGGCCACAGTGTGTATGAGCAGCTTGTCCAGGCACAATGTGGGGTGCTGCCAGCTCCTGCCCAGCTAGGAAGTCCCCCAGGAATGGACAAGCAGGACAGGGCGTCCAGGTGACTTTCTCAAAGACCTCTCCTCAGGGTCTTAGGAGCCAAGAGCGCTTGGGGAACTTGTCCCTGTTTCGAAGGCCACGAGGCACTGGCCCTCTCGGCTCTTACGGCCTCAGGGCCACCGTAGCAGAAGGCCTCACTGAGCAGTAACTCTAGACCAGGGTGGCCAGGGGACCTGTGCCCTGGCCTGGTCATTTGAAAAGCAGAAACAGATTCATTTCGTGAGAGAGGCACGGGGGCCGATGCAGCCGGGTCGCCGTGGTTCTTTCTCAGCAAGGGCTGGAGTGGCCCATGGTGGGCAGTTCCGCCCACGACTTGGGAGCGTCAGCAGCTTTGCCGAAGGTCAGAAGCACGTTGGTGAGAAGGCAGCGGTGGGCGTGTCTGTTCTGGGTTTCTGTAATGGCTTTCCAAGGTTTCCTGCGGGGTTGGGAACCGGGTGAGGTGAGAGACGCCCTCCCTCAGGAGCCAACTTGAAGGGGAATGCCAAAAAGTCTGCGGCAAAGCTAAATAAAAGTTACTGCATTAAAAAAAAAAAAAAATCAAAATTAGTGCAAAAAATTCATAATCGACAAAATAGCAACATTTTAAAGGCAGAGTCAGACCTGTGCTTGCCAGAGGCCCTTACTCACCTCCCCCTAAACCTTCCTTGGGGTCCTGTTTAGGGAGAAAGCCCGTGTCTCAAGAGGGACCCAAGTCTTTTTGGTTGCAGGTAAGCTATCAATGGACCACAGCTCCCAATCAATCACGTGACACAAGGCCACAAACAACTTGACTAGGGGGAAGAACAACGTCTATATTACTGTTTCATGGGAGTGAGTGTTCAGGAGGACTGTCTATCCTTTGGGGGAAATCACCTAGAAATTAGCAAGGGTGTCTTCTCTTGTTTCCTGTGGAGTATTTAAAGGGATGCCTGACGGTCTCTGCATTTGGAAAAAAGTCCCTCTCCAAATACTCAGCCCTCACCCATCTGAACAACAATACCTGCCCTTCTTTTACCCCCTCGGTTTCCATGCCTGGGAACTATTTTGGGCCCCATCTGTCTGCGGCTTTGCATCAAGTTATAATGAGGCCATTCCAGACAGACATCCGACCTGGAATTCGTCAGGTCACGGGGGGTTGGGGAGAGAAACTCTAGCCTGACTCAGGGGGACACATTTGGATTGTAGCAGCAGGGGGGGAGGCCAGCGAATGTGGGGAGTTCCATAGATGGCATCATCCCACATGTATACGAACCGTTTGTGGCTCTGATTTTTTTATGAGCTATAACTCCTCAAAATCCCACACCACACAACAAACATGGAAGGATTCTTCCGTCATTCTTGTCTCCTTTGACCTCCCTGCTTCTGCTAAATACCGCTCAGTATGCGCGTACCATGTTCGGGGAGGACCCTGTGTCCCAGTGAGCTGATGGGATGAATCAGTCTGTGGCTTTGCGGTTATTTTTCAGCTCAGGTATATGGTAACAGGACATGGAAGCTTTCTAAATACAGTTGCAGGGATTCTGGGAACCTCTTACCTTGAGGAGGACAGAAACCTCATATTTTGGTTGTGGCTTCATTTCTGGGAAGAAGGGCTAGGGCAAGGAGTGTCCAACCCACAGCCCACGGGCCACATGTAGCCCAGGATAGCTGTGACTGCGGCCCAACACAAAATCGTAAATTTACTTAAAACCTTTTCCGTGCTCACCAGTTCTCACTAGCGTTCATGTATTTAGCGGGGGGCCCAAGACAACTCTTCTTCTGCCAGTGTGATTGCCCCCCCTGGTAGGCCCTCTCCAGCGATTGCACCACTCTGGAGATGCGTGCGGGACACCGCAGGTGTTTGAGGCTCTGCAGCTGGACAGACCTTTGTGGAGGTCTGGCCCTTCCATTTCTCAGGCCCAGGGGAAGATGCTCACCCCAGGCTCCCGGGGAGCTCGTCTTTGACTTGGGCCAGGAACCTGACTCTGCCAGCCTCGAGCAGTCTCCCATTTCACCTCGGATACTTCCCTCACCTGCGCCGACGGGCTTCTCTGTCCTGGTGTCGGTGTGGCCCACAAGAATCCTTAGCAAGACGCAGTTCTTCCACTGTGCGTAATCTAGAGGCCATACCCCTCTAGGAAAACCCGCAAAGGTGGGCCAGTCCAGGACAGCAATAGTAGGGCTGTGCGAAATCAGTGAAGAATTCTATGCACTTAGGAAAGCAGGTGTGGCCTAGAAGTCAGGCTGATTCAAACTATCTTCTTCCCTCCTTCCTTCCTAACTTCCTTTTTTCTTCCCTCCCTCCCTCCCTCTTTCCCTCCTTCCTCACACAGAGGCGTATTGTTGAGATATTGGAGTATTACAGAGCACCCACTGAGCCAGGCACTGCGTCGGCTGCCCTGGGCACATAGGTGAACAATGCAGAAACGGTCGGTGATTCTGGGTGGACAGAGTCCAGCTGTGTCGACCCCAGGGACAGGAAGGAAGCCACCCCTGCACTACAGGTGCAGAACTGACCCCCGTTCTTGGGTCTGATTGGTGAAGGTCAGTGCTCAACTGTCTTTGAACATGAATATGATTCTGGTCAAATTCCCAAAATGTTAAGTCCAGGGTAAACCCAAAAGTTAGGGTTTTGGAGGGGGGAAGATCCTTTTAAAAGTTAACCACTAACCCACAGCACATTGCTCACTCTTCTGATTTCCTGGGCTATGGGAGGAGCACTTTCTACGTAGGTGGGGGTTGGATGAGCCATCTGCTTTGGGGTCTTCCAACCTAAAGATGCTAGAACTTTCTGCAGGTGAAGTAAAGCTACAGATTGCCAGATCACGCTGTGTGGTTTGTGAGCAAACGTTTGGGTAATACTCTTTAGAACAAGAAAGTGCGTGTGCGTGTTTTCTGCTTGTCTAGCAAGGTCACCAAGGAGCTGTATTTCCTGGCCTGTTTTCTTTCCTGGGGGTTGGAAGGGCACCCCACGGTTGTCTGGCATGAGGCCTGGCCCCTAGCAGACTTCCACAGCCTTTGATGAGTGGACGAAGAGTCGGTTTGCTGGAGGATAAGCCTTCTGAGTGGTCAACCAAGGGTCGGGGCCGGGCTCTGGATCTTGGAGTGGTGTGCTTGCTTCCACCTGTGTGACGGCCAGTGTGGTCCAAGCCAAACACTGCACCGTGGGCACGCTGGGGAGGAAAGGACTCCAGCCAGCCATTTGCCGGGTTTTGCTGAGATTTTGAATGCACTCTTTCTTGTGTGCTGTTGCAGGGAGTCTCTACTTGCCCCTGGCAGCTGGGGAAACTCTGGGTTTTTCTATTAAACCCAAGGGATGCTGGTTGCATCCCTCTCAAGAAAGTGAAAGTCCAGGTTGGCTAAAGCAACAGAAAAACCTAGCCTAGCTAACACAGCATAAAAGGAGCTATTGGAAAGACGCAGGGTAACCCACAGGCCCGTGGGGAAGCAGCCCCAGGCTCAGAAAGGAGAGGTACCTGATAGGACTGGGGGCCCAGGGGCGCAGTCCAGCAGGCAGACAGGATGGGACCACCTGGCAAAGAGCAGCTCTGAGTCCTTTCTGACCTTCAGTTGCTCTCTACTCACATGTCTTGGGAGAGACAGGGTCCAATTGCCCAGCTTGGGTCACTGGACGAGTCCCCAGGCAGGGGAAGTCTCAGCTTGTTGATTGACAGCCTCGCTAAAACCTCACACAGGATGAAGGGGTGATTCCCCACGGCAAAGAGAAGAGATTGGATTTCCAGAGACAAAAACCACCAAAGCTGGCCCCAGGCTCTAGAGAATTCCGGGCTTTTAAGTTGTTTGAGAGGGAACTCCTCTCTGCGAGCCATTTGGCCCTTGTTCCCTTGCCTTTGTGTGCGGCGGGCCCCTAGACCGTGGTGGAAGTGAATGGATGCTTTTGTGGGCTGCTGAAATCACCCACTTTTGGTCGTGACTCCATCTTGCCTTACTTTAGAACAAAATTCTTAGCTAGCTGTTCTTTCTGGTTAAAGTTACAAAGATAGTCCACGAAGGCAATGTACAAGCCCTTACCCACCCCAGAAGGTGTTGCTAAGCTCAAAGAGCAGGTGAGTGGTGCCTGCCCAGGAAGGAATTCTTAAAGTCTGAAACCGAGCCCTAGCTAGAAAGTGCACTGGGGTCTGGAAATTGTGACCCTGGGGGACGTTGGGAGGTGGTGTCTAATGACGATGGTGCCGGGCAGCTGGGGCTGCCTCCTGCCTGTCTGCCCCTGGGAAACGGGCCCCAGGGCTGGTCAGCAGAGTCCTGCCTGCTCTCCAGCATGTTCTCTGGGTCCAAAGGAAGCACTAGCTTTGTGTCCCCATTTGAGACTGAAGGAAGTAGATGGTCAAGTTGACGTTCTGTTGTGGAAATGGTCTATTGGTTGGGGAGATACTGAGTCAGAACTTGGGCTTTTGAAAGTGGAAAGCAACTCTATTTCTGAAAATAATGCCAAGAGCTCATTTTGTCACTGTGTCATATGACTTGTCTGGGTGTCACCATATGGGGATTAGCCACTAGACCAGAGATTGTAAACTCAGGTGCCCATGAAGAGCCAGACAGGTGAGAACAGTGAGCAGAGAAGGACAGGTATACAGCTACTGGGAGTGGAGGGGACGGTGGCGAAATGGAGTGGTAACGAGCAGTGACTTTGTGAGTGCTGGACGGTTGCCGAGTGTTGGAGTGTGGCGTTGATGTCAGCATAGCTTCAAGTTATTTAAGGGAAGCTGTAAGTCGGAGTGTTCATGTGAAATTTTCAGATGAAAAAGCCTATCTGCTGATTGAATGAAGCTCCTAAAATGCCCACTGGCTGGCCTTCGTACTGAACTAAAACTGTGTGTCCAAGGCCACTTGTCTGTCTTGTTCAAGGATGTGTTCACCCAGAGTCTAGCCCAGTACTTACTCATCAGAGCACACTCGGCAGGCATTTGTTGAATGCTATTCAATGGGTGTGTGTGTGTGAAATTGGCTTTATGAGGGAATGACAGTTTGATAAACTTTCCTGAGATTTTAGAATTTGAGCAGTGAAGCTCCTTTTGCTACCTTTGTGAATATCTGTGCCTCTCCTTTAAAAAATTCAGGTATAGAAGCAAGTTTCCTGATCAGGAAGATGGAGATCATTAATTCATTTATGAAAAGGCAACACTGAATTTAAAACCAGAATCTTAAAAACAAAAGCAAAAAAGAAGAAGTCAGCTTTCCTTATTTAAAAACTTCTCCTAGAGAGAAATAGCATGCTTCCAGTATAATGCTGCAGATGAAGAATGACTATGGGAGATTTGGAAGGTTAATGTTTAATAATGTTTATATGTGACATTTGGGGAAAAGTGGCAAATAAGGGGCACAGTGATAAATAAGGCCCTGACATCAGTGTCACCAAGCAAATGATGAATGTTCTGACTATGGACGTTGAGGGGCAATTTATCAGACAGAGGCACAACATTAGATACTATACTTGCAGGTATGCTGGAGGGGTGTTTTGTTTGGTCTAAGAGCATCTGGATTGATCTCCTCTGTTTGTCTTTCAGAGGGAGCTCTGAGTTAAAACCGAAACATGAACAGGTGGAGGTGTTGCCTACTTTGATTCGGAACTGCGTTCTCCAAACCCCATAGGCTAAAATAACTGGGCGGAGAGTGTGCTAGGCAAAGGTTCTTGGCTGATTTCTCACTGATTTTTCATGGTTCTACCATTAGGTCCTCCCAATTCACCATTCGAAAAGCACCGATCGTCAAAGGGCACCCCTACAGGTGAAGTGCTTATTAGACAGGCCGTGTGGGATGATGGACCAACCAAAAGGAAGGGTGGCAAAGAATGGCATTACTGTGCCAAATTGCGCTCCAAGTCTTTATGACTCTCACCCCTCTTTATTGCTTAGTCACACATCTCAAATGCAAGCCTGGCAGAAGAGATTTTTTCTGCCTGATGCAACTGACTTGAATTTCCAGGCCAAAGAAGCAACAAGCAAGAAGCCAACATGACCTTACTGCTAACTCTTGGTAAGGATTTTCCAGGCAGTGCCCTGACCTATCCAATGTGTCCGACAGCCCTTCCGTCGATCAGGAAACTGTTGAGAGGGTGGGGTCACCATTATGTAACTGCTTTACAACATAACGATGGAATTACCAGATAACCCCTCTCCGCACTCTGTGTACCTTGCACATTTCTGCGCGTATTGACTTGTAACGTTTCCTTTCCTTGCTTTCGTACCCCTGTAGCATATATATGCCTTGTACATAGTGAATGCTTGGCTAGTGTTGGAATTCTTTGTGATAGAGTTTTATGGTTATTGAACTTTTTAGGTTGAAAAGAATCCAGAGTTGTTGGACTATGTTAGCTTACAATTAACTACCAGCTGCTCAGTCAGTGGTGTCTCTTTGTCCAGCCTTGTGTTGAGTTCATAGCAGGGGCAAAGAGGAGCTAGTGACCCACTCCTAGAGCTGGTCAAGAAATCCCCACACCCTGAGCCCTATGGCCAGAGGGCTGCCTCTGCCCCTCCTCTGGCCATAGCTGCAACCCCATTGCAAGGAGTCTCTGGGACTGAAAGCCATGTACTGTCCCCTCTAGACCATGCTCCGTATTCAGGATCCTGAAATCTCCTACTCAAACATCCCTGGTCCATTTCCAGAGTCTGACACCCATGGACAGAACAGGGGCCCGGGGGCATATCCTGGGACCTACAGGGTGGCCAAGGGGTGGCTGCTTGCAGGATGAGGGGTAGCTGGAGCTTGGGGTTACATCCACATGGGAGTAGATGAGCCCCCACCCCTCCAGCCTTGGTGTGAGATGGAACAGGAGGAAAGAGAAGGAGGCTGAATCTCTTTGGGCTGCCATGTTTCAACACGGAACTCCAAGGACCCTCAGCATTCTAGATTCAAGACTGAGTTTCCAAGTGTTTTGAAGCCATATTTGTTCAGCTCAAGGATAGGACTGTCTCCCCGAGGAGCTTATCAGATTGCTTTACAGCCTGTCAATCTCTGCCTGTGGGAGGCGGGCTCCTTGGGAACTGGAACTTCCCTTAGGATGGCCTGGGCCAGCCAGCAGAGCCCATACGTCCAACCCCTTGGGCTGCACATGAGCAGGGTTCCCTGCCTCCGCCCTGTGAGAAAGGAAGGGGCCCTACCCCTCTGGAAACATTCTTGAAAAATCGCAAAGTCTCATTTGCATGCCAGATCTTTGCGTGGTGCTTCTGGTCCAATGCTGAGCACATCTCCGTGAACAAGCACTGCATGGCTTTGCTTCCTTCAAACACTTGGAATTTTCAATTTTTCGCTGAGGTTGAGTGGCCCCCTGCGTGGAAATGCGTGATCAGGTCTTGATATCAATGGGAGAAGGCTCCCCTTGCTGTTCCTCGCATGCGATTTTTACCGAGAGGTGGGGGCTTGGGCTTAGTGTCAACGCTTGGAGATTGAATGCTGCCCAATGGCTGGGAAAATGTACCTTCAGCCAGATCCTGCTCCACCACAGTGTCCGCATCGTTTGGCTACCCCTACCCCCCACCCCTGAGGGAAAATGGCGTCTTTAGCAAAGGTGACATGCAGAACAGCACTGGACCCCGCTGCCTCCGCACCAGGCCTACCTCCGCCCAAGGGAATGCCACCAGCCTGGTGACATGTTGATTTGATACACAGGCACATTGCTCAGCTCCAGCCCAGCAGGGAAGGAGTTTGGTCTGGGCATCAGGCCGCCCCCCCGCCCCTCCCCGCCCTTCTCCCTCACCACCCCAGTGAGGCTCCATGGTGTGTGTCTCAAATTTAAAAAAATTAGTTGAACTTTATCTTGACCATGCCGAGAGACTGTCAGAACACCTTTGAGGTGGACGGTTGGTGGTGCTCCGTGGGGCTTGCAGAAACCCAGGCGGTTAACTTGGGGACTGGCAGGAAAACCGAGACTTACTGGAGAAATGACTTTTGGCCACATAAGTTTCCTCTACTTATTAGTGATTTATCCCCTGAATTGTGCGCAATAGTGCTGGTGAGTTAAGTGTGTGCGTTTCACAGTGCCCTACGGCACTGCCTGGCCGTCCTCTTCCTGCTCGGGAGAGTGATGGCTTGGGTGCACCTGGGCATAAAAAATGGTGTGAATGTTCCGAATGATACTGTCCCCCTCCTCCCAGAGTCCCCCCGTGAGCCTGGCTGCTGGGAGGATGCAGACACCTCCAGCCCTGGCTCCTAGCTCCACCAGGTCCTCTCCATCTTCCACTCCCTTGGCCCCAGCACACTTCCTGGGGGTGGCGTGTCGCTGCCCTCACGGCTCGCTCCCGTGTGCTCATCCAGCTGTGGTCCTGATGTTGCTTTGTGCCTCACAGACAGACCGTGCCCTACGGACTGTCCAGCTACCGAGGAGGGGCCCGTGGCAGGAGGTCCGCACGGCCGTTTCCACAGAGCCCACAGCCCTCGGAGTGGACACGGCGCTGCGCTTGTGCGGCGAGCCACGACCCAGCCTGCGTGCGCTTCTGCACCCAGACCCTGGCCATCAGCAGGTACGACCCCCTGTCTTGGTTGTCACGTCCAGGTGTCAGTTGTCCCGGGGATGACAAGGCTGGGAGTGTCTGATGGTGTGGTGCAGGGGGTGGCTGTGCCCTGACCCTGGTGCGCCTGCATCCGGGGAGGCAGGGGAGCCAGAGCAGAGGGGACAGGGGCCCTCACCTCTCAGAGGGTGACACCCTCCCCTTGCAGAACAGAGCCTTCAACACAGCTGTGGCCATGCCTAGTCTCCAGACATATTCCTGTTGGACCACACAGTGCCTTGCTAAAATCTCAGTGAATTGCCAACCTTTAAAAATTGAATGGTTACCTCTCTCCCCTTTCCCAAATGCATATTTTTAGCTTCTTCAAAAAGGGAAAATGGGACCATCTGGTCTCACGGACCTCACATTCCCCCCTGGCCAGGAGGGGCTGGCACAGAGTGGGGGCCACTCCCGTGTGAGGGGGGCCTGTGCTCACCTGTGTTACCCATCCTCTCATTCGGTGGCTGCACAGCCCCCGAGTCGGCCTGCTTTTGGCTGTAGTTGCGGGACAGGAATTAGCGAGTCACTGCGGACTCCAATGAATGAGCGGTCCAGGGTTGACCGGCAGTGGCAGGTGCAGGGAGGCAGATTAGGTTGGTTTTCACTTAACAGGCATTCCTGTTACTGCTCCTCACTCCCTGTTGTGCTTACTTGAGGCCAAGCTCATCAACCCTGCAGCAGAGCCGCCCTGCAGAACCCTTTCCGAGGCCACGGTGGTGGGGTGGGGCCTGTAGGTGCTGCCCAAACAAGAAACATGCACGGAGGGTGAGCTCCCTGTGCCATGGGGGCCCCAGAGAGCAGGGGCCCGGATGGGCTGTCGGCAGCCCCAGGGCCCACGGCAGTTTTCGTCTGGGCTCCTTCCCATCTCACCAACGTGTGGGAGAAGTAGAAACCCGCCCGCGGCGTGCTCCGCCTTCGGAAGCGGTGCCCATGGCTGCGGTCCTGCGGGCCGTGCCCGTGTGAGTCCGCGCTGCCGGGGGGAGAGGAAGTCATCGTTGATGCCGAAACGCCGGCCGCGAGGAAGTGCATGTTGAGTCATTGAAGCCGGCCCTGTCCCCGCAGGAACGCAGAGGCCGCAGGAACACTGGGCCCGGAAGGGGCAGTGCCGGTCCGCGGGGAGGAAGGAGGCCCGCCTGCAAGGAGGTAATGCCGTGCTCCGGGAGGCCTCACCTTCGGGGGCATGGGTGGGGGGGCATCTGGCCCGAGAGGCGGCTATTGGGAGCCCCACTGTTGGGGGCGGGAGGGGGGCCCACGTAACAGGCAGCGGTGCCTCGAGGAAGGCGTGTCCAGGAACAGCAGGCTGCCCTGCCCCTGGCCAGCCTGCCTTGTACCTTCCAGGCGGAGGCCCTTGGGCATTAGCACACTGATGTCCGGCCCTGGAGCTCACTGGGCTTGGACGAAGCCAGCCCTCCACTGCTGCTCGGAGCCCCGGCAGGCAGGGCCCCCAGCTATGTTTGGTCTTTACTAAAGAAAAAACAAAACACGAGACATTCATTCCTCTCTAGCCACTGTCTCTGGACAGGGGTGAAGTACAGCGGCCCCCCAAATTCGTTTTGTTATTTTTTTTTACCTGCTTGTCTTTTTCAAATGAGGTCCTCAGAGTTTCCCGCAGCCACACTTGGATGTATTTGTCATTCTGTCAATCAGGATGCGTTATTAATGACCCGCCTACAGAGCCGCAATGGGATGGTAATTTATGTTCATAAGAATAGCCTGGGGGTGGCTTGGGTCCCTACAGAGACTGACCAAGGGGAAAGTAAACCACGCTCGGCATACAGGAGGCTTTCCAAGTTGGTGGCAGGATGCTTCTAGTCACCTGGAGAGGGATCTGTCAGCATCCACAATAAAATGGAGAGGGAGGAGGCAGGCCCAGGCAGCAGAGAGAGGTCCCTGGGGAGCATGAGTCAGGCCCCTTTATTCTTTTTCCTCCTTCCTCTTCCTCACCCCACACCCAAACTCCCCTCGGCTCAGGAGGGATGCGATTAAAACCATCCATCTGTTATGTCATTTATTCATTGCCTCATGCATTTGTTCAGCACCCACGACACACGGGGCACTGTCCTGGATGTCAGGGGCTCAGAAGGGAACAAGGCAAAGATTCTGCCATCATGGAGCTGAAGTGGTGCGGGAAGCAGGCCCGGGACAGAGTGTGTGGGGGGAGGTAGATGTGGGGTTGAGAGGGTAGGGGCATTAGTGTGAAGACCTGAGGGAAGAGAGAGGGGGTGAGCCAGAGGGGTGAGGAAGGGAAGGGAAGTCCAGGCAGGGGAACAGGAAGTGCAAAGGCCCTGGGGTCAGAATGTGTGGGTGATTCAAGGACATAGGAGGACCCCAGCATAGAGGGCCTTGCCTTTGCCATTTTGCTGACTGTTGTTCTGTCGAATGTTCAGATGATGAGGACGGGGACTCAGGGGTCCCCCTGGGGCCTGGGAAGCTCCCATGACAAGCTTTACTTGGGCAGAAAGAGTCTTTCCTTATCAGCCATGGACCCCATGTACTTGTGAGACTCGGAGTTAGTGGTCCCCAGATTCCCATTGTCAGAATGGAAGCTGCCACTGTCCTGAGCTTAGGATAATCAGAGAGGGCTCCTGGCAGCCGCACCTGCCGACGTTACATTCACACCCTCCCAGGGGTGCAGCAGGTGGGGAAGTTGCCGAAAAGCGCTCGTGAGGAGGCTCAATTGGAAAGGTGGAAAGGGCTGGATGTGGGAGGGGGAGACGCCTTTTTCAGCCAGTGAGATCTGCTGTAACGCACCGTGGTCTTTCTCTTGCCCCTTTCTCCAAGGTAGGTTGGAATCCAGGACAGACAGCTCAAGTCGTCTCTAGACCTCCACCACCAAAGGCTGGCCCGGAAGGGGACCCCGCCTCTGCCTGCCACTCCGCCCACTGTCTCAGGAGCTTCTGGGAGAACAGGCCTGCCGCCCCGCCCTAGGAAGGCCTCCATTTCTGCCCCTGCTCGTTCACATTTCCACCTCTCGGAGGACAAAGAATGAGCTCTGCCTGGGGGAGGAAACCTACCCCCAGGGTCCTCACCTAACGATAAACCCCTCCCCCAAGAGTGCCCCATCCCAATGGCCCCAGGTTCCCTAATGGGGACAGTGATCCCAGGTGCACCCTGGGGCCTGATGCCCTTGGCTTGGCTTTCAGGCAGGAGACTGGTCTAGGAGGGGAATGGCACGTGGGAAAGCTACTTGCCAGCTTTGGACTTGACTCCTCTTGGAGAGTCCGAGGACTCCAAGCGAGCCCTGCAGACGTAAACACGTGGCCACACTGTAGCTGCCGCAGCCGGCTCAGACACTGGCGTAGAGAAGGGGGCCAGGCGGCCGACTGGCTGAGCAGCACAGCCAGAGTTGGTGGCTTCTAGGGTTTAGACAGAGGTGTTCAGCTGTGTTCGGTACCCACCAAAAGAATGTATCTCAAAGAAAAAAAAACAAGAAGAAGGAAAAGAAAAACAAAACCCTTACATTTGTGAGAACAGAGAGAACGAGTAGAGACGGGGTTTGAACTGGGGCCGACCAGCGCCACCCACCACGGGCTCGTTGGCAGGAAGCCGCAGGAAAGGCAGCCCCAGCTGAAGGCCACCCCGTATCTGCTTTCCTAAACAAACGTGCACCTTCGGGGAATGGCTTTAAAATAAGCTGCAAACGCAAACTCTTTGTAAATTATGTAAATTCCTATTTATCTGTGTAACTGGGAACGTCCAGGGACTGTGACGCCTGCTGGTGCCCGGGTTCCTGTCTTACATGGCTGCACCTTTCTAGCTGTGCTGAGGTGACCACGTCTGAGCGCGGGGTGTGGGTTTGAGGTCATTGTCAGGGACAGGCCACCTGCCTTCCCCCACAGCAGACATGAGGACCGGCCTGGGGTGGGGGAGGGGTGTGCTGAGGTCAGGGTGTGGGGAAATTTAAGGGGGCAAATGACAGGGCTTTGGCCCTGACCAAGTGAGGTTCCGTTCTCTGTGAGTTCCTCCTCAGTTATTGCAGGCACCAACGTGAGTGTCCACCCCACGGAAACTGAGGGGTAAGGGACCGACCTGCTGCCAGGCTCCTGGAATGCTTAGAGGAGCAATTATTTATCGTGCGGCTGCTCTCTTCTCTGGCGGCTTCACGTGGCTGTGTTAACAAGTCAAGCTGCGCTATGTAGAGAGAGTTTAAATTGGGCTGCGGGCCCAAGCTCCTATTCCTTAGAGTCCAAGGTACTTCCGTAAGGTGCATACTCGTCTGGCTTGGTGGCAGCACACTCGTGGTGAGAAACCCACGCGTGGTGCTGACACTCACAAAACGCTGTCACACACATATTAAAAAAGCTCGGCGTTGGCTTTGCTTTGTGGTTTTTTTCTCGCTGGTGTTCGATGCCTGGTTATGCATCAACTTTTCCTGGACCTCCGGAGAGGGCAGAGGGTGTTACAGTTCAGGAAGCAGACTCCATCAAAGTCAGTTTTGGAGCTAGGCACGCGGCGGGGGGGGGGCGGGGATGCTTGACTATTAAGGAAGAAGAGGGATCTGGGGGACCATCCAAGGGAGATAGAGCCTTCAAGGCTATCGGGAGGAGGCGGTAAGTAAGCGTGGGGAGAGTTGGCGGCTGCTTCTGGCGCCGTCCTGTCCACCTCCATGAACAGAGCTGCCTCCTCTGGCCACGTGGGCCATAGAGGTTCAGGAGCAGGTTCCAGGAGCAGGACAGAGTGGCTGTGGCCATGGCCAGCAGCAGAGCTTGACCTTCTCTGCTTTCCACTTTGCTGCTCACAGTTCTTGAGAATCAGTAGCCAGAAGTGACCCCGTTCCCTTCAGTCTTCTCTACCAGCTGCAATGGTCTGGAGCCGTGGAGAATTGGAAGGCACCTCTGGGCATTGGGAGTGTCAGGAAAGAGGTGGGTTTTCTTCATTTCTGCCCGTCTGCCCCTCCCTCCCTCCCTCTTTCTCTCGTTTTCTTTTGAGTCAAGAACTGGAAACCCTTAGAGGCGGGGAATTGGACCCAGAGACCCAGCTAATGAGCAGAGCGGAATCCAGTGTTCTGACTGGGTTTCATCACATTGAATCTGAGAAAACCCAAGAGCCTCTTGTTGTAATTGAACTCATTTTAGAGGATTTTGACTTTGATGAACTGATAGAGCTGGGGACTGATTCATTCTCGGGATATGCAGCGTCCCGGGAGGAGCTGCCGGTGTTCACGGGAGGGAGGCCCGATGGGGCCTGGGATCCCGCAGCTCTCCAAGGACCTGGAGGCCCAGGGGGTGGGACTGCTGAGCAGCCCCAGACGCAGTTGTTTCTGGGATCTGAATGGAGTCCAGAAGGTGAGTCCATCCGTGGAGTTCAGAGCAGGACCAGTGGCTGAATCTGCAGCGCTCCTGGTTCAAAAGCATTGAGAATGTCACGATGCAACAGTGTAACATTAAACCAAACACAGGCCCTGGTGGGGGGGGGGGGGGGGGGGGGGGGGTGGCCTGAGGCCGCTCACCGCCCAGCTTGCAGGACTGTGAGCCCCACCAGAGGCGGCTGTTGAGTCTGGAGACCTGGCTTTGCCACCAAATGCCCAAGGGGGACTAGCCGGAAATGGAGCGTCAGTTTCCTCCTTTATAAAATGGGTTCGATGGGCCCCGGCCCCACCCACCTCCCAGCTGCTGGAGAGGTCACGTGGAAGGAAACAATGGTTTGCAGCCTACATTTTTAAGTCCTGAACTCCCTCAAGGTGTACGATACAGTCTTCAAGTCTTCAAAGTTCAGCTTGAACTAGTCATTAACTCCTATTTTTATCAAAAGTTTCTCACAGAAGCACATCTTTGAACTTAGAATGTTCCTCAAAGTAATAGAATTTGATTTATAGAAATTGTCAGGTAATTACTTTGTCTCCCTCCCGGAAGACATGTATTCTCTAAATCCCACAGTTCTTTTATATGAATCTTTAGTACCTCAATTCTTAAGCGAAATCAAGTTACCTGTTATTCAGACCATTATGGGTCCACGGGGGTCCTTCCGGCTGAATATGCAATTTCTCTTTTCTTTGCTAGCAGGAGTGCTCGGGATTGTCGAGATCTGAGGGGTTTTCAGGGCAGGGAAATTGTGAGAAGCAGTCACTGTCAGGGACCAGAATGAATGAAGGCCACCGCCCTCTGCCAGGCAAGGCTCATTCATCCTCCAGAACAATGCAGCGCTGAACGCTCGTGACAAGCCACCGGGGAGAAATGGGAGAGGCAGAGGCATTAACAATTCATGTCAGAGAGAAGGAGTCTCGTGGGACAGGGAGGTGTCTGATGAACATGAACTTGACGCTTTCACTCTCTCCCTTGCTCTTCCCCTTTTCCTTTCCTCCCCTTCCCCGTTTTCCTCCTCCGAAGCTACTTTCTGCCAATTCCTATTGATTTGTATGACAGTCAGCGGGGGTGGGTGTGGGCTGCACCCTCTGTAAGGAATTCAGACCTTTCTCAAGGGCTTCTGTTTTGCTTGAAGGGCGCTCACCTCGGCACCGGACCGTCTCCACTGTGACTCTTAGGACAGATGCCCCTGGGTTAGTCCCGGTGCTGCATGTACACCAGCCCCACAAGAGGATGCAGGTGGTACTCTTACCTGATTAAAAGTTAAAACCACAAGGATATCACACACAGGGAACTCGGGCCCCGCTCCCTGGCCCTGCCCACCATGCTCCCAGTCGTTGGTTTTATGGCTTTCTGGTCTGCCCTTTCACTGTTCCATCGTGAAAATACGGGCAGATACAAACACACAGAGAGCCCTGCTTCTCTGTACTCCTTACGTACAAGTTAGCACATGACAAACACTGTGTGATTTTTCCCCCCGATAACTGCTTTTTAACTGCTTTTGGCTTTTTAACCAAATGTGTAGGTTTTTTTCCTCTAACAACCAAAGTGTATTATTTTTCTCCATTTTTCTCCAGTTATTTGACACCAGCTGGGGGGTCCAACAATTCGATTCGATTCCGACACTCTGTCCGGACTGAGCATCAGATCCCACGAGTTAAGGGCTCAGGCCCACCAGGCTGCCCCTGCTGTGGACACCAGCACAAGCAGGGTGTCCCAGTGACACGCGCCTGCCCACCTGACCTCAGATTGAGCAGCTCACACAACCCGTGCCCCCATCAGGCTTCACAGCTCACGAGAATGATTCGCAAACCCCAGGGACCTTCTCTGCCTAGGATGGCAGCTTTGTTATAACTAAGGAACACCCAGATGGAAGGGACGCAGAGGGCAGGTGACTGGGGGAGGGGTGTCAGGGGCACAGATGGGCTGTGAGAATACCTAGACCTTGTCAGCAGGTCTAGGTATTCACTGATCTAGAAATTCCCAAGCCCCATTAGAGTTGTTGCTGTTTTTTTTAGATCAAGGTTCCGTTACTAGGCATCATTCATTAAACCACTGGGTACTGGTGATTGAACTCAATCTCCAGCCCCTCTCTCCTCCTTGGAGGTCAAGGCCAGGGGCTCTGGATATTCCAACCCTTTTACCACGGCTTGGTCTTTCTGACATCAGCCCCCATCCTGCAGATACCTCAGGGCCCCAGCCTGCGTCATCTCATTAGCACACAAAAGACAGTAATTCTGAGAGGTTTGAGATGCTCTGTACCAAGAACTGGGGACAAAGACCCAATATTTACTTTTTATTAGAACATAAACCCACACTTTTTGGTGTCTTGGTTTTTTTCCTTAATAGAGGACATGAGTATAGCATGGTTTACTCAGCTGGTCCCCATTGATGGCCCATTGGGTTGCTGTCAGTATCTCATTATGACAAATAATAACCTCACAATTGTCACCTCACATGCATGTGCGTCCATCTGTGGAATAGAGTCCCAGGGAGACTGCTGGGTTAAAGGGTAAATACTTCCGTATTTTTGGTAGATAC
Source organism: Macrotus californicus (assembly GCA_007922815.1). Taxonomy (NCBI): domain Eukaryota; kingdom Metazoa; phylum Chordata; class Mammalia; order Chiroptera; family Phyllostomidae; genus Macrotus; species Macrotus californicus. The sequence continues at coordinate 108,557 of VMDR010000521.1, forward strand.
TGTCAGATTCGAGGAATGTATTCTGATTATCCCCATCTCTAGATAAGTAACCTATTTGAGGCTCAAAGGAGGAAGTAATTTTCCCAAACTGACACAGCTAATAAGGAGGTAGGAATGGTCACAGCTCCTTGAGGAGACAGGGATGGGATGGGAAATGCTGTGGGGTACAGTGAGGTAAGGACATCCTGCAAGTTGGACATTACAACAGACAGAAGTGGGGCGAGGGCTGGCGTGGAGTGGGGTGGGAGCCCCGGAACGCCCGCCATGTTCCTGGAGGCAATTGGCTCCTTGTTGGGATGTTGACAACATCGAGAAGGAGCCATGAGTCCCGCATGTTGGTTTCTTCTTGCTCCCTTGGCCCTCCCAGGGTTTGCTCGTCCTGGGGCTTGTTCTCATCTCATAAAAATAGCCTTTGCACCTTTTTACTGAGACCAGAATCTTTGCTTCATTGAGGCCGCAGCAGACAAGGTCTGTATGCGTGTATGCCAGGCATTCGGGGGTGTCTTGGAAAGCCCGTTCTTTGAAAACCTGGCCCCCCGCCCCATGAAGCTCTCTGTGGCAAAGTTAATCTCGCAGGACCCCCCTGGATCCAACTGGACCAGGGCTGGGTGCTGAGGAAGCTGTCACCAGGAGTTAGAAGTGGACGGTCGATGTGAGCTTGCCAGATAGAGAGTTGAGGGAGCTGGAGGTGACATGGCTTGGGTTGAGGCGAGGGGGTACTTTTCTGACTCATAGATGGGTCACTGAGGATTGAGGAACGTGGTCCTGCACAGAGGAACAAGGAAGCGACACCCCTAGAAGAGAGACAAGATAGCAGGCAGCCTGGTTCTAGGGGACGTTTCGTCTCTGGTGTAACTTCTGAGGGCTGGCTTACTTTATACATGGATTTCATGCAATAAATGCCTTTTCCTCTCCAAGAATGCCAAATCCCCCCAGTTCCTGAAGCTCACGTAATGGGGTAAACATTCTCATGTGAACGCCCTTCTCTAACTTACCAAAGAGAATCCAGTGATTACCAGGCTTTGTTGCTTCAAGTCCAAGGAGAAAGAGAGAGCTTTGTCCTCAGCTGCTCCTGTTCAAGTCCTGGCTCCACTGTGATTGGGCCGGCTTGGGTCACATGCCCATCCATGAACCAATCACAGGGCCAGGAGGATACAGGGCAAGCTTAGGCCTGGGCTCCGAGGCTCACTCAGCTCTTGGGCTGAAAGAAGTTTCCGTGCTCTTCCCAGAAGAAGGGAAACATGGATGAGGGGCAGCTAAACCCACGGGGGCCAATGGCAGGTACCTAGTAACCCAAGGGCCTTGATGAAGACATCTTAAACGAAGTGACTTAAATGCTTCTTCCAAGAGAAGCCACCATTTTCATCCATCTCCAGCCTGTCAATCTGAAACGCACCTTGACAGGCTTATCCAGGGGCGTCTTGTCCAGCACACGTCTCCCCAGTATCGCACACGGAAATGACCAGGTGACGTCTTCATTTCTCTCTGTGCCCTGCGGCCCGGGACACAGTCCAACATCATAAGTAGGCGAAAATATGCATTCTTTTAAAGACTGTGCTCGTGCAGACCGCCCCCCAAATTGCAAAGCCATGCTAAGCCTAAGGCCAGCGAGTGGGTGTGAAACGTCATGACAGGGACCCCAGAAAACCATCCCCCACAACCCTACCCTCGTCGCACTGGGGGTCAGGGAGTTTTAGGTCTCAAAGCTGACCCTTCGACATCTCTAGTCCCCGTGCACTTGGTCGCTCGGACCAGAAACCAGGGGAAACTCTGCACCGTTAACTGATTCACTTTGGGGTCAAGGAGCTCCAATTATAGGTGCAGGTTAGCAATAAGGAAACACCAGTAATCACTGGAACTGCTACTGAGCCTTCTCCCAAAGTAACGACAGAGGGACTGCACGACCCTCACTTAGACCTTGGGTGGCAAAGGGCGACAGAATGTTACTGGAGAGGTTCCAAGCTGTCTTTGAAGCAGGCGTGGGTGAGAGGCCCCTGCTCTGATGGACAGGCGTTGCTGCTGGACAGATGGGTGTAATTGCTGCCCGAAGTGGGGGGGCATGGCGAGGGGAGAGGATTAAAGTGTTCTCAGGGAAGGAAGGGGCTGTGAGCGGTGGTGACATTGGAAACGAGACACTGGCTCCCGAGGAAGCTTCTAGACATGGGAATTCCTGGGCCCAGATGGTGGGAAAACCCTAGGAGAACGGCGGGATGGGGGGCTCTGCAGCTGGGCGGCAGCTGTGGGCCTGGAACTGGAGCCAACCCCAGGTGGTGCCACCTGGTACGGCAACCACATTTTTCCCAGCCTCAGTGGGGAGGCCCGGGTGTTGTTCACTCCATCTAGGGGACCATGGAAGACAACAGAAACAGAGTCACCATTGAAAGGATTAGGGAGATGGGCTTTCAGCCCAAAGCCTCCTGAAGGCTCAGGGCGAATTACCAAAAAGGCCTGGAACAGCTGAATTTGCACTGTTTTTGTAATGATGCTTTAATTACATCAGTCTCTGATGTCACATTTTCTGCACCTGCAGAGTTGTGTGGTGAATACTTGGTAATGTGGACTCCGTAAATCTAGACTTTGTAATTGTTCTGACGGGGATGGATGGGGCCTTCTCTTCAAGTTATCTATGAAAAAGCAAGTTAAGAGAGTGACCCCGACTGCATGGGCCACGCCTGACCTCCTTACGGGGGACCAACTGTGTGACCCCGCAGAGCATCTGTTACAAAATCACAAAGTAATACAGTGATTCCCCACAATTCTTCCCCGAGCCCATCGGAATCCTGCAGGGGACACTCTTTGAGTGTCTGTGTGCCCAAAGTCCTACATTCGGTCACACACAGCAGCCTTCAGAGTCGCTAGCTACAACAGCCCCCTTTACGATGCATACGGAGTACATCTTCACCCAGCATGATGCGGGGCGGAGTGAAGGACTCAAGTCTGGAAGGAGGTGGCCTGCATCCCAGTCCCCCTGCTCTGTCACCTGCTGCCCTGGGTGGCTCCTCAGTCTCTCTGAGCTTCCATTTTTGTACCTGTAAAATGGGCACGATGGTAGCACCCACGGCCTTCAGTGTGCCCCGTGTGTGAGTGGATCGCCCGGAGGTGGGTGCCCAGCCCCTTGGCAGCCTTCCGAGGGGGTCACGAAAGACCCGAGGCTAGCAACCTCCAGCTTAGCCAGCCACTCCCGACCTCCTGGCTCACAGGAACTGTTAACACAATAAGCGTTAATTGTGGTGAGCAAAACAGCACCAGCCCAGGCCATTCTGGGGGCGAAATGAGTGCACGCAGAGAAGGTTCTGGGGGTGATCCCACACCCAGTACGTGCCGGTGGACGGTGGGGGTGGCAAGTTTGCGCTGACGTGGGAAAGGAAAGCCCGTGAAAGGTGAACGGTGACAGAGGGCTGCCCTGCCGCTCCAGTGAAATACAGGAAGCCTTGTTCTATTTGCATTTCCGATAAACGGGAAATAAAGTTTTGGGTTAAGTATGTCCCATGCTATAGTTCAGACATTTTATGCTGGAAAAGTATTCATTGTTTATCTGAAAATCAAATTTCACTTCGCGCCCTGAATTTTGTCTGGTAATCCTAGAGAAAGGGGATTTAGTTCCTCAAATTCCAACAGCTGTCTCTCTTTCTGGCACGGTTCGTCCTTCATTCCCTAATTGGAAGGAAAAAACAAATAAATTTGTTTCAGCAATGACCAAACCTGCCCCATCGCAGAGGGACCGTCGGCGTCCTCGGCCGTCCCGGGGGAAGGGTGTGCCGATGGGAGCCTCGTGGGAACAGCTTTGTCCGAATGACTGAAGGGCTGGAAAAGGTTTGCTGAGCTGTGGAGAGGCAAACAGGACTGGGGCTTCCCCTGCAGGCCTCAGAGCAGTTGTGGTGGCTGGTGGGGGCAGGTGACAATTAGGGTCTCCCTTTAGAAAGAGCACTTGGGTCCCCTACTGGGGTTGCAGGGGGCGGGTGGAGGTCAGATAGGGCCCTGGAGACCCCGAGGCACTGGAACAATAGCCCAGCCAGGCAAGAGGTGATGGAGGCTGGAGTTACTGCTGGCCGGTGGGACCCCCAGCGTCACCCGCTCGCTCACAGGCAGAAATCTGCTCAGGAGAGATTTATGGCTGGGCGACGTCTCCTTCCAGTCCTTTCCTTTGTGCAGGGAGCTTGGCTGCCAGACTTGGTTGCACATGGAATGCAGATTCTTTCCCAGAAAGCTCTGAAGACTTTGGGCTGAGCTGCTGGGCAGTACCCCGAGTTCCTTTGTCACAGACGGTGTCACAGGACAGCCATAATGACAGCAGGCTGTTATCTGATGGGGTGTCTGGGCGTCCCTGCAGATGGCCTGGAACCCTGTCCTGTGGCACCCTGTCCTCTGGGCTCGATCACATGGGTGCGTCGTGTGGAAAACATGAGAATGAAGCACTTTTGGGAGTGTCCTAGGAAGGTGGCAGCGGTACATCTGCTCTGAGTTGGGCCCAGTTGTCACTGGGCCAGGTGTGAGCTGCCCAGAGCTGCTTGGAGACACAATTCTGGGTGATGAAGGACATCTCGTGCGGAGCGCTGGCAGGCCAGGGGTTAGATAGTGGCCCGTGGGACTGACCCTCACTGCACTGTGTGGGGCGGTCCTGAGCTCCATCCTGCAGAGGAGGTCACCGGAGAGGAAAGCAGAGGCATTCAGGAGGAAGGGGTGGAGGCTGAACTTGAACTTGGGACCTTTGAGCTCACAGTCTTAGCCTGGCCACCATTTCTTCGGACCAGGGATCCGAACCGGGCACCACTGGCATTCTGAGCTGCGTCCCTGTTTGCTGTGGGGTTAGGGCGTTATGGGATATTTAGCAGCCCCCAGTGGTGACAACCAAGGATGTCCCTGGGCATTGCCAGATGTGCCTTGGGGTACAGCATCAACCCTGGGTGATTCAAAACCTCTGCTTTTAGGGAAAGGTGAAGATGACCTCCAAGTGCCATCCCCCTCCTCCAACCCAAGCCCAGCACCGATTCTGTCATTGGCCAGAGCTGCTGAAATTGTCACCTTGATCCCCTGGGTGAGGTCGTGTGTATCAGATTTTTCTACTGTAAAGTTATTCCTTGTTTTCCTCTCCCTTCTCTCCACCCTGTCCTCTTGGAAAGGGAGTCCCAGCATACTGCCCACACTTTGGGATAGGGTCGTGTGCCACCTCCCTGAGGCTGGGGGACACACAAACTATTTGGAATTTTTTGTGGGAGATTTGTCTCTTCTCCCCAGTTCATTTATTTGTTCAATCATTTACTTAATCAGCATGGTCTCATGGATATTTACTTTTGGTTTGGGTTATAATCCAATAGTATGTTATTTATTTTGTTCTCAAATTGTTCCAGCTTTGGCTGTTGGATGTCTTCTGTTGGCTCCTGCTTTTTTTGCTTTGACATAACCCATCATGGTGGCTGGTTATTATTATGGAGCATTTCTTTTCTTTCTGGCACTGTAAGATGCGCCAAGTTCTTGCATATTCCTGTCCAGAATGAGCTCCTTGTGCAAGGAGCCCCGGTGCCTTCCAGCAGAGGAAGAATGAGAACCCAGGCCTGGGTTCTGGGTGTGCTCCTTGCTCCCGGGAGTCGTGCTTCTCACTGTCAGCGGACAGAGGAAGGAGAAGGATGTGGGTCTTCTAACCTGTCCACGTAGCTGCAGATATTTGCCCTGTAACCACCTGTATCTGCGTGAACTTCAGCATGAGCTCCTACTCCAGCTGTAACGTGTTACCTCCTGGATTATTTTAGCCTCTGCTCCTGCTTATCCCACACTAACGGAGACACCCATGGTACAGGGAGCACCAGCTTTCCCTGCTACAAGGCCAGGGCCTTACAGATGCTCAGCCGGCACTAATACCCCAGGGACACCAAGTTAAAATAAACTCAGACAAGCAGCTAGCTCACCCTACCCTAGTTTTCCACGTGAACACGGGGGGGTGGGGGGGGCGGTCCTAAAACACACTCTGGAAGGAACATTTACCTTTTGGGGGGATTATGTTGTCATCTAAACAAACATGTCAGAAGCAAAAAAAATAGACCTGAAAATCTGATGTAGTATGGTCTTGTCCTCTTCTCTCCTCCCCGAAGCTCTTCCGCCAAGAGGCCCCATGAAGAGGGGAACCATTGAATGCATCAGCAAAGCCCTGGGCCTGTGTGTCAGTGGGCCACCTGAGAGACAACCCAGCTCTTAAAGATGTCAGCAAAGACAGGGGACTCAACAAAGGGTGATGTCAGAGCTGCCTTTGGTTCCTTCTTTCATAGGGATCCCCCGCCACAGGCTGCCCTCGTAAGTAATGACGCTGGGGACAGATTTGCTGGGTGAGGTCCCTGTTTCACAGCTGAGCTGCTCGTGTAGATCAAAGCCAATAATCATCATGAAAGTGGAATCCATTCATCCATCCATCATCATCCATCCATCCATCCATCCATCCATCCATTTATTCATTATCCATTCATCTATCATCTATTTGTCTACCATTCCATCATTCATCCCTCATCTATCCATCGATCCATCATTTATCCATCCATCCACCTACCCATGATTCATCCATCTATCCATCCACCCATCATTCATCCATTTACCTATTCATCCATCCATCCATCCATCCATCCATCCATCCATCTATCCATCCATCCAACACTGAATACCTTCATGGTATGAAGCCCTTAGGAATACAGCAGTGATCTTTCTAAAAGTCCTTAGCTAACCATGGTGGGAAAATTTAATCAAATAAATGCCTACATTTCAACCCAGAGGTGATGGGGGCCCAGGGGACTGAGGGCACACGCTCTTGCAGTGAGTGGGAGGCAGCGGCTGAGGACAGTGGATGGGAGCAGCATGTTGGGGTGGCATTCGTGTGCCAGCTGGTTGAGTTTGAAGGAAACTCGGGTACAGGCCTCACCAAGTAAAGCTAAGTTTTCAGAGCGAAAAGGAAATAAAGGAAAACCAATTTCCTCTCCCTCTGAAACTGCGGCAGCATTTCAGTCGCGAGGGCTTGGGCTAGTCTGAGCGTGCTCTACCTGACAGAGCGTGGCGGCGGCATCACTGCACTTTCCCAGAAACCTTTCATTTGAAGAGGCGGATGCTGTGCCTCCCTCTCCAGATGGGAGCTGCTGGACCACCTGAGCTGTGACATCAGCCCTGGGTCATCAAAGGAATACAGGGCTGGCTGCGCTGCAGGAATCTGGGTAATTAATAATTTGTTCCCAGGGGAAGATGGCAGAGCTCTGAGACTCTCCACGACAGTGAGACTTCTCCTTCGCCGTCCGAGAGCATACCACCTCTGCACCTCCCTCTGGCCCACTGGCTTCTGATAGTTCCATGTTCTGTTCCATGATGGTTCAGAGATTCTGGGGTCTCCATGGGTCCCCCACTCCTCTGTTCTTTGTGGGGGTTGGCCTCCCCTGATAGTGTAGATGGTCATTTCTTGAGTCACTCGAGCTGGTTTTCCTTGTTTTGTCTTCTTTCCACCCATCTTTCTGGCAGCTTGTTGGACCCATCGGCAACCCTGCCTCCTGGTAGGTATGTGAGACATGTGCCCAGGTGAAGTCACCTGCTGGAGCATCTCCTCCTTTGTAAAATCAAACCCACGGTGAACTGGCCCCATGGAATTCATAGAACACCCAGGATCCTGACTTCTCTTGGGAACCAGGGAATCTGGGTACCCTCATTTGTCAACAGTGGCCTGCGGGCCAGCTGCCACCTTTGGCGGGGCACATTCTGCCTGCCTGCGCAAAGCTGTGTTAAAGGGTGGGGACTTTCTCCTTCCCCACTTTCCACGAAGTCTGGCACAGTCGCATGCACACTACGCCATGCCATGCCACATGGGGCACTGGTGGGGAGGCAGAGAGGAGCAGATTGAAATGATCTCATGGTCCCGATCCCACCGTGGGCATTGCCCAACCAACACTGGTATCCTAGAGGCGTTGGAGAGGGGTGGGGGGAGGGTGGTGCGATTTGGTGGAGATGGAGACGTAGATGGGCATCCATCACTCCCTCAGGGGCCAGGACGGGCTGGAGCGGGGAGGTCAGGAGCTTGTGGGGTTACCAGCCTGACTGAGTCAGCAGGGGCAGTGGGCTCCTTGCCGATGGCTGACCCAGCCAGAGAGGTCTTTCCTACCCTTGAAACTTGTGCAGACCTCCATGTAGCCCTAGGGAGCCCCCCGGTGCCCTTCGGTGTGTGGCTGTGAACTTCGGTGATGGCGAGAATACGGGACAGGGCTATTTCTTGCCCCTCAGAGTTGTGACTGAGGTTCTCACTTGCCTACATGGGTCCTTAGAACCCCATGGAGCAGAAGGGTAACTCCCCCTGCTCTGTATGGCCCATGGCTCTGGCCTGGGCGGGAAGCCACTGCTGACATATCAATGGGAAGGGCAGTGATTTGTCTCTGTGCTGTCCCCCTGGGGCTGAGGAAGACACCATGTCTCAGAGGCTGGCCCCAGGACATGCGGGCTGGGACCTGGACCCCAGGTCTAAGGTGGGCCAGGTCTGAGCTCACCTGCTCCTAGTCAGCAGCTGCTATGGCACCTCGGTTGCATTCTGTGTGCATGGGGCAAAGACTGTGGGGACCTGGGTCCTGTCCTGGCTGGGGTTCACACCTGCTCCCCTCTGCCTGTACTGCTTCTCCCCCAACCCCCCTGGCTCCCCTGGCCAGCTCCCTCCTATTGCAGCCTAGACACTGCCCCCCCCCCTTCTTGGGCCTTTTGTTTTGCTTTTTAAATGAATGGAATTTTTAAAGTTAAAAAGCGAAATCAGGTCTAGGGCTTTTGTGATGAAAACCATTTCCCCCTCAATTAAGTATAATTACACAAAGGCCTTGTATTTCCTGGGAAGACTGAGGTTGGCCGTAAACAGCCTGGGCTTTGGCTTCTGTAACTCCCTCACGCCCGGCCCATCGAGGGCCTGAGGTTCCTGGAGCCTGGGAGGTGGGCCCCCTTGGCAACCCTGCCTAGTCCTCGCGTGTTCACCTCTCTACTGCTTTTGGGTCTCCTCTCAAGGGGTGGTAACTCTGAGAGCTGAGACACCCTCAGCAATCGTTGTGCTTCAGAGGAGTTGAATGAATGAAGCAAAGGAAGCAGGTGAGAGAATTCCGACAGGCTCGAGGCCATGGTCTTCCAAGCCTTCGCACCCCAGCTCTGCTGCCCCTGGCTGGACGACCCTGGGCAGCAGGCCAGCCAGAGCCTAAGTTCTCTCTCTGAAAAATGGATGGGACCGGACTGTCTTGCCCTGGGGCTGATGCGAGGGTTCACAGGGGTAATAACCATGCCCAGGGCATGGAAAGAGCTCAGGAAGTAACTATTTTTAATGTCCCCAGTGTTATTATTATTCACAGCACATGTGGGGAAGAAGGAAGGAGGCCTCGGGGACCCCCATTGTCACGGGTTTATCTCCCGGCAGCAGGGCCTCAGGGGTGGATCCGAGACAACCACAGGGACCTTTGCCAAGTGGCTCCTGGGATCCAGGAAAGCAGAGGGGAAACGCTGCCCGGGGCTTTTTGACCTCTGCCGGCCTCCCCCACCCCACTGGGCTGCCATGGAAGTTGGGGTGGGCGGTGGGCGGCTGCAGGGTCCCGGTCACACTTCCTCTGCTTGGCCGCCCATTGTCTCTGGGACGGATGCAACTCTCCCTCTCTCCGTCACCCTCTCCCTTCGGTCTCTCTCTGTCCTCACCTGCTCACAGGCAGCAGGGCCCACCCTCTAAGACACCCAGGGCTGGGATGGAATGCCAGCAGTTTTCTCCTGGAGGGAGGTGACCCAAGGGGGCTTGCAGCCACTCTGGGAAAATCCAGAAAACCCAGAGTCCAGGGTTCCAACACGGCACAGCCTTGGGACTCCAGAGGAGACCCCTTCTGTGCACTCCCCACTGCCACATCCGGATGTGGCTGGAGCCGGGGGCGAGGTCGTCAGGGGGCGTATTTCATGCTGACCAGCCAAGGGCAGGCATGTGCCCTGGCTGGACCTTGGAGGGAAGGAAGGAAGCAGTAACTGAGCCCAGCTGTGCCCAGCCTGTGTTTGCACACGGCAGCCCGGCACATCCTCGTCCCCCTGCTCCATCCCCTCCTGTCCCGGGAGGAGGCAGGGCGGTCACGTTGGACATGGTCGCAGTCAAATGTCACCGCGTTTGAGTCTTAGTAGCCGCATGGCCTTGGCCCATTCCTGGACCTCTGAGAGCCTTTGTTCCCTCACGGGGGGGACAACCTGGAGCCTGTAGCTAGCTGGGACGGCCACCAGGGACAAAGCCAGGCAGGGCTTCGGAGACATCCTGGCCACAGCGATGGTCTAAGGTGGTAGCTGCTCCGTCCTCATTGCACAGATCAGAGGCCCGGGTGCTGGCAGACAGAGAAGGCCTGGGCCCAAGAGGTGCTCACTCGCCCGGTACAGGCACAACAGACCCAAGGAGCTGGTAAAACTTGGCGGGCTCCTTGGCAGCCTCCCCTGGCCTTCACCTGCCCCTGCTGGCATGTGTTGCTGCCATTTTGTGTCCCTCCTGGAGGGGCCTGGTGGCCCCTCTCCTGTCCACGGGCAAACATCGCTGAGAGTTTTCAGAGAAAGAAGGCCCACGCCAGCCTGCGAACCCAGGCCTCAGCGGGAGCCCATCCATTTTGGGGAAGGAAAGAAGGAAGGAAGGTCACATGTCAGGGCCACTCGGTCCTTTTCTGTAGGGAGGGGGCTTCATGGAAACCGAAGAAATTAGTTCACTTGGTGTCCTTTGAGGGGACAGAGAGGGCCTGGAAGGGCACCTAGGTGGCAAGAGTGGGCTAAAGATGGGGCGGGGGGGATGGTGCGGGATGAATGGAGGAAGAGGTCTTGGCAAGGTTTGAGTGTTTCCTGAGTGCGGCGGGATATTCCTACCACAGCCAGACACACCGGGCACGACCAGGGGCGTCCCCTTGTCAATAGAAAGCTACCTACATCTTTATGCCCCTCCGCCAGAACACTGGGGCAGCGGGACCCGCCAAAACCTGGGAGGCGGATGCTCTCTTTGACTCGCTGAAGCTCCAGTGTTAAAAAGGGGTTAAACACTAGTGAACAAAATCTTGGACTCTCAGCTTGGCAGTAGGAAGGCACACTCAGGTGCACTTTGTCACAGAGACAGATTCCGTGGGCGTTCATTTCTTACGGGGAGAGCATCGTTTGAATGAAGACGGCAACCATCCGTTAAATAAACAGCCGAGCCCAGAACACCGCCTGGCCACGCCCTCGTTGGCCTGTGAACTTGGATGAGCGTGGTTCGCTCAGAACCCGGGGGTGGAGGGCCGTTCCAGGAGGGGTGAAAAATGTTATCTCTTCCGCTCACGTCAGAGCGGATTGTGAAAGTTTTAAAATGCAAACTCTTTCTTTAGAATAATAAAATAATATATGTTGATGACCGTGTAAAAACAAATTAATCATGATGGAAGGAAATACAATGAAAAAAGAAAAAGGTTTCTGATTCCTTCCCCCGGGTGTTACCTCTCCTGAAGGTTTGCCAAAGCGTGCGGTCTCCCATGTTCAGAGATCTCGTTTTGTAAGGACTAAGTGGGTCCTCACGTTGGCCCCGTGAGGGGCGGAGCTGCCTGTCTGGGCTGCTGCCGCCTCGTGCCTGGCCCCACGCCACCCCCAGGGAACAGCTTCAGTGAGTGAAGGAACACAGTCAGGCTCCTGCTCCCCTGCTGTGGCGTTCCCACAGTGTAACACCTGCTGCTTATTTTAAGGGTCCCGCACAGCCAGTGTGGAGGTGGCCAGAACAGCCCTGCTACTGAACATCCTTCATCTCAGACTCGTGGTCCCTGGGGAGGGTGAATTCCTAGAAGGGCAGTCCCCGAGTCAAAGGGTAGGAGTCATCAGTGCTGATTGAGGTCAAATTGCTGACCCTTCCCGGGAGAGACGGTCCTTGAGTCTGGGTTTCGCTTTTCTCCCTGAAGTCTCAAAGATTCTCACATTCTTTCCGTCCAGCCCTCTCCGGCCCTGGGGTGCCGCACGTGCTGAAGACAGAAGCCTCGGGAGCGGCCCCTGCCCCTGCCCCTGCCCCGTGGGGCACAGCTGCTCCTCTGGTGGCCGTTGGCTGTGCCACTGGCTCCACACATGCCAAATGGTTACTGGCAGTATTGACTTCAAGGACTGACTTGGGCCTCGCAGGCGAGAGCAGCCAGAACGAGCCAGCACATGGGACGGGGCTGGTGGGCTGAGAGGCACCTGTCTGCATCTTTAAGGAGAGACAGATGGGAGCAAAGGCCCTGGGGTCAAAGGTAAAAAGTCATCCAAACAGCACACACCTCCCAGCACTGGGAGGGCCCAATGCCCCTTGTGGTGAGCAGTTCTGAGGACTTTTCATCCCAGGAAGGCGAAGGGATGTGAGTTGCAATCTTGGGGTGTGAGTTTATTGGGCACTGGAGGCCTGGCGGGCATGTCCAGCTGGCACTCCCCACATCTGCTGAGGGTGCTGGGGTGGGTCTGCTGCTGAGCAGGGCCATCCCTCCCGACGGCTCACTTGAGGCAGTTTCAAGGCCCAGGGTTGAGGTGGTCTGTGCAATTACAGAGAGGCAAACCGGGCCCAGAGAGGCCAAGCGACTTGCCCCAGGTCACACAGCTTGTGGCTGGCCCAGGGGGAGCCTTGCTGCTTCCGCTTTTGGCTTTAAGCACAAAGCTTGTTTGTTTGTTTCTTTTTACACAAATAAGAACCTTGCTGTGGCTCTGGTTTGGATCCTCATCTGCTGATTGCTGACTTGGATGAGTCGCTTCACCTGTGTGTGCCAGCTGAGCTCAAGGATGGGGGCTGGGATTGGCTATTCCTGGCACCGACGAAAGGGGAGATGCCACCCTGTGGCTGGGGCGGGGGACTCTCCGAGTGAGGGCAAAGCGGGGTCAGCACCGTGCATGCAGCTGTGGGCAGAGGCCACGGTGGCAAAGGGGCTGACCCTCCCCCTGCCCTGGAGCTGCAGGGAAACTCAGGCCCTGACCGTGTGCTCGCTGTGAAGGCCCCCGCATTGAGTGGCGTCATCATTATTGTCTTGTAAGCCATCCACCATGTCAGACCTTTGGATTCAGAAAAAAATGAATGGGCGCCTTGGATGGTGCTGGGAGTGTCAAGCTTCCAGTTAGTCCACCAGACTGAATGTGTTTAGCTGGACCGTTCTGCCCAGTCCTTCCAATCACCCACACTCATTGTGCAACTTGATTGAGTTTCCCATCACACGGTGACTTTGCTAAACGGGCAGCCACGCCGCAGACAGGCAGCCCAGCGCCGGCACTGATTAGAGGACAGGGTTTATTGCTGAGTAGCAGCGACGCTCGGGGCCTCCCCACAGCCTCCAGGTGCCGTACAGAACTGGCTTTGGATGAAGCGTTTCAGCCACTGTCCCTCCTTTCGAACTTCCCCAGTGTTCTGCCTTCTGGTAAACTGAATTGCCTTCCCGTGGCCAACTCTCCTGTGGAAGGGTAATCAGGGCCCCCTTCTGCTTCCACAAGGGAAATGGAGGCAGGTATTTGTCACCTTCCCTGGGTTTGGGTTCCAGAATGACACAGAGCACTGAGCCTGCCAGGGAGCTGTGGGGTGAGGAGCCAGAGGGGGTGCTGAGCCTCCTTCCAGCCTCCCAGCTAAGGATAGGGCCTGGGCTCGTCCGCCAGCTCCTGCCTGGCATGGCCCAGAGGACAAGGTGGCCTCAGCCCACAGTCCCAGGCACTTGTTCTAAAGGCTGGGATTTTGGGGATTCCAGAGGAGAAACCCTCCCCTCTCCATGGTGTTGAGAGTGTCCCTCCATCCACAACACCGCCCTCCATTTCTGTCACTCCTCGGAGCTGGGTCAGTCTGCTTCCCTAACCTGAGACAGAGGGGAAAAGGGGGGCGGGAGGCTGAGCTAGCTTTGGGCTGTTTCCTCCTACGTAAAAGTGAGGAGACACCCTGTACAAGCCAGGCCCCTCCCACCTACCGTCTCCAGTCCTCAGACAGCCAGACCGCCTAGGAAGTGCATGAGTTAAATTCTTTAATGTCAGACTTACACAAGAGTTTCAAAGATTGTCACCGACGGACACCTCACCCAGCTTCACCTGTGTTCACATGGAAGTGCGAGTTTCTGATTGGTGGTCTGTCAAAGAGGAAGCCGAGGCCCAGAGAGGTTCAGACACCTGCACAAGGTCACAGAGCAATGGTGGGATCCAAACCTGGATCTGGGCATAGCTCTGCCTAGGGCAATGCCGCTGCCTGTAAGTGTGAACAACTATCTACTAAATGACTTTGAAAGAAGGGGCAGGTGCATGCCACGCAGCCACAGAATTCTCTGCCAAAGGGGACGCCTGATGCCTAAGAGCTGAAATGAAGCCCCAGCTTCACTTATGTCCAAGGGGGACCTGCCTGTGCAAAGGTACAGAGGAGACTTGGATCCATCCCTTGTTTAGACTTCGCTGGTCTTGTTCCCTGGACCCCAAACTCGGTCAGGTCTGCAGCCAGGCCACCTCGCTGGGGCTGATGAGCAACCAGCATATTTAACTGGGCTCGAGCTAACATTTCTGTTGGCAACCCGATGGCTCAATTAGCAACAATTAACCTTAAGAATAAACGAACTGCCACAAAAGAGGAAGTTTTGCTTTGGTCAACAAGTTCAACAGATTCCCTTTCCACAAACACCATTCTGATTTTCTGGAGGTCCCGATGAGAAAGGGAACCACGGCGGCTTAAATAAATACACAGACAGGTGAGGAACAGACACCACTCATTAACCACACGCTGGGGGCAGGCTCGGCGCTGAACGCTCCACACGGGACTTGGCGCTCGGAATCCCCTCGGCAATCGGGTGAAGTAAGTAAGCACCATTATATCCTCAAGAAAAACAACTTATCTTAATTCTGAAATAGCTGTGGGATCACAAATTGCAAAAAGAATATAGAGAGGTCCCAGGTACCCTTTCCCCAACCTCCCCCCAGGGTGGCCTGTGATGTGACTGCAGTGCAAGGTCCAAGTAGGACCCCTGAACCGGTCCCTTCCGCAGCCTTTATTCAGATGACTCGGGCTTTGTAGCACTGTGTTGTGTGTCCTTTGAAACAATGACACAGCTGGCGTACCGCTGGTGGTAACAATGTCTTCTTGCTACTTTATATCCTCCAAGGATGATATACCAACTCGACACAGAACTTGCAAACAGAGGATCCTACCAAGTACCGCCCTGTCTCTGCACGGCCCCTGGACAGGTGGGGAGTGACCATGGCCCCTGGACAGGTGGGGAGTGACCGTTGTACCTGGGTGTAGCTGGGTCCTGAGGACAAAAGCCCATGGTGGCCTGGTCCAGGAAACCCACCTCCCCACACCCGGGGGGCCTCACATACTCCTGAGAGGAGGTGGAGGCGGCTGCTCCCATCCCAGGGCTTGAAATTCCTAACAAATTGCAAAGCCCGTGCACTCTAGGGACTTGTCTTTGTTCTGGGAGCTGTGAGGAATTTAAAAGGTCACTGAGCTATAATAAATAAAGGGGAAAGTGCCTGTTTTGTGCTTGGGAGATAAGGAGAGGTGGGCGGGCAGCATTTTAGCAGCTCTGAGGCGGAGGTTTGAAATCTTCTCTGGGCCCCACTCCCCTCTGGGTGGCAGAGGGGAGGGAAACTTTACTGCAAGTTAAATCAAAAATAAAATCAATGGCATTTCAGGAGATTGTGAATTAGGGGTTATTTGCTGAGGCTTAAGAGGATTAAGGTGAAAGCCTAAAGATGATCGATGGGCAATTACTGCCGAGGAGGCGGAGGGAGGGGATGGGTGCAGTGGGTGGTGGGGAAAGCAGGGAGGCAGAAGGTACCCCTCCCAACGTCCAAAGTCTGCGGTGTGTCGGCATGTGTCAGAGCCCGAGAAGCGTGGCTCAGATGCATCGGGGAAGCCATGTGCGAGGTCACTGGCCCCCCCGAAAGACAAAAGACGCAGCCTTTGCCCCCTCTTCCTTACCTCCCTGGAGCAGCCCCCCACCCCTGGGGAGGAAATGAGAACAGCTCCTGACTCAGACCTCAGCGGACAAAGACAGAGGTGTGACCCGGGGCCGCCTCCACGCCAATCAATCCTGGGGCTGTAATAACTACAATTTTCTGATTTGAAGGCAAAACCAAATAACCCAGAGGAGCAATTCAGGCCACACGCGGCCCTCTTCCTGAGAAGGAGCATAAATTGATTTTTCTTTTATAAGCCCAGTTTTATGCTGCTCATCGACCCCCTCCATCCCTTCCGGGGCCCTCCTTTCTTCCCTTCTGCCTGAGGCGCAATTCTCAGAGGCTCAGAGAGTGTCCCGCTCCCAGTTTCTCAGCTGTTGGCTGCTTCACTGTGGCGCTGGGGACCTGTCGTAAAGTCAGCAGCCCCGGGCTGGCCTTGGGAACGTCTTGGACTTTTCAGAGCCTCAGTTTCCCCCTTGTCACCACCTAGGGGCTGGAAGCTGCAGGCAGTTCCACTTTGCCTGAGCACTAAATCCCACAGAAACATCATCTGCCCGGCTGTGCCCGGGGTGACTGACACAGAATCTCCAGGGGTCGCCTCTCTGGCCCCCACGTCTGCTCTTTACCTAAGTGGACTTCAAAGTGTAACCCCAGCTCCGAATTCCTAGGGGCTCCCGCCTCGATGGGAGCGAGGCTGGAGTTGGACTGTGGCCACGAGGTCCTGGATCCTTTCCCTGCCTGTGTGTCCAGGTTTTTCCAGTTGTACTTTGCTTTCCAAGTGATTCCACCCCAGGGCCTTTGCCCGTGCTGTGTCCACCGGGTATGCTCGAGTCTGCCCGTGGCCGACCTCTTCATGCTCTCCCATCCTCCGCCTGCAGTCACCCCCCCAGGTCGTGCCATCTGAGATAGTCCCCTTCCTCCAGCATCACCTGACTTGGGTTTCTCCACAGCTCTTATTAGGGTCTGGAATTTTATGCCTTGTTTGTTCCCCACTTTTGATGCCCTGCCCCACTAGGACCTGCTCTTTCACCCCAGCCTCTTGGCTGGCACATAGTAGGTGCACAACCATGTCGGCCGAGTGAACGAATGAACACGTGCTTCGGAGGCACCCGAGCAGAGCCAGACGCTCATTACGGGCCCTTTTTAGCTGTGACATTTTATGAGGCTGGTTCCTCTCTCCCGGCTCCTCATTTTACACATGAGGAGGCAGCAGCCCTGGCAGGCGGGGTTGGTTGTGCTGGGAGGGCTCCTCCGCAGCTATTAGTGGGGTTCCTCAGGCTGTTCCTTCTCCACCTCCAGGTGGCTTTGGATTTGGAAAAAAGTTAGTTGGTGCCACATGGCTTCTGAGTCCAGCAAAAGGGCCCTTGGGGACAGACAAGACCCCTGGGAGCTTAGTTCCTCCTGTGAGAGCTGCTCGTTCCCGAAGTAGAAGAGGTCAGGGATGCAGCAGCTGTTCGGAGGCTGTGGAAGTCTGGCCGGTGCTTCTCAGGCTCCTAAACGCTGCCCTTCATTCTGCATCAAGAGCTGCCCATCAGCTCACCCCTGCACACTGAGAATATTCTAGAACCGCGTCTCCCCTTGCTCGGGTGAGAGCTGCACCCCAGAGACTGAACCCTGCCTCCCCTCCTCCAGGGTGGTGCTCTTGGGGAGTCCACCAGGGCCCCCTAGTTCAAGACTCTGACCACTGGTGGTGTTGACTTCAAGTCAGGGCCCGGCCTGTGCTATTTTAATGCACAACCTCCACTTGAGGTGGCCTGTGGGGGTCCTGGGAATCGCCCCTCTTTTCTCCCCTTTCCCCCAACCAACTGACCATCCGTCAGGGCCAGAGCTGGGACCCTCCCCCTGCCACCTGCCCCTGGCACCCCCTCGCCCTACAGGAGAGAAACATGCTAGCAGTGGGTGATGACACTTTGATTTATGTGCTCACTTTTGTTTTTTGGGGTGGGGGGTTGGAGGTTTTTCTGGTGCTGCAAACTTTTCCCTTTGCTGAGCTGCAGAGGGGACCACTGGCTAGGTGCTCTTCCAACCGGCCACAAACCTGTCCCCTCCCCCTAAGAGGGGACAGACTCATGCCACAGGGTGTCAGGGCAGAGCCCCCCGAGGCCTGGCCTCCGTGGCTGCAGAGTGCTGCCCCTGGCCCCCCACCCACCGGATGGGACCCACAGGCAAACGGGCACAGCCACCCGCCTGCTGACGTGAATCAGAGAGCAAGCTGCCCAGCTCAGGGCGGAAGCATGCTGGCCACCCATTAGTTGTTATGGAAACTCATTACCCCAGGAGGTCATTCAGCTGAAAATATAAACAATTTCCCAAAAGGTTTTAGCGAAATCCGCAGGTACCAGCCCTAATGGCATTGTTAAGAGAGAGAGGAGGACCTGGGCCGGGCCTGCCTCCGGTCAGGTGGGGACCCGCCTGCCCACACATTCCTGCAGCCACCGCACCCAGCAGCATGAGGCCAGCCATGTGGCAGGTCCCCCAAAGGCCTTCTGAGTCCTCGTGAGTCGGGGGGCTACTCCGCTCCTCTCAGAAGTCGTTGTGTGGGGACAGACATGGGGAGGGGTGCCCCTCGGGTTGCTGAGCACATTCCTGCTACCACGCTGGGCACAGAGAAGCGTCCCGTGTAACGGATGATGGTAAATCGTGACCGTCACGAGAGCCAGGGGTCGATAATACATCGCTGCGCATTCATTATTATTATTGCATTGTAGTCTTTGATTGTCTTATTAGTGGTCAATTGTCATTAACCTTAATTATTAACAGTCACATCGGGGCCCCTTAGGTGCCAGGCCACTGGTGTGTGAGAGCTGTGTTTCTCACCGCGGTCCTATGTGGTGGGCACTGTGACCACCCCCATTTTACAGATGGGCAGACTGCTGTGCCTTCTAACACCCCTTCATTCCATTAAACATGTGACTGGGACCCTGTGCTGAGCAGGACCATTAAGTTTCCCCAAAGCGCCGTCTCTCTTTCTCTCTCTCATTTCCACCCCACGTTCACTCAACGAGTACTTACCAAGTCCCTACTGTGCGCTACTCATTGTAGCAGACAGTGGGGAGGCAGGGCATGCACTGGGCTTGGACTGTCTTCTACTTGGCTCTTTCCCACTTGCCCTCTAGGACCATTACGTATCATTTCACCCAAGAAGCCTTTTCTGAACTTGCCAGCCAGAGCCAGGGGCCTCTGTGATGCCCCCATACATTCTGTGTCTCCTGCATCCTGGTACTCGGAGGTCCTGGCAACGGCTTGTCTTGCCTATGTCTCTCCCTCCAGAGCTGGGATGGTACATTTGCCTTTGTGTTTCTAAGGCCAGGCACAAAAGAGACAGCCAGTGTATATGTGTCGGATTTTATCACTTGGAAATAAGCTCCAGGAGCTGGGTCTGTGTTGTTCACCACCACATCCTCTAGAACAGGGCTTAGCGGGTGTGGAATTCATGCCTGTAGGAAGGATGGGTAGATGGATGGATATGTGGGTAGGTGGATGGATAAATGGATGGATGGTGGATGGGTGGATGGTTATATGTTGAATGGGTAGTTGGGTGTTAGATGCGCAGAAGAATGGGGGAAGGGCCAACAGATAAACAGACAGGTAAATGAAGGGTCAGATAGGTAAGTAAACTGATGAATTTTTGAATAATTGAACAGAAAGATAAACAAATGTTGGTGATTAGAATAGAGGGCTGGTGATTGAATGCTTGGCTAAAAATCTAAGCATTGATGAACAAAATGCTTTCCAATGGCCTGCTTCTTGACAAGAAGAGAAAGAGAGAATGGGGCGGGCGGAGGAAAAGGAAGAGCCCACCTCTCCACACTCAACCCCATCTTTGCCCCCTGCCCGCTGACCTTTCTCATGTTTGTTTCCAATCCCCGTGCTGAAAATTCAAACCGCGGAGACAGGAGGGTCCCCTGGCTCCCATCCCAGGGTAGGGTGCTCCTCGCTCCGTGTGCGCAGACAGCTGGGCAACCAAAGATGGACTTCTGCCTGGATTCCCTCAGCTCCCTGGGGGTGAACTTGTTCTTGGAGCTTTGCAACTTGACGTGCATTAACCCGAGACTCCCAACGCCCAGGTTTGCTTGGCCAAAACAAGCCGCCTGTGTTTAATCCACGGGGCTTCCTCCCAGGGAAAGGCTGCTGCACCACTCGCCATTTCTAAAGGCCCAGCAGCCCTTGGCACTGCCACTGCCCCTTCTAGCCCCAATGGTGAGTATATTCTGCTGCCATTCCAGTCCCATTTTCAGAAACTAGAAATAGATGGCGGTGGAGGGACAGTTCACCAAGAGTTGAGGGCCCCCACCTGGGTGGCCTCGTGGAAGTTTGTAATTTCCTCAGTAGGAAGCTAATGGCCTGGCCCTGGTGGCAGCCTAGTAGGGCAGTGGCTGATAAGTGGCTGCCTTTCCATGTGTCCTCAGCAAAGCTGGTTAGTGTCACCTTCCTGGGCACCTCCCCCCCAGCGTGGCTGTCACCGGACATTTGCAGGATGAATGCTCCTGTCCAGCAAGGTCAGGGAGGGTAGCCAGAAACTCTCTAAGTGCAAATGTGAGCAGTGGACCCTCTAAGCCCACAGCTTCCAGAAGGAACAGGGTTCAGAGTGGCAAACAGGAAGTGTACCCAGTTCTGCTAGCTGTATGGATGAGAAGGACATTCATTCATTCATTCAACAAACACCTGTTGAGTGATGGGCTGTCCTCAAGGGCCGGAGATGGACTGTTCTTGTCATCAGCCCTGACACCACCTTGCCCTAAAGGCCTGCCACATGCTGGGTTGTCCTCTGCTTCTCTGCCCTAAGTTCCTAATCACCCTCTGCTGCCAGCCACCTGTAAACCCACCCCCCAGTGGCCAGGTCAGGCAGCGAGGCTCCTGGGAAGACCTGCAGCTGCCCGGGTCCAGCATCGTGAACCTTCAGGGACAAAAGGCGTGGCTGGCACCACGGAGTCTGACATGTGTCTTTGGAATAGAGCTAAGATACATCCCACGGAGGAGGGGAAGGAACTCAAATTGCAGGTCCTGAAGAAATCGTGTGGGCCCCAAGGAGCTGAGCAGGCTCATCTCTGGGCGAGAGGCAGCCCCTGCTCTGGCCCTCAGTGAGTTTGGGAGAGGACCAGCCAGCGTTGCACCCCAGGGGCATGGCCAGCCAGGACCTGGGACTCACAACGCGCCAGTGAGGGGCTCTGCATGTGACAGGGGCTGTCTGCTCACACAGAGAAAGGCACCCATGGAGCCCTGCTGCATCTGGGGGGCCAGGAGGCTCCAGCTATTTGTGGTCCCAGTCTCTCCTTCATTGTTTCCATTAACTCATCCTTTTGGGTGTCAGAAATTTGCATGTTAAGGGCTTTCTGGAATCTTCTTCCAGCATCTGGGGGGCAACAGAGAGGACTGCTGTGTCATATCCCGTTTCCTGGAGGGCCCCCTCTGTGCAGCTTCTTAGAGCCTCTCCTCATGCTGCCCTTCCATGTGTGGTAACGTAAGTTTGTATTTAGGATCGGCATTTCCCAAGGAAAGTTAGCATAATTTTTCATCTATAATATCAGGAATCCAATTACTCGTTCGATAGCTTAATGAGGTCAACTGCTTGAAGAACTCTCCCGTCAGCCCTCTGGGGGGCCTGACTGCTCCATCCCGGTGTGATGACAAGGGATGAGTCCACTCAGATGGACACCCTAAGGTGGGGCAGGGCGGGGCGAGGGTGCACCTGGGTTTCAGTTTAAGATTGAACTTGGGCTGGAGTGAAGGCTGAAGCTGGGTCTGAGGCAGTGGGAAGAGAGCACTGAAGCCGAGGAAAGAAAAGCAGTAGACCAGGAGGCAGATGAGAGGCCATGGGGCCAGAGCACAGGCCGTCCACGAAGCCCACCCCGGAGGTGGGGCCCAGTGTGGGTTCACTGCTGCCCAGGCAGGTGGGCGTACATTCCTGGGGAACGTCCAAGTTCAGCTCAGCTCCCAGCCAAGGTCCTCCCGCAGCCCTCCGTGGGGAAGGCTGCCTGCCCAGCTTGTTAGGACTGTAGGTCCCTGCTGGAACTTTGTTCTGAGGTGTCAAGAGAGACACCTCAGAACAAAGACAAGAGAGAATTCCAGAGCCATCTGCCTCGCTTTCCAGCATGTCCCTGGTTGACAGCTAGGGAGCCATACTCGAATGGTAAAGATATTTTACTGCCGCGTTTTTACTCGGGGAACACACTTTATTGTTTAATTCTGGGCATGAAAACAGTCGATAGATTGATGAAGGCGAAGTGACCTTGTAGTTGAGCAAAAACCTCCGTATCTTGCCTCCTCCAGGGCACTGCCTTCCCTCCAATGCTAATGACCGTCCTTCTAATTGATTTACGCAGGGCCCCCGCACCCCAGTTTGTTTGCCTTGCATGGGGAGCCTGACATTTCCCAGCCGCACCTCTCCAGCCCGGGATCCAGGCTCAGCTAGCATGCTCCCTGAGAAGACACTGAACATTA
Organism: Macrotus californicus; assembly: GCA_007922815.1. Lineage (NCBI taxonomy): Eukaryota > Metazoa > Chordata > Mammalia > Chiroptera > Phyllostomidae > Macrotus > Macrotus californicus. The sequence continues at coordinate 130,877 of VMDR010000521.1, forward strand.
TTTAGAGTCTGATCTTTCGCTGACACAGCAGGCTCACACACAGCATCCTTAATTGATGGAGCAAGAGTCTAATCAGGAAGAGTGTATGCCCCAGGAGACTCATAAAACAGATTGCCAATGGGGTGCGTGCCAATCAGCCCATCAATCCATACTATTGACCATCCTTCCTTCCCAGCTCCCTCCCCCAGACTGGCTGAGCCCTCAGATCCTAGCAGTGAAGAATTCAAAGGGAGGATCAGATGTCCAAGGGGTTGGACATCTCCCAGGAGTCAGGAGATTCAACTTAAATGATAAACAGTCCAAGAGATTGCCCAGGTTAGGCCTGTGTGGAATGTCAGGAGGTGACAGCACTTTGGGCAGACACGTGAGCAGAGACATCGGGGGGACATGGGTGGAGTGTTTGCGTAGTCAGAGGGCCATGAGTGAGGGGGTGACAGGCTGAGGGTCCCCTGGCTCTACCACTCTGCGTGCACCATGTGAACACTGCAGGTTTCTGCTTCTTCCTTGTCTCCTACAGGAGGGTGCTCATGACCCCATGTCAGGAAAGAGGGGGTAGAGCCAGGGGGCAGGGTACATAAACATTCAGAAGTGGTAATGTGTGGCCAGGTCAAGATTGGCTTCATGAGCAATTATGCCATTTCATCAATCACCTGAGAGCGGACACCCCGGCGGGCCCGGGGGTTCCTTTCTCCCATAAACAAAATTCCAGCGCTGATAACTCAGATCTTGCTCAGCCTCCATGTGCGGCCCCGGCAGGCGTTCCCAGGCTGAGAAATGGCCCGCGTGACTTTCTCCTTATTAGGCAATAGCATACCCAGAAGTGTTCATGTATACAGAACGATTCCATACATGTCCAACACACCATCAAAATCGCTCTAAGTTAGTCTCAGCTTCCTTTGTGTCTCAGACTGCTTTCGGGGTATACCTTTCAGGTGCACGTGCTAGGGGTACAAAGGGACCCCACCAACAGAATTAGTATGATTTAAAGTTAAGAGCTGGAGCCCTGGCTGGTGTGGCTCAGTGGATTGAGCACCATCCTGTGAACCAAAGGGTCACCGGTTTGATTCCCAGTCAGGGCACATGGCTGGATTACAGGGTGGGCCCCAAGTGGGGGCCACATGAGAGGCAACTGTACATTGATGTTTCTCTCTCTCTCTTTCTCCCTCCCTTCTCCTCTCTAAAAATAAATGAAATCTTTAAAAAAAACCTTTTTTTAATTATAAAGTTAAGAGGTGGGGGACAAAGGAACTGGCGAAACATCTGGCCCTGGGAGGCGTGGACGTTTCCCACCCTCACTCGGTTAGTTTGGGGTTTGTTTACCGTCAGTGAAGTGCTTCGATTTTAAGCCCCCGTAACCATCACCCTAACAAAGGACTAGAATCTTTCCTTCTTCCAGGAAAGTCCCCTTCTCTCCTCCCAGGTAATCACCAACCCCCGACCCCAGCTGCCCAGAGGCAAGGAGTATCCTGATCTCTAGTGCCATGGGTTCATTTTTCTGTTTTTGAACTTGACGTAAGTGGGGTGGCACAGACATCTGCGGTGGTGTCTTGTTCTTTCACTCAATGTGATGTTTTGAGGGTACTATATTGTGGTGCGCACCAGCAATTTGTTGGGTCTTTTTCTTGCGTATTTTCTTGTATTGATGTAGCTCCACCTATTTACCATTCTACCACTGACGGACGTTTAGGTTGTTTGCTGTTTGGGGTCATTATGAACGAAGCTGCTCTGAACGCTCCTGCACGTAAATTTTCCTCCCTTTTGGGTAAATTTCCAGGAGTGGAATGGATGGGCCATGTGATGCCCGGATGGAAGGTGTCATCAGGAACCTTCGGGAGTTGCAAAGTGCTCAGGCTGCTTTCCACCCCCACCCACGGCTTCTGAGGATTCCCTTTGCTTTCGTCCTTGCCGACCCTTGGTTTTGATGGGCTTTTAGATTTTCCTCCTTCTCGTGTGTGGGGGAGGGTGTCCCATTGTGAGTTAGTGTGTGGGTGTGGGAGGGGAAGGCGAGTTTGTGGCATCCCCCTGGGACACTCTGTGGGAACGTAGAGAAAACAACAACAATTGATGGTCTCCGAGTTGGAGCGAAGGGAGGGTTGCAGCAGGATTTCTCAGTGAAAGACGCAGAAGTCACCTGAGGGCGGGGCCAGCTCTACCCAAGACCGTCACTCTCTAAGAAGTCAGAGAAGCTAAGCCGTGTGTATCTCAGGTACAGCCAGCACCAGGTGTTGGGGCCCGGAGCTGCCTCTGCTCCCTGAGGGCCTGGCGATTTCTCTCTTTCCGCTCGATGGTCCTTAGGAAGCCCCCGCTCCCAGTCCTCTGTATGTGTCTTGGGGATGCTGAAGCAGAGATTTAAAAGGTTCTGAACTGCTGAATGGGTCTGAGGAAAGCTGAGAGGGAAGAATCAACAGGACAGAGGGTTGGACCTGGCCCGAGTTCAATAAGTGAGGCATGAGGGAGGGCGCGGGTGGGCCATGCCTGTCTTGGCCGGCCATGACGGGCGAGGGAAGAATGTTGGGACACGGCAAAAAGCTCCAAGTGTGCTCAGCAGGTCCCTGGGGGAGCTTGGAGGCTGCTCTGACCCCGTGGGAGTCTCCAGGGAGCAGCTGGGACTCTGCACCACGGGGCTCAGAAGGCGCAGCGATGCCCACATCTGTCCGTTCTACTCCGACCTTTCAAAACAAGATCCTGTCTGACAGCTCGGCTGTCCAGGAGCCTCCGGTGCAGGCCAAGGAAATCGGCTCTGGCAGCTTCCCCAGGAGCTGCGCCCATCTTGGGGGCCCGAAGACATCAGGGTTCTGCCCATACTGCAGATGTGGAAACCGAGTCTGGGCCTCGCTTCAGGCCTGTCTGGTGTTAAAGGCCACGCTGGCGTGTTCTGTCCCGTGACCTCTGGCCATAGGGGGTGTAAACGCACAACAGAGAAACGCAAGGATGGGGGCACAACTCTAAGGCTCCCAGACCACTGGAAAACCAGTCTCTGCCCCTGACTGGCTCTCCAGCCACCCTCTGCAGGAGCAACAACAGATGACAACGTCTTAGACATTCCTCCAGGGCTGTGCCATGCATATTTATTCATCATAACTCTCTTTTTACTTTTTATGCAAATAGCTGCATCTAACATGCCCTTTCCTGTACCTGGCGTTTCTCAACCAGCAGGTTGTTTGGGAGACAGGGACACACCTGCACCTGTGGGCCCAGCTCGGCCGTGGGGTGGAGCGTAGCTCCTTATGGGCGAGGCCTTGACTGAGCCTTGCTCGTTCCCAGCGTTCTCCGGTAACTTTGGCCTGTGTGTTCGGAGGTCCGCTGAACGAATTCCTACACAGGGAGCTGCCGCATCAGAGGGTGTGTCTGTGCTTAATAAGAATGGACAGGGCCAATAGCTCTTAAGAAGATGCAGCCTTCAAGGGTGTCAGATGCCCCTGTGCTAAGAGGTTACAGGGTGTCGCCCAACACTGCCATCTTTCCCATCTGATAGGTGTCTCGTTTGCATTGCAATTATGAGTGAGGTGGGCAGCTTTCGGGTACTTTCAAAGCCAACAGTAATTTCCTTTTCTGGGACTTGGCTGTTCAGATCCTTCCAAAGACATGCCCTTGGCATCATCATCTGAGCCCGCTCCTCAAATCTCCTTGGGTGGGCCCGCGGAGGGTGGGGGGAGCAGTGGCCACGGGCCAGCAGAGGCTGCAGGGCGCTCTCGGACACCCAGACCAGCGCCATGCACAGCATCTCTCCGTGCGGCCTTACGTAACCACCTTCCAGTGCTGTTTCCTTCAAAAAGAGGAGTTTGGATCAGATAATCCTGAAAAAATCTATGACTCTTGTTACCACCCAGACAGTTGTGGCTGGCAGTTTGCTATCTATTCAGAAGGAAATGGATCTGAGCTTCCGAAGAAAGAATTTAATTTAGATACTGTGGGAACATCCTGACGCCTCAGGATATTAAACTCGGCCTTGGAAGATGACGGTCTGGGGCAGATGTCTTTCTGATACAAAGAGCTTCAAAAACAAGATGACTCACTTGTCCTCGTGGGGAAAGTTTCCTTCTGGCCCTGAGGTGGGAGCATGGGACAGGACAAGGGTCTCGCAGGCCTGCGCGCGTGTGGCGGATTTCACGTCCCCCTAGCTGGGTGCCAAGCGGGTCGTCGATGCTCGGCCGATTACCTGCTTCCCCCGCCGTTCGGGCATCATCTAATTTCATGATTTGGCTCATTACACATGTTAGAAGCAGACACACTGTCAGGCCTAACTTAATGAATTACTAAAATTAGCATTATTGAAAAAATGAACTGCCGTGGAGACTGCTGATTTTAATCGATAGTTCAAGTGAGCCTGGTTAAAGAATGTCAAAACTCAGCAAAACCACCCAGAAACTCTGCAACAAACGCCCCACGCCTGGCATTTTTAGGGTGCAGAGTGTTCCGGGTAAGTGAGCTTTCCAGCAAAAGGACACAGGAAGCAAGGTGAGCCCCTAAACGTCTTTCCTGGGAGGCCCTCTGGGTGGATGCCCTCGTGGACACTCTGCACAGGGTCCTGCCTCAGCTCACCACCCACTCAGCATTGTCAAACCTTTTCTGAGTGACCAGGGTCCCGTTAATAACACCCATCGCTAATGTGGGCAGCTGACCTCGCATTTTGCAGAATTCCAGAATTATTAGCATTATTTGGGGGGAAACTCCGATTGTCTAATCTGACTTTCTTCTCCATGCAGGGGAGCACCTTTCAGCAGCCCCCAAAAGCCTATCCAACCCCCACAAAAGGGCCTTTCATGTCCCGAGGGTGTGTGTGAGCCCCCCTGCCTGCCCCATCCCTCTTCCTTGTCCCTTCTGAGCCCTACGACTGTTCTTGAGGAATCGGTGGTGAAATAGGCAGATTGGGTTCCTGCCCTCTGGGAGCTTGGCATCAATTGGGGTGACAGAGATGAAACAGATTCCACCACAGCCAAATGTACAAGGACAGGTTGTCCTAAGTGCCACCAAGGAAATGCCCAGGGTGCCCAGAGAGTGCCTGTGAGTGACGGCGGCAGGGCCCGAAGGTGCTGCTTGTCTCACAGACAACCCTGCAGCACACCTTCCCCTGGCCAGAGGCTGTAGGTCACCGACTCTGCTCTCCCTGGTAGCAAACGCTGGCCTGTGCCCGCGGCTCCTGGAGTCCCCGCCCGAGCCTGGACAGCCTGCACTGAGCAGGGTCCCTGGGCTCAGCAGAGGAGGCCTGGCCAGCCCCTCCTCCGTGCCTCAGCCACTCCAGCCCTCCTTCAGCCTTCCCTGCTTCCCAGCGCCCCTGGCACTGCCAGGGCAAGAGGGCCATCAGGACACGCATGTCACCACTGGATAAACGGTGGGAACCCAGGAAGCAGGAGGGAACCGCAGGCAGGTGGAATGATGTCAGGGCTAGGATTAGACTCCAGGTATGGGCCCCATTCCTCAGGGGCCCTCTGACCAGGCTGCCCCATGCTGCTCCCAGGATCCCCTGCGGTGAAAGGGAGTCACGTCTGCCCCCCGGGCAGCCTTGGGGTTGAACTGAGTGGAGGGGCATGCTCAGTGACCTGGACAGAGGGCGGTGTCCACGGGGCCCTGGAAAACACCCCATTCTCACTAACTGCTGACACCACTCACTCGGGGCTCCTGGCCCGTGCGCCCCTCCTTTACCTGGGCTGGAAATACGGAAGCTGGACGTGGCTACGTTTGTAGCTGATCCTTTGGATTTGGCCTCTCTCCTATGCTAGAAAGACATTTCTGGGACAGGCGTCCAGCAGAGCTATGAGGAAGGGCATGCTATAGGGTGGCCATCAAGGCCTAGGAGCCCAGAGGCAGAGCTGTGAGCAGGACAGAGACCAGACAGCAAACACCCCTCAGGTGCCTCCCTCCCACTTCTGCTCCTGGTCTCCCCTCCGTCCCTTGTAAGGCACATCGGAGCAATGGAGGATCAGGGAGCCAAGGTCACTGCCACCTCATCCCTCCTCCACCCCTTGCTGTATCAGTGGGCTGGCACCTTCCTGAGAAGACAAGCCTGCTGATGGCCAAGTTCAATAAAGAGTCAATTATCATGTCGAGTGACGCGCTGCTCGCCCTGCTCGCCCTGCCTCTCCTTGGCAGGTGCCTGTGAGGGCTGACGCAGCCTGTAATTATAGCATTAGGTTTGCAACCTTTCCCGTGGTAAATAATTTGTTCTTGCGAGGAGAAAAAAAATCTTCATGTAAAGGCGGTTAAGCTGGAGCTCCAGCAGAGGTCTTGGGCTGGCGGCAAAGCGTTTCATTTCCTGCGCTGACTCGGAAACCTGGAGCTGCTCTCTGCTCCTTGCGGGCGAGAAACGTGCTGTTCTGGGAAAGCATCTTCCCCTGATTTATTGACCAGCGCTTCGGGAACCCAATTAATTGCTGAATGTTTGGCCAAGTTGCTCGCCTTCAGCATTGGAGAACCGGGTCAGGGAGGTCAGGGTTTGGTGACCAAGGGTTTTCTCGGAAGTGCTCCCTTTGGGAAGCACAGTTTGTGTGTGGGGGCCCTGGCTGGTGGGTCAAGAACCCTGCAGCAGAGGTCTGCAGCTTCTGGTTCTGGAAAGAGCAGGGAGCCTAGCTGGATCTGACCCAAACATGTGGCTGTTTCTCCAGCCCGTGGTCCCTCAACAAGGGATGGGCCCATCAGAAGGTAATATTGGACTTCTCTACCGTCACCTACTGTCCCAAACACGCAACCGTTTTCCAGAGCCTCGTGGACTCCAGACTTGGGAGGAAAGGAGCTGAACCAGGTCCTGAGTTTGGGGACACACCCACGCGCCGGCCTCCTGGGCAGCGAGCAGATCCACGCTCATGAGCTCACCCCTCGGGGGTCTCACCAATGGGATTTTGTGATTTTGATTCTAAATCAATTCACTTTTTTGAAAGAAAGTCACAGATTTCTTCACCAAGGGCCGGAAGTAGACAACCATCGTTCCTTGCCGTGGGAAGGAGACGAGAACCATGAAGAGGGAGGCAGGGGAACAAAACCCGGTTTAATTTGGCTGGAAGCCTCACCCGAGGACGGGTCTGAGCTGAAGGCCTGCTTCACTCAGAAGGGCTACTGGCAAGCGTTCGGGAGCCGCTGACATGTTAGATGGGGGGTTTTCTTGACGTGAGCAGAAAGATGGCAGAGCACTGGACAGAAAATAAAACCTTTCCTTGCGTGATTTATCACCGCAATGCCACACTTCAGCGAAATCAAACACAGTACAGCCCTTCCAGCCCCGTGGGGGAAACTGAGGCACCGAGTAGGGATGGCAGAGGCCCCAGGTGAAAGGGGGGACCACGTTTGCCCTGCCCTGTGCCACAGTGTCTCTCATTCCCTCTGCCCAGGTGTGGTGGGACCAGGGGTCAGGGCCTCCGCGCCGCGCCAGCTCTCGGTCTTCTCCTTTGCCGGAGTCCCCATCTGCGAAGGAAGCCGTGACCAGGCTGTCCCCAGGCACCCACCGTGGTAGAAAAGGAACACGCGAATCATGCCAGTGCCTCCAAGACCAGGGAAGGTTTCAAATGGAGCCAGATCCATAGAGGGAGGGAGGGGCCACTGTCAGGAAAGTCCACTTCCTTGACCTGCTAAGTCATCTCCTCTGGCTTCTTGGTGGCAAGGAGAGATTTATTTGTCTCTCTCCCTCTCCTGGTTGTCCTCCCATTTTGCATGGTGTTCATGTACCACCGGGGGAGGGACAGGCAGGCCAGTGTGTCATCGTGGGGGCTATGCAGGAGGCTGAGGGACAGGAGGTGGGGGTTCCACAGCCTTTGGGGAACCATGCTTGAAGAACACCCCAACATCAGCCATCAGCAGCCTCCCAGCTCTATTCTACCTCCCAGGACACGTCGGCAAGGCCCTTGGTGCCTTTGTGTTTCTCCAGAGTTTCCCATCTTGGGAGGTGACGAGGGACACACTCTGGGGAAATGTTGAATCACCAGACAAGTGTGCCCTAGTTTGGGGTATGAGGGGCCCCACTCGTGCACATGAGGAGACATGGAGGTTTCCTTCTTTCCTTAGAAAGAATATCCATCAGCGACATCCCCTCCCTCATTCTCTGGGTGGATGCTGCCTAGTTTGCCACCCGCAATGCGGTGGCCCTGAGGGGTCTTGGTTGTGGTGATGGGCAGACAGGCGGGGCGGGGAGGCCAACAAGAAAAGAGACATTTCACCAAAGTTATTAATGCCACAAAATGAAGTCATCGGACCCCATTCTTTGCTTTCTGTCACGGGAAGCGCTGATGTTGGAGATGGCAGGTGCAGCTAATCCTGAAGGAGTTTCATCGGAGGGAACGAGGGCTGTGAAGAAATCATCTCGGCGGACATATCAGATACAGGGTGCATTTAGGTTGGGTGTGCCCCCTTGGTGGTCACAGGAAGGCCACACCTCACACAGAAAGGACATACGCTAGCATCAAGAATCACACGCTGCCATTCTCCCCGGGGGAAACTGTGTGTTTGGAGGCCATCCGTCACCTGGGTTTTGCAAGTCTGGTCAAAAATACAGGGCCCAAGAAAGACTGTCACTTCTGATCTATGACTGGCAGGACGAAAGGGACCTCAGTGAGGAGAGAAGTACATCATTGCAAGTTGGTTTCTCATTTTCCGAAAAGCTGCCCCTAGACCCTTCCACACAAACAGATGTGAGAGGGAGGCCAGCTCCGTGGTGGGAGTCAGGTTAGGATCTGCGCTCAGGACCACAGGGACCAACAGCCCTCACTGGGACCAACAGCCCTCACCAAGGTGCACCCTGCCCTGCCTCTGGCTGGCTCAGAAAGGGTGCCCAACGTGACAGGTACAGCCATGGGACACAGAAGTCATCAAAACCTGCCTCCCTGCAGTGCAGCTGTGACTTCAGGGCTTGAGGATGTTAGGAGCAGCACAGGCCACCTCTTACTCCTCCTGGAACCCTCAGGTTAAGTAGGAGAGGGGGCCAAGTGGTATCTAGCTTCAGGCATGGCTGGATCCAGGTGCTCTAGTGTCATCACAGGACTCGTGCTTGGCTCTGGTGCCAACACTCTGCCCCTCATGGTTCCCACTGTCCCAGGCTCACAGTGGCCAAGAATGTCTTCTTCCTGGTCACTACAGCAGAAATCTCAGAACTAGCTCTGATTGGACAATCCAGGTCACATGCCCATCCCTCAACCAACACTGTGGTCAGGATTATGTTGATTGAGTCAGGGCTGAGTTGCATGACATTTTCCCAAAGATCTGGGGTGTCAGCACCACTCAAACCATATGGGCCAAGAGAGGGGTATTTGTCCTCAGGAACTTCAGGAGACTGTCACTATAAGAAAGGGAAGTGGATACCAAGTCTCCTCAAGGAACCTGCAACCCCTGTGGTCTTTTTCATGCAAACCCTGACAGTACCTTCAGGAGATGGGTCCTATTAGAGCACATTTTGCAGAGCAGACAGGCACAGCCAAGTCAAGTAACTTACTCAAAGACACACAGCTGATGAATTATAAAAAGACTCCAACTTAGCTGTAAGGTTCTTCATAATCACCCCAAAAGTGTGTTGCTGTCTATCATTGTTTCTCTGCTCCCCTTTGCTTGTGGCTCTGTCACACAGGCACAGCGCCAGACATACAGCAGCTCTAAACGTGCCATTCAGCTGTGTCTCTGGATGTCTCCTTCTGGTGTTTGGGTGATTGCTTATTCTTCAGAGTTTTCACAGACAACCGCGCGTTCCCAAGGGCAAAACACATCAACTTTTACTGCAAATTATTTTTGTTAATAAGTGATAGATAAGTTTATGCATCCTAATTAACAAAAAATTATTTATTACAGCAATTAAAATGAAATTGTGTGACTATGATTTTAAGTTCTTGACAAAGCAGTAAAGTCCATTAATGTGTCTCTGCTTGGCTGATGCTCCTTGAAGCCCTGCCCGCAGCCTGCTGGTCCACCCCCCATGGAGCCTTCGAGGGGCAGATCCAGAGGGTCCATAAGTCAGGGCTCCCTGGAGAACCAGTTCCAGGCTAGAAGTTGTGTCAAACCCTCAGCAAGACAGCAATCAGCATCTTTGGCCTTGGTTATCTCAGGGCGGGAATTCTAATCTATTAGACCTACCAGGGCATCCAGACACAGGCATATGGGGAGGGGTTACATGGCCCCTTGCTTTTGGACAACCCAGAAGAGCTGGGTTCTTTTTGCCTCTACCTCTCACCACCCTTGATGGGATTCACTGTTAATTGGCCTCATGACTTGCTGGGCCAACTTAAAATGCATCCTCTTCCTCCCAAGCCACCATTTATCAATCCACCCATCCATCCATTTATCCACTCATCCATCCAACATCCATCCATCATCCATCCACCCATCCATCCATTTATCCACTCATTCATCCTTCATCCACTCATCCATCCATCCATCTATCACCCATTCATCCATCCATCCACTCATCCATCCATCCATCCATTCATCCATCCATCCATCATCCATCCATCCATCATCCATTCATCCATCCACCCAACCATCCATTCATCCATCCACTCATTCATCCTTCATCCACTCATCCATCCATCCATCCATCACCCATTCATCCATCCATCCACTCATCCATCCATCCATCCATTCATCCATCCATCCATCCACTCATTCATCCATCATCCATTCATCCATCCATCCATCCATTCATTCATCCACCCATCCTCCCAATCATCCATCCCATCATCCATCTATCTCCTGGTAAGAGGTGGGATTCCAGGCAGACCACACCACCTCTAAGAGATCTGTGTGGAGAAGAAGAACACAGAAGAACAGAAAAAAGAAAGGGAGGTGAGGAGAAATGGAAGATATTTTAAAGAAATTTGGGGCTGTAATTCAAGGAAGTAACCCTGATGAGGACTCTTCTCCTCACCATTCTCCAGGGGAGTGGAGGGTGAAGTATAACTAGAGTTGCCAGATAAAATGCAAGACACACAGTTAAGTTAGAATTTCAGAAAAACAACAATTTTCTTTGGATAAGTATGACTCAAATATTTCATGGGATATACTTACACTCAAAAGTTATCTGAAATTCTGATTTAACTGGATGTCCTGCTTAGTTTTTCCTCCCTCCTTTCCTTCCTTCCTTCTGTCAATCTGGCAACCCTCAGCCCAAGTTTACAAACAACTGTGTTCAGGTTGAGATTCCGCTCCTGGGAATACAGTGGTCTTGGGTGGGTCCTCTGACTCTCTGAGGCTCATCTTTCTCATCTGTAAATTTCTCCGGTCATGTGACACAGATTTCCCACCACAGGGCCCTGTGGGTAACAGAGTATATGGGATAGAGGCATGGGGGACCAGGGCTCGTAGCCTGCAGGGCCCAGTGAAAAAATGCTCTGCAAGTCCCAGAAGACACATCTGTGGACTGACGGGAGCCCAGGGCTGCTCCTTTGCACACTTCCATCCCTCTAGAGTTGTTCAGAGGATCAAAGGGGGCAGAGTGCTTCCAGCAGATAGACGTGTGTGCCCAGGGATGGCACCACTGCCAGAGCTGAGACGCGGCAGCTAAGGGGATACCCTGAGCAGAGGTCCCTATGGCGCCTGGGCTGTTCTCCTACTCCCCAAACTCCCATCTTCCCTCTCCTCTTCTCAGACTCTCCCTTGACGTGACCTCACCCCCGACCATCTTATCTGCTACAGAGACCCCCTATGTCCCCACGTGGCCCCTGTCACTGCCTCAATTCCACCCCCAATGGCAGTGAAAGAAAAACTTGCAGTTTTTTAGAGGCTCTCCCCAGAGCCCATGTTGAGACCCAGGTTTTGGAATGAGACTGACTTGAACGTGAACTTGAAGACTTAGTCTTTCACTCCTCCTAGCTGGGGACCTATGGGGTCTTCACGTCCATCGCCCATGAAGAGGGTTCAGTGAGCAGACCCCATGGAGCTGTAGTCAGGGGTCCCTGGATGCCGGCTATCTTAATAGACCCCGAAGCCACGCAGGATCTTCGAAGATTCGAGGGCCCTTGGAGCTGGCTTCCTCTGCACAGGGTTCATTTGAGGAAAATTGTGTTGATTTACAGCTTTTTTGAGCCCTTATCTTCTGAAGGCAGAGAGTCAGAACGAAGTGACAGCTTGCTCCCCCAGAAGGTGACTAAGAAATTTTACAAGGCTGGGCTCTCCCCTGCCAACTGCTTGCTTCTTTCAAACCCCTCGTCCATCCTTAACACTCCAGGGCAGGGACTTTGATGCACTACTAAACGGTGCTAGTCAAAGCCCTCATGGTTGTAGGGCCTGTCCTAAGTAACCAGTGGTCTAGGGAAAAGAGATAACTTAGCATCACGATGAAAACCCACGCCCTCCCTGCCTGCTCTGCCCTCCTCCTGGTCACGGTGCAATTGCCAGAGCTCCGAGCATCGTGTCCTCACACAGCGACATCCCAAACAGGGAAGAAGGGGGAACAAGCCAAAGAGCCTTTTCTTTATGGGTCTCTGTTTGTTCTGGGGGATGATTTCTTCCAGAAACCCCCCCAGTAGATTTTCTTTCGTATTTCATTGTCTGAGAGTAGCTCATAGGCCCTTCTCTGTACCAACCAAGACTAAGGGGAATGAGATCACAAGGGCTTGGATGAGTCAGCACTCTCTCTCGGTGGTGGTGGGCCCTTTGGAGCACAAAGTCAGGGTTCTGTCCTCAAGAACAAAGGGAGCAGTACTGACCGCTGGGTGGACAGCCGGTATCTCAGCAACGCATCCTAACGATGCCAATGAAAAGAACTTTTGTTTGTTGAGCACTTACTATGCGCCAGTCAACGAATGAAAGGTTCTGCCTGTCTGTGTTAGGTTCCTGGAGCAGTGCCATGTCAACCTCACCACAACCCAATGGACCATCCTGCTTCTCATCTTTAGGGAAGCAGGTGGGCACTCAGCACCGCCCCCCCAGGGGAGCCCCAGCTTCACAGACCAAGCTCTGTCAATTAGCCAAGGCTGGAATGAAAACCAGAGAGCCCCACCAGGGACCCCACACTCTCCTCCGCTTCCTGAATCCCCGAATCCCAGGAATCCAAGGCCAGGGCTGGTAGGAGGAGCCAGGAGTAGACCCCACCCTGCCATTCCTGAGAGCAGCAGGAGGAGGGGTCCAGGCCAACACTCTGTCCCCTCAAGTGCATATTTCAAGGAGGTTGCAATATTCTGGGCCAGAGCAGTGCCTCCATTGGGGCCGTGCCCTTCGTTCCCACCCTCCCAGATCACTTAGAGGGACTGGTGACAACTGTTCATCTGGGCCCCTTCAGGCTTCACACGTTTGAGTCCTCTTGACTGGGAAGCGGTGACAGGCCATGGGTCTCACATGTGTCCAAACCCTGTGGTCACAGGGAAGTGACCACCAAAAGGAGATGGGGCAAATGAGAGGACAGTTTACACAAGAGTCACCCAATGGAGAGAGAGCAAGTGGGAGGGTGCAGCAGACGGGCACTTGGACCTATTTTTGACCAGGAAAGGGAAGCTTGCAAAGACCCCTGGGGGCCCACACTGGGCCAGGAGGGCCACCCAGCAGCGGACTGCCCTGGCCTGCTCAGCACGTCCTGCCGCTCACCTATGCCAAGCTTCCTCAAGATCTTAAGTCTGTCTGTTTCTCTCTGTCTCACCCGGACATACAGGTGTCCTCCCACGTGATGTATCTGGGCAAGTTCTGAGACCTAACTCTGCAGAGGCAGGGAGAAAGCGATGGGTCTTCCATAGGACTAAAAGGCCACTGTCCCTCGGACACCTGCTCTCCCGCGTCAGTAGGCGAGGCCTCTGGATCAGGGACCAGCTCGGTACAGGACGCCCCCGTTTCTCTCGCTGCGTCGCCACCACCTGGAATGCAGAAGAATCTCGATCCACTTTCAGAACAAGGAACAGCACACAGGTCCTATTGAGAAAGCTCCCCCTGGCTCTCCGAAGTTCGTGCGTGGAGATCTCTACGTCTAGACAATAACACAGCCCTCTCCTTAATGAAGCTCCCGCGGGAGCCGAGTGCCGAGAAGACAACTCTGCCTGTCTGTCTTTTTTCCTGAAGCTGAAAATGTCTGCAGGATATTTTCCAGGAAGAAGCATCCCCCCCCCCCCCCCCCCCCCCGCCACCAGCTCCCCGAGACATATACACAATCAGGCAGAAAGAAAGTTCTCTCTCTTGGATTTAAAACTAGACAGAAATTACTTCCCTCATTCGGGAAGTGTTTGAGGAAACAACATCTCTATGTGCAAGTACACAGAAAAACGTGTGTGTGCGCACACGCGAACACTTATTCTGCCTCACATGGCCTCCCTAAAGCTCACTCCCTCTGGGCAGAAGTGCTGTCTCCCTTGAGAAAATGCATGCCAGGCAGGAAAGCATGCACACAAGTCTGTGGAAGGAAGAGCAATGTGTGTGTGCATTTGTACACGCATGCATGCCCATGTGTGGCACGGTGCTGATCTGTGTCTCCCTGCGGTGAGATAAAAACATACCGTCCTTATTCCCAAAGTAACACAGCCCCTCACGTGCAAAACGCCTGCCGCTGGCGGCCAGGCCCCCTCCCCGTGTGTTAGGGCAGAAATCAGGCAGTGGCCCCTGTCCCAGAGGGGGTCTCTTGTTAAAAGTTTCTGTCCCAAGATGAACTGGACACCCAGAGAACATTCCAGAGAGAAATGCTGTCTCACTCTGACAGGGGAGGAGGTGTGTGCACGTGTGTGTGCAAGAGCTGTAGCTGTCCTGGTCTCGCTCTCTGAAAGTGGAAATGCAGAGTGTCATCGCGCGCTCTCTCTCTCTCTCTCTCACACACACACACACACACACACACACACACTCCGCACAGCCTCTCCTTCCCGGGCAGCAACCCTCAGAAACAATGTCTGCATTTCTCCCTCCAGAGGCAGCACCTGGAAAACCAACACGCGTTTTGTGTTCCAACGTGCAGAAAATTGCCTGGGTGGGGGTCTCCAGGTGGATGTCATCCTGTCCCTCACACAGCGCCACCCCCGCCACCAGCGCTTCCTCTTCAGGAGCAAAGACTCCCTGCCCGCAAAGCGCCCACCAAAGAGAACCCCCTCCTACACTGGGGTTGCCGTTCCTCACTGGAAACCGTGTGTGTGTGTGTGTGTGTGTGTGTGTGTGTGTGTGTGTCTTTCTGCCGGCAGGGAAATCTCTCCTGAACACACACACACACACACACGCACACACACACACTCAGGCAGGCTGCACACTTGCAAAGCCTCTGTGCTCGCTGGGCCCACAGAGAGCCGAGACCCGCGTGCCTGCAGAGAGAACAGGTCCTGCCTTGCTCGGAGGAGCCCTCCGCGGGGCTCTCGGCCCCTGGGAGGGAGGCACATCGCATCGGGGTCTCTGGGCAGAAATCCTTCCCTCTCCCTTAGACGAGCCCCCCCCACCCATGGCCCCGGCAGAAACAACTCTTCCACCTACTCCCGGGCACACCTGAGAACACTGTGGGTGTGCGGACACACGTGTGCAGCCAACACACGTGTCAGGTGCCGACCAGTCTCCCTGCAGGCTCAGTGAGACAGGATGTCCTCCTGGCTAGGCAAACAACCCTTCTTCCCAACACACACACATGCATGCATGGCGCTGGGGACAGAAGCGGTGCCCCCTGCCCGCCCCGGTGCGTACAGCCTGCCAAGCCCCCACCCCTTCCCCTGTTTCTGGGTTCACAGAAAATTGTCAACATGTTAGGCACGAGGCTTTCTCTGTTGCTCAGAAAGGGCTCCTTCTGAAAGACAAGTCAGAAATGGGCCCCCCCTGCCAAACACTCACACCCACACGCACTCACACAGCGGGAAGGGTCTGCCTGCGTGTGTTTGGGGGGGGGGGGACAGGCAGAAATGTCTCTCTGTGTGTCATCTGGCTCTTTGCCTGTAAGCAGACCTACCACACACATTCACACACACACACCTCTCTGAAACATTGTTTCTCAGCTCATGGAAAATTCTGTGCCTGTTCAGGAGCAGAAAATGCTGTCTCTCACTCACCAACGCCCGTCCGGGAGCTGCCTCCACCGTCTCGCACAACAGAGAAGCTGACTCATTCTGTGCGTGTGACCACGCGTGTGTGCGTGAACATACACACAAACATAAACAGAAGAAGCATGTCCCCGTGTCTGTCCCCTGCAGACAGAAATGCACGCACCTTTTTCTGGGCACAAAGAGTCCTCACTGAGCTCACACACTCCGTACATTTGCACCAACAAACTGTACCTCCTGGTCCTTCGGAAATCACCAGAGTATGTCTGGTGAGAACACACGCTTGCCCGCTGAGAAACACCCAGAGCTCTCTGGCACCAGGCAGACATGGGCCCCTCCGCAAATGCACACTTGCTCACAGGCGTCAAGCAAGCACACGGACACACCCGTCGCCCTTTCTGCACACTCACATGCGAGTGCATGTGCACACACTCAGCCGGAAAGGCGGCCTCTGCCTGTGAAGTGTGCACAGAAAACCGACTGTCTTTCCCTTCTAATTCTCAGCTCACGGGGAACCTGTCTCCAGACAGAAAGTAGCTCTTCCTCCGAAACGCACTTACCATGGGGAGAGAAAGGGCCCTCCCCCAGGAAGGGTCCTCAGAGGAAACACCCCCACTCCCCTACAGAAAAGTGTGTGTGTGTGTGTGAGAGAGAGAGAGAGAGAGAGAGAGAAATACTGGTTTGGGTCTGCCTTCTTGCAAACAAAAAAAATATGTATCTTTTTCCAGGCAGAGCAACTTCCTCTTGGTCTCTGTGTCTCTGTGTCTCTCTCTGTGTCTTTGTGTCTCTCTGTGTCCCTCTCTCTGTCTCTCTGTCCCTTTGTCCCTCTGTCCCTCTGTGTCTGTGTCCCTCTGTCTCTCTGTCCCTCTCTCTGTCTCTCTGTCCCTCTCTCTGTCTCTCTGTCCCTTTGTCCCTCTGTCCCTCTGTGTCTGTGTCCCTCTGTCTCTCTCTCACACACACCCTAACAGGACCGCCTCTCTTTTGCTCACTAACGATGCATCATCTGAAAAACCAGCACCTTATAAGTATCAAATCATTAACAAAATGTCTATGTTTCTAGGTAGAATGTTTTTTCTTTGTCTCTCAAAAAGTCTGTCTCTAAAGCCCTCTGTCCCCAGGGCAGAAATGACACCCCCCCACCCCACTAATGGGCACACACATGCCTGGAGTCAGCAAGAGGAGATCTGTCCGTGTTTGGTTATCAGCGGAAAAAAGTCTCTCTGTGTTGAGCCGACTCCCTGCAAGCAGAAAAATATACATGTTTTCTTTCCAGAGGGGAAAACACTCCCAACACACTCACACACTCACACACACACACACACACACACACACACACACACAAGGGCTCTTTGCTGTCTGTGCTGCCTGAAAAGTGAACGAACAACTGTATTCCTCGGCTTGCAGAAAATTATGTGTGCTTGTTTCCAGGAGAAAATTTTTTTTCCTATTTCTACTCAGAAAAGTCACTTTAAAAAAAATCATTAGGAGAAATGCACCGTCCCTCAGAAAGACCACACCAGCTAACGACCCAGACCCTCCTTCCCTGCTCAGAAAATTGTGTGTGCTGTATGTGCGAGTGTGTGCACGTGTGTGCACATGTACTGGAAAACATGCTCAGTTTCTTAGACTGTCTCTTCCTGCGGGCAAAAAAAAAAAGTGTCATTTTTCAGGCAGCAAATCATGGTGTCGGCCACACGCGCACACACACTCAGGCGGAAGGAAGGGTTCATTTCCGAAGTACCCCTCACCAGCACTTGGCACTTCTCGGCTCGCAGAAACACGTGTATCTCCAGGCAGAAAGTGTTCTTTACCCCGATCAGAAAAGTCTCCCTCCAGAGCTTTCCACCCCCTGGCAAAAGAACTCCCCTCTCGCCCAGAGAGCTCACACAGGACCAAAAACAAAACCCACTGGAAAAGAAGAAAACCGGGTGCTCACACGTGTGTGGTGATAAGCAGAAGCTGTATCTGTTACCCGTCCCTCTACAAGCAGAAAAACCCATGAGCTGTTTTTCCACATAGAAAAATATCCTGTTTCTGCCGTTGTCTATGTCTCTCTCTTTCTATCTCTGTCTCTCACACCCACACCCACAGAGGCACAAAGCTCTCTATGCGGCCCCACTGCTGGGCAAATCTGTCCCCCACTGTCTCTTTAAGTGTGTGCCACCTTAGAAAAGCCATCTTAGAAAAGTGACTTTTTTGAGAAACAAACACTATTCCTGTTCGCAGAAAATTATGTCTGTGTGTGTGTGTGTGTGTGTGTGTGTGTGCGCGCGCGCGCGCGCACGCGCGCATGGGGGCCGGGGGTGGGGGGGGACGACACAAAATGTTCTCCCTCTCTGTCTCTCCTGCCCTCTGTCCCCCTCATTCCCTCTTGGAAAGGTCCCCTCTGGTGCAGCCAGTAACGCACACCCCATTGGAAGAACACAGGTCGCCTCCTGGGTGTGACAGCAGACCCCCGCCTGGGCTCTGTCCTGCTCCCAGGAAAACACGTGTGTGCACGCGCGCGCCCTGCCTTCGCTGGGAGAAAATTGATCTCTCGCCCACCCTCTGCTGGAAAAGTGTGGGTCGTCGCTCCCACCGACCACCGTAGAAATCCCCCCTCCCTCCTTTAACCCTCATAGGGGCTGCACGAGTTGCCCCCGCCCCCCGCAGCCACATCGGAGTCTGGCCGACTCCCTCCCTCCCTTTGTCTTTGCAGTTAAGAGACTGCACCTGTTCCTCTCTCTCTGACGGGCCATCTTTCTGGATCTTTCTGTCTCTGCTTCTCTCTCTCTCTCTCTCTCTCTCTCTCTCTCTCTCTCTCTCTCTCTCACACACACACACACACACACACACACACACATCCTGCGGGCTGAAAAGTGTGCTTTTGTCATTCCCTGTTCTGGCCCAAAGTCTCTGGGGTTCACCCAGCACCCCCGCAAACCATACGGTGACCTTGGCAATGAAAAGGTGGGACATTTTCTCCTAGTGCCCCTGGGCCCCAAGGCCTCTCCGGAGTCTCTCGCCCCTCGCGCAGCACCGGGGCGGGGCGGGAACCGGCCTCCCCTCTGCGGGCAGCTGCTCCGCGCTCCTCGGCACCCCCAGGGCACTGGGTGTCGTCCCAGGGAGACGTCCGCGTGCCAGGGCCCCGCGCCCCCGGCCGGCTGGAGAGGCCCGGGGACCTTCCTCCCCTCCAGGAGGACACTGGGCTGCAAGCAGGACGCTCGGGGCGCTCAGGTCAAGACCCCATAGAGGCCGAGTCACCCCGGGGGGGGGTTCCCTCCTCCAGCTCCCTTTCCCAGGGGGTCGCTTCCTGGGACCCCATCTCATCTGGGAGCTGTTTGGGGGGCGAGGGAGCCTGACACTCGCGGGGCCATGCCAGCGACTAGGACCTTGCCCCGCGACCCGAGTAGGGGGCGTGCGGCCGGAAGAAGGGGAGGGAAAGAGGCCGTCTGCCGCCCCCGCCCGGCGCCCTGAGGTCTGCGGACCTCGCCGGTCCCGGCGCCGCCGCCCCCGCTCAGCCGCCTCACTCGTTGAACAACAGCGCGGCCACGTGGCCGCGGATGGAACTGCAGCCAGCCCGCTCGGCGGCCGCGCGTCCTGCGGGTCCGCGACCCCCGCCCGTCCGCGACCGCGGGTTCTCAGCGGGTCTTCTGGGATCCACGTCCTCAGTAAGGGACGGCAGTGGGGTCTCTGCACAACGTTCTCTGAGCCTTTCCTCCTCGGAGAAGCTCAGCCGCAAGACTGTAAGGAAGTCGTTTCTAGAAGCTTCCACCAGTCTTTCCTTTTAGGAGTCCAAGGGGCCTGACTTGGGACCCCCAGAAAGAGGGACTGTCTCCAATTGCCCCTCCTGGATGTTTGGACTTAAAGTGTTGCTCTCTACTCGTGGATTGAATTCATGCCCCCCACTTCGCAACCGCCCCCCCCCCCGCCCCAAATATTCCCGAAGTCTGATCCAAGCGTTTCACTAGAGAGAGAACAGGGCAAAATCAAAGACTTGGATTCCCTTGCTGACTAGGGGCACAGGGTGCTGCCTCCCCGAGCCTGGTTTTCCCCACCTGCGAACCGCACGCCCTGTGCAAGTTGTTCGTAACGTGGTGGGGTCTTTACTTAGCAGACAGGGCTTCCAGACGGAGGAAATGGGGCCTCGGGGCGCCAGCGCCCCCCAAGGCTGGTTGAGGGTTGGACGCCTCTGCCTGTCAAGCGCGGAGGCTCCTGGGGAGGTGGGCAGCCAAGTGATCTGTGTGTCCCGGGAAGGAGTTCTAACTCAAGAGGAATCTGTCCTAAGGATCTTCTTGTCTCCTAGCCACAAGGATTAGTTCAGCTGTGCAGGCAGACCAGGAAATATGTCATCCCAGTGAGATCCTCTTCGGGTCGCTAATGGACCCACCCTGGGCGGGCTCCGCGGGGGCTTCTCGGCCACGTTTGGGAGAGGAGGCAAAGCGACCATCGTCCTCGTCCCCATGCTGCACAGCGGGTAAGCGCTCAGCGTCCCCTTTTTCCTCACTCTGGCTCCAAAGCTCTCCCCCTGCACCCCGCCCCGCACACACACACACAACCACCCCCCCCCCAGTCTTATCCCACTTGTCCCTCAAACCTGCCAGCTGAGGTGGGTTTAAGAAGACCATCAGTTCTCTCATTGAAATTTCTTGAGGATCTACTGTCTTTTGGGAACGGCGCAGCTAGAATATGGCATGAACATAGCAAGACCCCCAGTCTGGGGGAGAGTGCAAGAAACAAGTAAATGAATAAGTAAACAGGTAATTGAAGTGGATGAAGCCTAGGAATTAAGCAAAATAAGACGGAGAGTGATGAGAAGGGCCTCCTTTAAACCAGGAGGGTCAGGGAGGGTTTCCCTGAGTAATAAGGCGACACTGGCCGTGCACAGAGTCGCTCTAAGAGTGGTCTAGGGAGTGAGAATAGCACGTGCAAAGGTCCTGGGGTGCATATGAGGAACTGAGGTCTGGGAAGCAGAGTGGGCCCACCTGTGCTGGATGTGAACACAGGTGAACGGTTGGGGTTTTCATCTGAGTTTGGGAGGAGCCAAGGGATTTTGGGCAGTGAGCAACAGCATCGGATGAGGTTAGGACCTGAGGGCTGGGGAGCAACGTTGACCCAAGGAGACCGGTCAGGCCACATTTGCTGTAGCCCAGGTGAGGAGTGATGGTTGGAGATGGAAAAGGTGGTCATATGGGGAGGGAAAGACAATGGCATTGGTCATGGAGTAATGGCCCACTTTTCACATAGTTAGCCTGGAGCGACGAGGGAGGCGACATGGTCTGCCTGGAATCCCACCTCTTCTCTGGGGGCGGGTCCTCACCTCCTCACCCCTCCTGTGTCTCTGTCTTCTCTACTGATACCTGGAGTCAGACGCACGGTTAGCGCTGTTGAGCAGTAACGCTGCTGTTCTGTGTCTTGCCCTCCTCCTAACTAAGGAGCTCCCTGGAGGCAAAGCCGGTCCCTTCCTTCTCCTGCCCCACAGCTCTTGTAAGGTCTGACCTACCACCGCTTTCCTAAGGGCTCCGCTCTGTCCACGGCCCTGTCCCCGGAGCCTAGACTAGTACGTGGCATGTCGTTGGCACTTTATGTTTGTTGTGTGATGAATGAATGAATGAATGAATGAACGAATGAATGCAAAATTTAATCTAGCCACACCGAGTTAACCTGATGGCCAAAGTTGTGCCCGTCGGTGTCTCTGCCTCCCACCCTCCGTGAGTGGTGTCGGCTCGTGAAGACCTCTTGCCTTGTGGGTTTCTCTGAGGGCTGGGCTGAGCCCTGAGAAACCATTTCTTTGTGGGTGGTGCTGTTGTTTTCTCAACATTCCTACGTGTTGACTTAAAGATCTTCAGCTTCCTCGTGAAGTGTCTGGGGGAGAGGGGCTGGGTCCACAGAATGGGCCGTTGGCTCCAGCTCTGAAATAAAATATTTAAACAGCTTGTCTCATGGTCTTTAAAACAATCGTCTAGAGTGTGTTCTTTCATGGCCATCGATACAAACGCACAACTCCCAAGCTGCCGCTCTTCAGCGGTCACGTGAGTGAGTGGGGGCTGAGAAACTGCAGCCCCCTCCAGCATTTCCTGGACGGGCCAGAGCCGTCGTTCTCACTTGAGAATTACTTTCAAGGAGGAGACTTTCTCGATTTGCCAAATCCTACCATGTTTATTTTTAGAAGTTCCAGTCAGTTCCATAATAATTTGCAAATGAGGAGTGCTTTTTTGCTAGAACTCCCTAAGAGGAGATTTAGTTGCATTGCATAGAAGGAGGACCAAAGTAGAACGGGTGGGGGGGGGGTGGGGGGAACATCACCTCCTTCTCAGGAACCCTCCCGGAGTGCATGCGCCTTGGTTACAGACCCTCATCCACAACATTCACCTGATGGAAATGCATTGTATTAACCCTTTACACTTTAGTTAGAATAAGAGGCACTCGTTCTAGCTCTCTACCATGAATCCATGTAAACCTCAAGAAATGAGATGGCCTTTGAAGGCAGGATATGCTCCGGGCCATGAAGGTCATCCAAGTCTCTGAGGATCTTTCAGAAATCTACACCTGGGGTCTGGAAAGCCATCCAAGTGAAATGCAGGGGCTGGTCCTTAAAGCAAGAACTCCCAAAAGAAGAGAGAGGAGGCTTGCCTAGGAAGCAGAGATGCTAAATTCATGTGACCTCAGCCAAGTTCCAGGCCCATAAAGGGTGGTCTGAGTGTGAATTCCAAATGTCCCACTTTTTAAATAAGGACACGGGGCTAGTGAGAGAGGGTCCTCCCACCAGGGGCCAGCACACTATTTTTTCTGGAGGTGTCTGGCGTAAGCTCAGAGGGCCCTTCATCCTCACCACTGCATGAGTGAGCTGTGACTTCCTTCTGATCCAAGCTCCTCTGTCAACGGAGAGCCAGAGGGAGGGTTTCAGGCCAGTGGTACCCCCTCATCTGGTTTCCTTGGAAACGAGGAAATATATAGGTGAGGAGACTTGAGATTATTTAAACTCATTTTCACCGGGGGCCACGTCAGCCTCGCGGTTGTCTTCAAAGGGCCAAATGTAATTTCCACTCCTTAACAGTTAAGGAGTAGATATATTTAGACAGTCCTAAATCAGAGAGGACTTTTCATGAAAGTCAGATTCTTTCTGCCTCTTGTCCAATTGTTCAAGTAATTATTGAGTGCCTACTGTGTCCTAGGTGCTGTGCTATATCCTGAGGTTATGAAGAGAAGCAAGATTTGGTTTGTGTCCTCAGAGACACTGGCTTCCCCCATGGTCACCCACACCCACGTTCTTGCAATGCTCTGAAGCAGCTCACCTGACTTTCCTTTCCTCTGTGGTCCCTTGTCCTCCATTCCCATTCCCCTGGCCCTGGCCCTGCATCTCGCTTTCCCCTTCCTAGCTCGCTCTGTCTCTCTTTGCCCGCGGCACTCAAGTGTTTTCTTTATGCACCGAACGTGCTGTGTAGAGTCTGCCTCATGTGGTCCTTAATTCAGAAGGGAGCGATTGTGCAGTGCATCGAATCTCTCTCTCTCTCCATTCACAGCGATCGTTTGCTTCCTTTTGGCACGTGGGGTTCCTGATAGAAAGAAAATTCTTGTCCTCAGACTCAAGGGTGTGTCTGTCGTGCTGCCCAGAATAAGACTGGAAGCTCCATCAGACACAGTTTTGGAGGACCAGTTTGGATCTTCAACATGGAGGCTCAGAAAACCACCTCGATGCATCAAATTTTTTTTTTTCCTCAGGGATCCTGGGATAGTGCCTGGGCGAGAACACACGTAGTTTGGATTCGGGGCACTATGGCGCTCAGACTGTTTCCTGCATGAAGGAGTGAGTGACAAATGGTGGCAGGAGACAGCTCCAAGGCTTTGCTGATGGGAAAAGATCTCTCCAGCTGCACCTTCCCCGAGTGGCAGAGCATATTCTTGGTAAGTCTGATTTTCTGGGAGGCAGATCCATCCTTCTGCTGTCAATAAGAACAGAACCAGAAAGGTCACGATTCTTCATTGTCAACAAGAAACAATGAGTGAATGAGTTAGGGCTGCAGGCTAGAAAATCAGGAACTGGAAGAGGACCGTGTTCTCTCATTTTGCCTCCTGGCTCCCGGGGGCCAGTGGAGTGCTCCCGCTTCCAGGGATGAAGGCTTCTAAGTCTCAATGTCTTAGTGATCTTTAGTTACCCTTTTTTTTGTGGGGGGGGGAAGAAGAGACAAGACAGAAGAACTCCCATTCAAAAGAGGAAACCTGGGGTTATGTTCATCCAAGAAGCATGCTCCACCACAACCCACTGTCTATATCTCTTGACACACGTTTGTTCCTGGAACCGTAATATTTTTAATGCTCCATGACATGCTTTAAAAATAATGCATTTTTTCCCTGGCTAGGTGAGGCTTCAATTCCCGGTCAGGGCACATACCTAGGTTGCAGGTTCGATGCCCAGTCAGGGTGTATATGGGGGGCAACTGATGGATGTTTCTCTCTCACATTGATATTTCCCTCGCTTGTGCTCTCTCTCTCTTCCTCATTCCATTCCTCTCTAAGATCAGCAAACATATCCTTGGGTGAGGATTTTTTTTAAAAATGATGCATTTTTAAATATGGTGGTCCGGGAACTTGATTCCCGCACACAACTGGCCACCCGTTTTGTGGATGACTTGTCTTCTCCCGTTCGTGAGGCAGAGCCCGTTCAGGTGGTCCATGTATGCAGTGATTTCCAGGTAAATAAGTCTGGATCTTCGTCAGCATAGCAAGTCTGTAAGGCACAGGTGGGACCTTTTAAAATCAGATAATCCTGCTGACAGGACCCGCAGGCTTGGGGAGCCAATGATAAGTGGGTTCGCCATCTTTCCCATTTGTGAAAAAACAAGCAAATCCCCTCGGTAATGAGTTAGGAAAGAAAACACCTGGCTGGTAACAGATCACAAACCGAACCCAGGACAAAGAAAAGGACTTTGGGGTTATAAACCCCAAACAGCAGGCATTCTTATGACATGTTAAGTGTCTCCTTTTTTCTCCATAAAATTAGTTTCTCACCATTGAGATTTACTCATTCTAAATATATACATATGATATAGTTATTATATATAAATATACAAGTAAATGTTTTATATATGTAACCCAACAACTTGGCATCTATTTTAAAATCCTTTTAATGAGGTTATTGCAGGGGAAAGAATGAGAAAGAGACGCATAGAGAGAGAAAGAGAGGCTCTTGGATGTGGATTTAACCGGCCGTTGTTTGAGAGGCCACGAGAGTCTCGGTCAAGTGTGATCTAGAAAAAATCACCGAGAGAATTCCTGTTGGCTCAGCAAATAAACTAGCCCTGAAGAAGCTGATGAATGTTTATTTGCCCACGCCCGTGCTCGGGCTCCGGGCCGCAGCGAGCCGATTGAGATAAGCACGCAGGGCCCGCTCATTAGGGACCCGCCGTCCTTCCCAGCTGCCACTTCATTACCCCCGGTTCGTTGACTCGCTTTGAAAGTATGATGGGAAATTGACGCCTCAAAGTGTGTGCCTTGTCACGGCTGATTTCTCCTTGTTTGTGGAAAAATCGGGTGCCCGTCCACGGTTGCCTGGATCGAGGGCCCCCGGTGGGGTCCCAGCCTCCAGGCCAGCTGCCCTCAGCTCGCCCCATCTCCCACCACTTGGGAACATGGCCAAGGCCGTGAGGTCTTTTGACTTTTCTAGAGAAGATGCATATCAAATTGGGGATCCACCTGGGGTCTGCAATTTCAGTGGCTGCCGTGTATTGCCCGGTGGGGACCAAATGCCACCACCCTCTCCCGGAATGGCCCACAGGGCTGTGCCTGCGGATGTGTTGACCAGATGCACTGGTGGCATGCCAGTGTGTGTGACAGTGCCCGTGTCCCGACCCAGGTCCCCAGGGCAATGTTGCTCCCCCTTGGCAGACAGTAGGTTTTGGAGCCCTCTGATGGGGGCTTTGAGTTTGGGACGTGTTCTCTCCCTTTGCTCAGTCACACCCAGGAAGACATCGCTTTTCCCTGGGCACTCATTGGCTTCCTTGGGGACTGGGTAATGGAGCCAAGGAAACACAGAGTCCCCTTCACCAGGCCCAGGGGTGACCAGGCAGCTGCCACCCAAGGCTGGGTCATCGTCGTTCCCAATGCAACACTATCTCCCTTTTCAATAACAGCAACTCAGGAGCAACATTTTCCCAAGTTGGAAACATGGAGCCATTTTCTGCAGTTTTTTGGAAGAGGCAAAATTGGTGGCAGCTGGAGATGGGGTCCCCAGAGGTCAGCGATGGCCTGGGCAGCTGGGGAGGGGCAAGGGAGGGACTCGAGGAGCCTTCCTGTCCAGACCTGTTGATCCCCACAACCCAGCTGGCCCACAGGGTGAGGTACGGATTGCAGAATTTCCTGCTGGGTCAGCAAGGGCGCTGGGTTTATCAGCGCAGGGGTCTGTTTAAGTTTCCCTTGATCCTGCTAAGCTGGACAGTGACCACACCTTGTAAACAGCCTCCCGGACAGCTGGCAGCTCAAGCCGGGCACCTCAGCTCAGAAAGAGGACAGAGAAGGGGCCTCACTGTAAACACGGCGCCAACAGCTGCTGGTGATGGCAGCGTGACCCTATACCCCACTCCTCAGAGGTCTTTGTTTCCCGAGCCCCTGGGAGAGGAGCAGATATTTCTTTTCTGCATTAGAGCTCGGGGTCAGTGTGCCTGGGGACAGACATACTGACAGTTCTGTTTTCTGGCGGGATTTGACTGACTTTCGGAGGTGTGCAAAGATGCACCCCATCAACGGGGGGTGGGAATGGGACCCCCCAAATTCAGAAAAGACCAGGGGCCACAGTCCCCTCTCATCAGCACTTTGCTCACGCCTGAAGCCCTGGACAACGACCCCCTCAGAGCCCAGGCTGTAGCCGACTCTGTCCCCGGCTGCCCACGGCTGGCAGTCTGACAAGGAGCTTTGGCGCCACCTGGAGCCAAACCCTGAGAAGCGCCAGAGCACCCAGAAACTGCTGTCCCTGTTTGCAAGGGCTGTGGGTTGTCCCCCCAAACATGGCTGTTCTCTGTCTCCTGCCTCCCAGCCTCTGGACATCTGCTCCCCTTGGAATTCCCAGGCGACCCCACTGACCTCAGTCAAGTGGGAATGCGCCCAGGGCCTTGGGTGGCGTCTGAGCCAGTCAGCCACCCTTGCAGAAATGGGAAGGACTCTGACCCTCCTGCCTCCCTCCTATCAGGACCCTCCATCTCCCCAGGGCCTCTGGAAGCTCTTCCAAAGTCACTCAGCAGCAGCTGAGTAATCAGGGAAGGTAGGCCTCCGGAAAATGAGTTCAAGGTTGAAGGTAAGAGGAAAATCGCTAGACAGAAACTTCTGTTTACCAAAGCTGTCCCTTCTCACCCAGTTTTTTCCAACTAATCAACCACCCAGAACTGTCCCTCCAAAATGACAAGCAGGACCATTCAAAGGCCTGGGCACTCACATTGTGCAGACCGGGCCTCCTCAGCACGTCTCCCAAGGGCCTGGGCCTGGGCCTGGGCTGGGGTTCGGGTTTCAGCAGCCCTGAGGCACTGGTGCGTCTAACTCAGCAGTCAGGAAGGACAGAGAAGACCCCCTGGGGGACTGCCACTGTGGGTCATCTACCAGCTCCCAGCCCTGCAGGGCCTCATCCCAATGCTCAAGTCCCTTTAGAGGCTGGCATGCCCCAGGCAAATGCCACCGTCCACCCTCTCTCCCCACGCACCCCTGGGAAGCCCAGGGGATCTTATGAGGCTCCTCTAAGACAGCACCAGCTGATTCCCTCGAAGCCCCTCCAAAGGCAGGGGCTTGTCTGTGCCTTCAGTGAAGGGAGCGGCCTGCTCAGGGCAGGATGCAGGTCTGCCTGCTTTCACCTCAACTCACATGGGATTTATTAGAGTGTACGATCCGGAAGTGTAACACTCCCGTGGCCGTGGTTCTCCTCCGAGGCTGGTTTTGCTTTCTAGGAAGCACTTGGCAACACCCAGAGACATTTTGGTTGTCACATCTGGGGGTGGGAGATGCTACCGGCCCAGGATGCTGCTGAACACCCTGCAAGACACACGACAGCCCCTCACAACAGAGAGGTGTTGGGCCCCAAACGTCAATGGTGCTGAGGCCGAGGTCTGCCCAGACAGGCAGCGAAGTGTGCAGATCTGAAGTGTATTCGCTGATGGATGTTCACGTGTAGGCACACTGCCTTCATTCCCTAAGGCCCGTGCAACCAGGCACCACAAACACAGTGGCTTGACGTGACACAAACGTGTGATTTTGCGGTGCTGGTGCTCAGAAGTCCTCACATCAAGATGTCGGCAGGCTGGGTGCTTCTGGAGGTTTTAGGGGAGAATCCGCTTGCTGCCCTTTCCACCCTCAAGGGGTTGCCTGCATTGCTTGGCTCCTGGCCCTCCCTCCACCATCAAAGGCAGCAGCCCAGAGTCTTCCAGTCTCTCCCTGACTCTGACCCTCCTGCTTCCCTCCTGTAAGGACCCTCGTGATGGCAGTGGGCCCACCTGGATGACCCAGGACAACCTCCCCACCTCCAGGTTCTTCACTTCATCACATCTGCAAGGTCCCCTGTGCTATGAACTTCTGGGCACAGACCTCTTTGGGGGCCACTTCTATCCTCACACATATAAGTCCAATCAAAATAAAACCACATCCAGATCCAGCCAGCTCCGGGGTGGCTGTGTTTCCCGATACCTCTCCCAGCACTATTCCGACTTCTGCCGTAGGAAAAAATCTGCTGTTTCTTAGGGTGAATGGTTTTTAGAGACAATCTCTCTTTATTAAAGGCTGCATATGAAATGCTGATACAATTAGGAAGAAGCACCAACACTTGGACCCCTAGAAAGCCGCAGGGAAATTCCTGGGCTGAACATTCGAGCCCTGCTTAGAAAGGACCAGAACTTAATTAGAGCGAGAAGTGGTTATATTACAGCCAGAGATTCACATTAATCACAGGAGAGGGGGAGGGGATGTGTGTGCCAGTAATTAAATATGTTCGCAGAAGAGTGAATGGTGGGATTTTTAAGATGCTGAACACCGTTTTTTAAGCCCCCGGAACTAATATACAGTCTTTCTGGCGGAGGGGGATGGTGACGAGGGCTTGGCTGCCCCATAGGGCTAGAACGATACAGACTTTAAGGGTAGCAAGGGGCAAACACGCACCTTCCCCCCTTTATCCAACAATACTGGGATCGGACCTAGGGCCAAGCAGCTATGTTCAGAGGCTAGAGGCCAAGGTCAAGGCTAGGATACAAGAGTAGTGACCAGGCCGGGTCACAATTGGAGCTCACCGTCTGTGGGAGACAGGTGGCTTTCGAAATTCTTTGTGACGAGTGATGTTTAGTGCTAGGCTGTAGGTTCAGGGGAGCCGGGCCCCCACAACCGCTGGCCTTTTCCCGTCTCCATGGTTTTGCCTGTTTCAGAATGTCGCGTACTTGGAATCGGACAGCCTGTAGCCTTGTCAGATGGTTCCTTTCACTTAGCAATGGACTTTTAAGGTTCCTCCCATGTCTTTCCATGGCTTGCTGTGCCTGCGGATCTTTAAGGTGGCGTATGAGCACGGTGGCTGTTGGGTCTGAGATGGATGAAGGTGAGAGAAAGGCGGGGCACCAGCCAGTCATCAGACGAGCAAAGTGTTTGCCAACCAGAGGCTGGGACCCCTGCACCGTGGCCCGGTCCTGCCTCGAGAAAGCCTTTCCCAGGTCTAGGGGGGACAATAGCACAGATGGGTCCCGTGGGAATGTCTTCGTCTGGTGGGGAGCCCAAGGGGCCACTCCCCCGAGGGCCATGGGCTAGGGCTCACGCTCAGGAGAAGTTTCTCCGTTTCCTTGTGTCCAGAGACTCACGTGTCAAGAGCTCTGTGTTTGGAAGCCCTGCTGGGGCTGGGGGTGGATAGCAAGCACACGGCCCTCCGCCCCTGTGAGGCCCACAGGGCCAGACCACCCCGGCCCCTCGCTGTTTCGCTGGCTGACGGGTCCGGTTGGCTGCCTGCCTTTATGAGCTCACCCTGGACTATACATATATTGTGTGCAGAGCCTCTTCAAATGGTTTTTTTCTTATTAAACAATAATAGCTGCACTACAAAACTATTAATCTGGCAGTAAATTCTTACAGGAAATTTATTGCTATGGTTGTGTTTCAGAAATTGACCGTATTATCCCAGAAGGAGGTACAATTAAACATTTAAGAATAAAAGTCACACAGGATTTAGATGGCGCCTCTTGTCTGAAGGTTTCAAAGGCTGTCTGTTTTTTTCCCGTCAAATGCTCTACAGATGGTTTCAGGGGTTGAGAAATGGCAGAGCCAAGTCCAAGGTCAACCATGAAGTCATCTGCAGAACCAGCTCTTCTTGTTGTTTCGCAGGCTGTTGTTCCCTGGGGCTCCCGCTGCTGCTGATCTTGCTATTTGGAAGGTGCTTATCCCACTGTATGGCCCTACCATCCCTGGGGCTCCTCAAGATGGTTTGACCTTGACCCGCAGCTTCCAGAAGGGTCAAGGTTCGGCCAGACCAGTGTGGAATTGGGGAACTAATGTGTGAAGGGGAAATCTCATGGACGGACGTAGGGAGAACAGGGGGGAGATGAGAAAACAATGACAGCATGAAGGTGCCACTTACTGAAACTGCCATCAAGACACCCAAGAGGGAGCAGTTAGAGAGGATTCCGGAGCTGAAGTCCAAGGCTGTGTCCGGGGAGGGAGCAGACCCAAGTGTAAAGCCGGTCTCCACCTGGGGAGCTTGCCCTGTGTCTGGGGACTTGGGGCTGTGCACACACAACGTGTGACCCACCCTAGATCAAGGAGCTAGACAGCA
This sequence comes from Macrotus californicus, assembly GCA_007922815.1. Classification (NCBI taxonomy): domain Eukaryota; kingdom Metazoa; phylum Chordata; class Mammalia; order Chiroptera; family Phyllostomidae; genus Macrotus; species Macrotus californicus. The sequence goes on from VMDR010000521.1 coordinate 161,522, forward strand.
CAAGTGTGGTGTCTGCTCTGGTTGGGTCCAGAGCTGCAGAGTGCGGTACGAGGGCGGTGTTCCGGGTAAGGCCAGGTGGAGCAGGCATCCCCGGGGCCTTCCTGTGGCTGCAGTTCTGGGTGGGTAAGGGGGCCTTGAAGGCCAGCTGGAGAATGCCATTTCATCAGCCCTTCCAGCCATGGCTAGGTGCCCACGCTGGGTAGCCGGGCTTCGTTCCGTAGGCCTTCGGGAGCCACAGAAAGCCAATGGGCACCCGGAGGACCCTGGGGTTTTAGAAAGAAGCTTCGGGTACACTTTTCTCCCTCTGCCCGCCCCCAACTTGTGCTTCCTGACATGGTGTTGGTGCTGTCTTAGTGAGGCAGAGCCTCGAGCCTACTGTCTCTGGATGCTGAGAGGAAGGGCAGCAGCTCCTGCCTCGGGCAGCACTAACCGGCAACGCTGCTCGGCCTCAGCCATTCGTTCCTGCTTACACCCCCAGGACAGCGGCTGCCACCACCGCCCAGGGAGGTGGCTTTCACAGATGGGGTTATTGCAGATTCGAGAGGTACCATTAGTAGCCTGCCCAAGGCCAGCCAGCCAATGTCACGGACAGGAGTTGATCCCAGGATTGCCCCACAGCCCCGCACTGCCTGCATCCCCCTGGCCTGGGTATGAAACGAGAGAATACGGAGAAGCAGAGGCCAGCTCACGCAGGGACCTGTCTCCCTGCCCTGCCCAGTCCTCTTCTCCCCTCCCCGGGCCAGTGCCAGACCCATGTCTGCCTAAGTTTAGTCTCCCGGGTTAGCTTTAATGCTGGGATGGAAATCAGGTGTATTTCTGTCATGCATTTGCTCTTCATCTCGGTCTGATTGGTCCACGTGGACCCCAGAGGGGCAGCTGCAGAGAGACGGGTGGGGGGAAGGCAGGGCCAGGTTCTGGAAGAGGGGCTTGCCGTGGTGGGAAGGAAAGTGTCTAGCCTGTCCATTGAGGCTGTGACACATTTGGTTGTAATGATCCTTTTGGGGACCCCATCTGGCTCTTTCTGAAGTGTGGCCGACCCTGTGGCTTGGGCCCAGCATCTACACTCGATTTCTAGAAGAAGCTGTTCTCCTTGGCTTTGAGGAAAAGAACATGCTGTGGGTTTTCTCGGACACAGGACCACCCCGGACAGCCCTAGCTTCTTCAAGAACGCTCCAGAAAGTCCCTGGGGAAACATCCCCTCCAGTCTGTTGGAAACCTGGCATTCTATAAGAGGCTTTTTTTTTTTTTTCTTTGTTTCGGTTTTTTAGGGTCTTAGGGGAAATATGGACCAGGATGCTCACAAAAGGCTGGGGAGGTGCCCGGGCTGCACGGCAAGCTGGGATCCTAATGAAATTAAAAATAAAGAAGGAGAAGCAATGGGAAATGATGGCAAAGATGTTTTCTTCAAATTGAGGGTGGGGAGGGGAGTAGAGAAAACATGTTTTCCTGGAGATCAGGAAAAGGGCAGGCCAGGCTCTAATAAACATCTTCCAGGAAAGCTCACGAAGGGTGTCTTGGATCCATCACAGACCCGGGGCTCAGCAGGCTCCGGGGAAACGCCCTGTGGAATGAGTACAGGAATCCAGCCCTATCAGCATATGGCGTGGCAAGAGCTGAGAGCGCACGCCCTGAGCCCTGACACCGAGCAGATGGGGCTTTGTTGGAGGGAGAGCTGCTGCTTATGTGACGTTTCAGAGGTTTTGTAATGATAACATCTTCCTTTCTGCTTGTCCCAAAGCGCCCCAGCTTCGTAAATAGGTCAGCGCTACGCCGGTCCTCGGCCCCCACTTCACGGAGAGCCAACCCCAGGCTTGGCCCATGAGGCTGGAACCCTTGCCTAGGTGGGCAGAGGTGGAGGCAGGGGCAGAGCCAAGGGCTTCTGAGGTCCTAGAAGCTTCCCTATGCCTTTCAGGTAGCAATTCTGTGTGGTTATTCTCCAGAGGTTGGGGACCAGAGCTGTTCCATGGCATGTCAGAGTGGTCCCTCCTTTCCTGCCCTCCTTCCTTCCTCCCATCGACATAATTGCATTAAAAATCAGGGGGATTCCTCTTGTGCAGATACACAGCATCCCTCCAAGGGGCCGCAGGTCTGCAACCCTGGCCACATCCCCCCATGTGGTGCTGGCACTCGTGGGGCTGGAGGAGGTATGCGCTCCCTGGTGGCACATCCACCCCCAGCTCACCTCCCTCATTCAGGATCTGGCTCTGGCCACATCTCTGGCCTGCCCTCTCTAGGTAGAGAACCCCTGTTTCTGCCAGGGCCCCCCTATTTGGGGCAAGTGCTCTCTCACATCTTCAAGGCAAAGGAAAATAAGAGACTGAGGGAACCACCTGGAAGATTAAAAGGAGGGGGTTGAGTTCTGACGAACGTGGTGGCCACTACCCCACCACATGCACCTTAGAGCCCAAGCTGATGCTCCGAGGCTTGAGTCTGCACCAAACGGTTCAGGGACTGGCCTGGACCCAGCTCGGCCCTGTCAGACTCAGCCTGTTGGATTATAGGAAGAGTCTTCAAAAAAAAAAAAAACATTCATGAAACCCTAAATGCCTGTCCATAGAAGCCTGGCTAAATAGAATAAAGTATTGCCTAGGACAGAATCCTCATTAGCAGGTCAAATCCATGAACTACAGCTCCATCGACATACATTTAAATGCCCACAGAGCATAACACTGTACACCACATCTTGACAAAGCACTACCCATCACCTGGTATTGTCAATAAAGTTTTATTGGCACACACCCAGGCCCATTTGTTTACACAATGCCTGTAGCTGCTTTCACACTTGAGCGGCTAAGCTGAGCAGCCACAAAGCAGGCCATCTGGTCCACCAAGCCGGAGTGTGTATCCGCAGGCCACTTCCAGGAGAAGTTTGCTCTCCCTTGCTCTCTGCTATTTTGAGCTATACGTAAACATAAATATATACTCCCAACAGGATTTCACGCACAGGCATTTGGTTGGAAAGAGATTGATGGCAGAGCCTGTCTCTGAGTGGGAGTCCAAAGACAGGGAATAAGTGGTGTGAGATTTTCCCGATCCTAAAATTCCATCTCGCCAGGGGGAAAAAAACAACAAAAAAACACCACCACCACCACCATTTGGAGCGATGGGGAGACATGTTGACAGGCGTCAAATTTCAGTTGAGGGTTCCCAGGTGTTTGTTTTATTAGAGTTTGAACTTCTCCGTATTGAACATGTTCTAAATAAAAATTACCTTATAAAAGAACAAAAAAAGTTTTAGGAGAGGCATAATTGCGCCCACATTACGGAACCCCGAGAGTGATGCTATAATTATGTGCTTCAAATGAACTGCCACGGCCATCTTCTGAAATCTTCGATGCATTTGCCTCGGTTTCAGCCTGCGTTACTCGGGAAGAAAAGATTTCGGTTTCAAGCTTTCTTACGCTTGTATGTTTTGTGAAATCCCTTCTATAGCTTTATAAACAGTTTCCAGGCACAGCCAACAAATTCACTTAACCCGGGCCCCTGAGGTCCGCCCGGAGTCCTGTTTTCCTTGCCCTCATCACAGAACCGACGTATAGACCCACCCAAGGGGAACCGCCCAATTATGCAGCCGGTTCCTTCCAACTTGTAAATGACCTGTCTAGGAATTCAGGCGAAACCGCCAGCCAGGGCCCTGGTCCCACTTGCTCAAATCACACGGACAATTTACGTCCACGAATTGGAATTTCAATTTGATCTCAGAGTTTACATGTAGAGGCCAAGGCACATTATAGGGGGGAGACGAAGGGGGGCCGACAAAACTGAGAAGAATCGGAATGGAAGTAATGAGAAACAGATGCCGGGACTCTGATGGACACCCGTCGAAGCCAGGTGTGGGTCTGGGCAGGTGACCGGGAAGCATGGGTCCAGCTCCTGGGGGCCTGTGGGTGACTTCAGGGACGATGGGTCTTTCCACCCAGGGAGGTGAGTGCCGGGTCTGTTAACTTCAGCAAAACACACCCTCTTCTATACCTGACTGAGGGATTATTCACGAAATGACGGGCAGCCAAGTGGGAGTCTTTTGAAAACAGACATCTGGAATTCCCCAGACTTCTTGCAAATACTCCACAGTACTTTGTCAGGGTAGGAAAAACCTACCCGTCTGGAACATACACAGGGAAAGTCTTTGTGGCAGGGTAGGGCTCGCCCTCTCCTCTGGGCTGCCCTTGCCATAATGAGCCATATGACCTTGAGGATATCAGGCTCCATGGGGTGGGGTGGGGGGGTTGGTGGGCTGGTGGAGGGCCCAGGGCCCCAGCTTTTGTCCTTCGATTTCCTGAAAGTCGGATGACCTTGGACATGGTGTGTGCTCGTGAAGGCTGCAGCTGAGGCAGGTGGGCTGGGTGGGCTGCCGGCTGCTGCAAGGACCGGAGATAGAGCACAGGGGGAGCTGGAGAAGCTGAGCAAACACCCTGAGATGAGGCAGGAAAGGCCCCGTTCCCCTGTAACTGTGGCCTCTCATTGGCGGGCCTCAATGACAGCGTCTCCCCAGGTCCCAAGAGTGTCTGGCCTGCCTGCAACTTGCGCAGTGCGCCCTGTTGGACCCGCTCTGCTCACGGTCAGAAGCGTCCGCCGCTAGTTCTAGCCTGTCCGAGAGCTCCCAGACCCTGGCTTCCCACAGCCGATTAGAAGGTGCTTCACTTCTCCCGGGCAGCGACTTCTGATCTTTTCCATCTCACGGGCGTGGAACCTAAGTGCTGAAATTCCACGGCACGCAAAGAGTCACCTTCCTGCCCATCTGGCAGAGGGAACAGGCATAGCTTTGACTCATTCTCTCAGGCCGCTGCTGTTGTCATTTTTCTATTTGACCACCTAAGGGAAGAGGTCGGTGCCCCTGACTCATAGTTCCAGGTGTCACATGCTGTAAAAATCCTTACAGTGTGCCAGGTGGAGACTGCTGCTCTATGGCGTGGGTTCCTCGTGTGGAAAACAGGAGTGGTCATCCCCCTCCCGCTGGAGCCCTGCCTCTCTCCTCCTAAACCCCCACCAGGGGACCCTCTTCTGCTGTTTTCTCTTGGCCTCAGGCCCTTGCAAGCTCCTACTTGTCCCCAGGGTCCTGACCCCAGCCTTGAAGACAGTCCCCTTCGTGCACAAAGCGTGTCCTCCCTTGTGCAGTGGTTTCCATGCCCTGCCCCGGCCTGTCTGCAGGCTGGGGAAATGGCCTTGACCAAGGAGACAGGGATTTTAAGGAGGTTATTTGTCAGTGGGGGACAACAATGGAAGAAATTAAAAGAGAATATAGGCAACTATTATGGATGCTGGGAGGGAGGGGTGGGGGGTGCTTTGGGCAGGCTGCTGGGAAAGGCCCCCCAGGAGGCCGTGGCTTTGGGGCTGAGAACTGCTGGCCCCAAAGCAGGAGGGGAGCAGCTCCCTGAGACAGATGATGGCCAAGGTTGGAGGGGGGAGGGGAAGAAGGGATACGGGTGGGTGAGTGGGTGGGTCAGGCACTGGGCAGGGGCTCAGCAGCGGACAGTCGGGGTCAAGCCATGCACACTGGAGTCATTCGTGGAACCCGGTTTCCACTTTAGAAAGGCCCAGGCTGCTGGTCGGAGGAGAGTGGACCACAGAGGGCAGTGTGAGCGGGAATGAGCCTTCTCTCACCTCCACTGCCCTTCGTGGGGGAGCTTGGCACGCTTTCTCATTTAAGCTCCAGCTAAATTAAACTAATTTAGCTTCATGGAACCTAAGGATTAATGGACGGCCCGATGACCTCGATGTCGCTGAAATGGGAGGAAATCATAGAGCCTTCCACTTGGAACGGATAATGGGAAACGCTGATGGGTTCTGACCTGCTTGGCCACAGCTGGGCTTTAATAAAATTAACACGCTTGGGAATTCGGTTGTATTTCTCTTTCTCGAAACCACTGCCACAACAACCAAAAAAAAGAACAAAAAAGAAATGTACCACCCTGGTTCCTATTGAAGAGTGCCTGGTCTCCCAGAGCGGCTCTGAATACCTCATTCTGTATTATCAGGATTTCTCATAAATGCCCCCCCAAAGCAAAGCCACAGCTCTTTGGGGGAAGGTTGACCTTAATTTAATTATTGAGAATTACTTTAAGAGTTATGTTTTTCCTCATATTACTGAAAAGTAATCGTGGTAACAATGAGGACCGCATGGGCTCTGGATCTAATTATTAAATCATTGTATTGTTTTATAATTCCCATTAGCTGCTTTGGCTACAGGGTCAGAGTTAAAAAGGCAGAGGCTCTTTTTCCTTTTCGTGTGACATTTTAGTTTTCTACCCACACAATTCGCTCCAGCCCCAGGAAGGGCAGAGTGGGGACTGAGCTGACATGCTTGGGGACTAGGGGTTGGTCTTCAAGACTGTTGGGGTCCCTGAAGGACATAGACAGGGTCTCTGACAAATGGGAACCGGGCCAAGGGTCCCAGCGTTTGAACTGGTGCCTGAATGAGGCCAGAGGGACGCAGGGGCCAAGTCTGGGGGAACTCTCTTTTGATTGCTCCTTCTTGTTGTCTGGACCTTGAATAGACCCCACAGGCCCTGCCCCCAGGCACTCAAAGTCCCCTGAAAGGTAACAGTAGGGCAGCAGGAGGAATGAGGGGTTACGTACCTAAAAAGCTATGTCCTTTAGCCGGTCAGCCACGAGGGGCTTCCCTCACAATAAAAATCCGAGTGACCAGGGTAAAACGAGACCTGCAGGCTTGTCCCCACACTTCCTTTCTCCCGAGCAGGACAGTGTCTGGGCTCCGCCATGGACCAAAGCCCAGCTGTCACGCCGGGACTTGGGAACCTCAGCTTGTCCCTGTCTTTGTAATTATGAAGTGACCCCCGGTGTTTTTTTGGGGGAATCCTTCGGAATTGCGAGGGGTCAAGCCATAAAAAAGTGCTGAAGAACCTTAAAATTGTGTGAGGTCCTCGCCCTACACCCCCAGCCAGTCCCCGCTGGTCATTAAACACTGACCCCATATCAACAAGGGTGGGAAGGGAGGGGAGCCTCTCCCTCAGGTAGTGAGTGGGAATGCCAAAGACCCTGAGCTCACTCACTCACTCATTCGTTCAGCTCTTTGAACCACCCGGGCTGTCACGGCCCCACCTGCCCACAGTGGGGTAGACTTGAAAACAAGCCAGTTCCTCGGGCACGTGCAGAGGGGCGTGTGCCCTGGTGGTGGGCTGGCAGGACTGGCCTCTCTGGGCTTCCCAGGATGGCTCTCCCTGCAGAAGGAGGGAGCGAATGGGGCAGAGGGAACAGTGTGGGCAGCAGCCAGGAGGCTAGAGGTGTGTTTGAGACCCGGGGAAGCTGTAAAGTGGGGGAGGGGGGAGAGCAGGAGCACCGGCACCTGGCCATGCATTCAAGGTGGGGCAGTGAGGGCCATCTTCCTGACTGGACAGGCAAGTGTTGGCCAAACCATCCCTGAATTCCAGAGACTTCCAAGTCCTGGAGTGGCTCTCTGAGGACTTCACTCCCCCGCACTGTGGGAACCAGATCTGAACACAAGAAGTAAGCCATGGAGAAGGGAGACTTCCAGAGCCCCCGGGGGCTCCACCATCATGTCCTGTCTGAGAGAAGGCCCCTGTAGATCTGTCCCTCTGTGAAAGCAACTCGTTGGCCAAGAAGAATATCAACAGCAGGTCCCTAGAATATTCTAGAGACGCTTAAGGGAAAGATGCCTGCTGGAGACCTGTTTCTCGAAGGCGCTGTGTGTTACGGCTGAGGCACTGGAGGCCGGAGTGGGTCCGAGCAGGGGCAGCGGTGCACTCAGCACCGGGGGAGACTCTCCTGTCCCCCCCTGTCCCCTCTGTCCCCTCCTGCCCTGCCATCCCCTGCCTCAGCAAAGACAGACCTCTGCAGGTCCTTGAAAACCGAGGAATGAGCGGTTTCAGGAGTTGGTCGATTCACGTGGAGTGGGGCACAGATTGCAGCGAGGACTGACCATGGCAACCAGTAATTACATTAGGCTGAAATTTAAAAACAGAAGGAAGAAAGCCACACCTCAGAAGCCTTGCCAGCCATGGGGGTGGACGGCAGCAGGGTCAGCGTCATGGGTGCCCACACTCAGAGCACCCACACTGACCTTCATTCTGGGCTGTGGGACAGATCCAGAGAGATCGGATCGGATCACTGGGGAGAAGTAGAAAGGGGCCGAAGAGGCAACGGTAAACGTCTAGGACGGGATTGGCTGAGAAGCTGAACGCCTCCAGAGCACATGGAATTATGGGAGAGAAGATTTGAAATAAAAGGACTCTCCAGGGTTCTCGTTCTGGTGAGTTCTAACTCTCTGGCTCTCTCTTCTTCCTTGAGGATGCCTGGAGGATGGAGCAGCAGCTGCCCACGCTTCCCAACAGATGGTATTTTGGACGGGAAGGATCTCCGGGTGCAGCCTAGGGCCGGGCTGGCCTGGCGGAGGGTGGCAGGCTTCTTCTTTGGGTGGCCTAGAGGGGACTGGCTGTGAGGCAGAAGCCTGCCGTTCCTCCAAAATGGTGCAGCTTTTGTGTCTTCTGCTGTTTCAGTTTGTAAACTAGCCCTATAGAAATAAGATAACTAAAAACTAACAGGGGTAATGTAGGAGAGCTCAGGTGTTAAAGAGTTTGGCCTTAATTGACAGGCTGAAGTGACTGATGCCTGTGGGAAGCTGTTCCTCCAAAACTGTGAAGCTTTTGAAAAAAGAGTCCTTTCCTTTATCACCAAACCTTTGTCTCTGGAATTTTGCCCAGAGGGTGGTGGCGGGCAGCAGGACCCCTACTGCTCTTTGGTAACAGAACTAGGGGCCGCGTGGTCATTGCACAGGACCTGGTGACAGAGTTTGGCTGCCATAGCTGGTCTGTCCCTCCATGTCTCCTTGTAAATGAGCTTCTCTTCCCCGTACACAGGCTTCCATCCCCAGTGTTCAGGCAGGTGATGCGGTGGTGGCATTTTCTCTTTCTCTCTATTTTGTATTGTTGATTCTCTTACAGATGTCCCCATTTTCCCCGCTTTGCCCACCTCCACCCAGCTCCCACCTCCCCTTCCCTCTGGCCATCCCCACACCGTCGTCCCTGGCCATGGGTCAGGCATGTATGTTCTCTGGCCTGTCCCTTCACCTTCTCTCGTGCAGCCCCTCCCCTCCACTCTGACAGCTGCCAGTCTGTTCTTGTATCCAGGCCTCTGTTTCTATTTCGTCATTTTATCCATCAGATTCCACTTACAAGTGAGATCATGTAGCATTTTTCTTTCTCTGACTGGCTTGTTTCACTTAATATGACAGTCTCCAGGTCCATCCATGGTGTTGCAAAAGGTAAGATTTCCTTCTTTTTTATGGCCACGTAGTATTCCCTCATGTAAAGGTCCCGCAGCTTTTTGATCCACCCCCCTACTGACGGGCGCTTGGGCTGCCCCATACCTTGGCTGTTGTAAATAACGGTGCTGTGAACGTAGGGGTTGCCTATATCCTTTCTGACTGGCGTTTCAGGATCCTTAGGATATATTCCCAGCAGTGGAATCGCTGGGTCGTAAGGCAGTTCCGTTTTTAATTTTTTGAGGAAACTCCATTCTGTTTTCCACTGTGGCTGCCGCAGTCTGCGCTCCCACCAACGGTGCACAGATGTTCCCCTTTCTCCACATCTTCACCAGCACTTGTTGTTTGTTGATTTATTGGTGACGGCCGTTCTGGTCTCTTTTTCTCTTAATTCTTATTTATCTGGCCTCTTAAACGATGGTATAACACACTAACAGCAAAACCCCAAACTCTTCGTCGATGATTTTTATGTGGGTGAATGGCCGTGAGATGGCAAAGGCTTCTGCCCCCGGAAGGGTCTCTGGTGCTCAGCCAGCCACCGCCCAGCACCTTAGGCACATTCGTAGCCGTATTTTATCTTAGAAGGATTTCATATTTAATTTTCCGACTTCTTTCGGAGATTATTCTGGTCTTTGGGAATCGCGAACATGGTTTAGAGCAGTAACAAAAGGAGAACTATCTTCAATGAGTGTGGCTCTGGCAAACACACCGGAGCCAGGAGGGTGTCTGAGTCCTTCCAACAGCAGAAGACGCAGTTCCGCTGGCCGCCCGCTTCTGCGATGGGATCCTTGGATCTCTGACGCGGTGCTGCTGGGGATCCGGAATCATGTATTTTTGAAATGCTATATTATCTTTAATTATCTTAATTGTTTCATTAATGTGAACTTGATATAAAGTAGCCTCTTCAAGTACAGTGCTGAGGATGGTAAGGAGATGAATAACTTAACCAAGCATTTGCAAAGGGCACTCTAAAAATTTTCATTTAAAAATGTAATTATATTGATTAGAAAGACATATTCCTTTGTTTCAGAGAATGGATCTTACAGTTTGAGAGCATGTGGCTGAAGTGATAGAATTACATTTAAAATGTGAGCTTCTTAATTGTATAAAATGTCTTTTCCAGACTTCTACTGCAGAAAGAGTTGGGTTTCTGGGGGCTTCCGGTGGTTTCATGGTGATTTTGGTGTTACTGGGATGGAGAATTTCAAAATGAAAGACCTTTTCGTTCACGATATTTTGATGGCAGCGCCCACCTTGCTACGGGAAAGGTAGCTGTGGCCGCGCAGATACAGGATGAGGGCGTGAGCTATGGAGGGGCTGGTGGGGCTGCTGGATACGTGCACCCCAATTCTGAGTCCGGGCAGCCAGAGCCTCCTTCCCCAAGGCTGTTTTCCGAGAACCTAGAGCCTCAGCCCAATTTTAAAAATCTTTCTTGCAGTATCGTCGTTACATGTTTTGTGGGATGGTCAAGTGTTTAAAAACAAGTCATTGGAACTAAGACAAACGAGGGATGAGCTGGGCAGATAATGCTCCGAGAGAAAATTCTGGACAATGAAGTGGGTCCCCAAAGTCCCTAGGCTGAGGCTGACTTCATCGTGTGCCTTCAGAAGCTCACATCCTGGGATCCTGGGGCATCTTCTCTCTCCTGGTTGTTTACCTGCGGGAAGAACACTGAGTAAGGAGCAGAGGTCGCACGTATGAAGATGGTTAAGGATGCGGAGAACAGCTGCTGAGTGGATAACTAAGCCAACTGCCGGACGCTCCTGCTGGGCTGCAAAAGCGCCCTCGACCAGGACTCCCCAGGCGGAAGCCATAGAGACTGTCCAAACACACAGAAACATTCAGAGGATGATGTGGGGAGAAACCCAAGCCCCCCAAACTGTAGGCACCTGGACCGTTGGAAAAAGGGAAAAAGATAATGTGTCGAGTTCATGGGATCCTAAGGGGAGAACTTCTCCCCCTTGATTTGGCTTAAAACTGCATCTTCGTGACCAAGAAAAAAATGCAAAGAACAAAGACGAGGAGCAATCACAACCGAAGCAGGCTCCTCACCACACAGGTCTGAGGTCACCACAGGGGGTCCGGCAGGGTGCTGTCTCTAAAACGTGTGGCCGGCCCCTAAGGTAACTGTGAAGGAAGGGGGCAGTGGAGGTTTGAAAGGGCACATTTTTGTTTTTGTTTTTTAACATCTGTAATTAACCATAATAACTAACATTGGGAAGTTCACAGAAGAGTGTTCATGTGGAATCACACTCTTTGCTCAAGAGCCAGTGAAGATCATTTTTCCTATTGCTATATGATCTGGTCCAAGGCCACACAGCAGGGAATTCAGATGAAGAAGAGTCCTGTCTCACCGAAGTGGAAGCGACGTGTCCTGAGACCAGGGGGCCTCATTCGCACGCCCACACAGACTTCTCAAATCGGCTGCCATCAGTTCGAAGACATCCCGCCCATCCTGCCTGGAAGCTCCTGTGTTTTGTCTTGGCTCCATGGCCATGGTTCTCAGAGCCTGGTACCGAGACCCACAGCCCTGGCATCACTGGCAAGTTGCTTAGAAACGCCCCATCCCAGATCTACTGAATTAGAAACTGCGGATTTTGACAAGCCTTCCAGAGGGTGCTAGTGAATGTCAAGGGTGAGGACCTCTCCCTGGTGGCATTTTAGGGCAATTAGGCCAATACACCCACCGTTAAGGAGAAATATCGTTTCTCACACCCACAGCTAATTTCAGCTTAGCTCGGTTTGGTCCCTTTATTCCACAGGACTCGCAGGAACTCATAGGAACTTGTTTTTCTAAGAATTGCATTATTTAAATAAATGCAAAACGTAAGTTCCACCTTGCCCTGATCTGGACCACGCCTATGCGTCCAGGGCATCACCATCACATTCAAGTGCAGCTGGAGATCTGTGCTTGGCGACATCTCCTGGGTCGGTCCTCTGCTGGGTGTCAGAAGCAGCAGAGGACAAACTGCTGCAACGTGACCCTTCCTCGCTAACAGACCATGACACCCTCAGAAAGAGCGTTCTCGGCCGTCTGCAGGGTCGGACACCTTCCAGGGTCTGAGACAGGTGGGACCCAGACAAAGAAGAGTCAAAACCCTTTCACTGGCCCCAAGTCCCCTAAGGCTCCAGGTGCTTCCTGAAGAATAACCAACAGAGAGAGCCTGCTCATCACCAAAGAGCAGGTAGTAGCTGTGATGTTCCTTGTGGGGGACAAGGACAGAGGGCCGTGACGGCAAAGGGATTTGCTGGGCTATGTGCTGATTGCTGAGGGTAGGGTCCCCCCTCTCCACCCACCACGCTTCTTCCCTTGAACCAGAACCAGAACTTGGACAGATTGGCTCAGGTGCCAGAAGCTTCCACGGAGCCATGCTCTCGCACAGCCATCAGACAGCAGTGGGCGAGTGCAGGGTGGGCTCCGCTCCCCGAGGTGGGCTGTGTCCCAGACTCAGACATCAGCCCCAGGTTGCCAGGGTTTTGTCAATAGTTTGGTGTCACCCATGAGTCTGAGGAAGCCAGAAGGATCTGATTTAAATAGGTCGTTGGTCCTGAGAACAGAAACGCAGACGGGAGCGCAATGCGTGCGCGCTGCTCTTGGTGGGCAGGCGTCAACTCGAGTGAACGGCCCAGATTCATTTGAAGGCTTGATTTCTCAGAATATTAACTCTCTACTGGAGTGGATCTCAAGGGGGGTGACTTTGCCCTCGCCCTCAGCCTGGAGACATTCGGCCACGTCCGGAGATACTCTCGGTTGCCACCACCAGAGGGAGGGCGTGCTGCTGGCATCTTGAGGGTGGAAGCTATTGGTCTGGCTGCACTGAGGCCAGGCCAGGCCTCACCACGGAGACTCCTCTGGCCCGGGGCTGAGGAAGGACTGTGCTGTGGCTTTAAGCTGGCCGCCGGCAGCCCTGTTCCCCTTGGCCATACCTCGCAAATCAGAATAAAATAACAGAATAGAAAAAAGGAGGTGTGAGTTCCAAATCCCAAGCACTGAGATTACAGACTTGTTGGTAATTGAAGCGGTGTCTGAGCTTCGGCGGCAGGGAGTGTATTCCTACGGAGGGTTCATTAGCTAGTGTCTTTCGGCTTTATTTGGGGCAACCAAACAACCAGTTAATTGTTTTAGTGGGAGTTGGAGCCCTCACCTGAGGCAACACTGTATTGAAATATGGATTCGGTAAGCAGGCTGGCCGCCGGCCAAGCGAGGCAAGCCTTTCCTGCTACAATAGCTCAGTTCCTTTGGACAGATTTGCACTGAGCGTCTGGCCGTGAGCCACCGTGGGCCTCCGGTAGGTGGACGAGAGGTCCAGGCTAAGTTCAAAGGGAGGTGTCAGAAGGGTGGTGAAGTGCTAAGGGGGGCTCACAGATGGAGCCGATGAGGGAGAAAGGGAGAGAAGCATGGGTTTGGGGAATTCTCTGCAGAATCAGCCACCCCCCACCCAAGGGTGCTAAGTTTCTCCCCAACGTGCAGTTAATTACGCAGTGCCCCATACACAAGTGTGCATTTCCACGGAGCTCAGCGAAGTGAGAACACTCAGTTTCCTGCACCTGCCTCCCGAAATGCCGGCACCGGAAAGCTACCACACATCCAGTGTGCACGAGCCCCCCAGGGCCCCACATCGGGTTTTCCAGCGTCTTAATTGGAGAAACAAGAGTGAGCGCGCCAGCCTCCTGCCTTCTGCACAAATGAGTTCATTCCGGTGAACTGTCGGAAGGTGCGCCGGAAGACAGTTATTCCCGGCTGAAATGGACCGTCGCAGACTCACCTCATGAACCACATCTCATCTGCCCCCTCTTGTAATTGAATTCTCACGCGCTAACTTTATTAGTGCGAAAATGCCGCCCAAGCACCCAGGGAGGGAGGTGCAATAATGTGGAGAATATTTACTAGGCTCAGAGTGCCTTCCTTTGGTCGGGGGGTCGGGAGGGAGGTGTGGTTACGTCACAGCCCTCCCGGTGGAAGTGTGGGGCCTGTGGGGGGACAGACAGTCTGGGACAGAATCGCTCTTCTTTCAAAAACTGGGCAGAACCAGAGACTTGAATTTAAATTTTTTTTTAAAAAAATGTGTTTTTTGGTTTTAAAGAAAGAGGCATGGAGAGGGGGGGGAGAGAGAGAGAGAGACATCCATCAGTTGACTCCTATGAAGGACAACACTGAAACCCACTGAACCACCCAGCCAAGGGAGAACCAGAGATTCTGACCTCCAAGTCCCTGTGGCTGGAACGACCCATTTTCCAGGAACTCATGATAACTTTTGATCCTTACAGCAGGGACTTGGTTCCAGTTGGTTCCTTAGTGTTTTCCAGAAACAATAAATGCATTTCCAGGGCTTTATCTTCGCCCACAAAGCCAGCAGTGAGCTCAGGGCACAGCGAGTCCATCAAATCGGATGGATTCAGGGTGCACAGCAGTTCAGGCCCCAGGTTGGGAAGGACCTCTCAGTTCAAGGCAGCTAAACAGGAAACTGGAGTTTCTCCCCTCTCCGATGATTCACAATCTGCAACACCATCTTAGTAAGACAGGCAAGGGGTCTGTAATCTGAGCTCGGTTATTAAACTGAAAAGGACGGGGTGCACAGTAATGTATTCTGACATCTGATGGCATATACTGAAGGAAGGGGCGTGGGAGGGGTGGCCTGGTAGATGAGACGTTAGCCAGCGGCCCCCGGCTTGTCTCTTTCTAGTCGGGGAGGAAGGGCCTGGGTCCAGGTCGGATGGCTTTTGTTGGCTGGGGCCCCTGCTGGAGCCGCGGACAGGCGGCCCAGGCGATTTCATTTAACCAGATTGTAAGACAATTCAACGAAAATGAAATGGCTGTGTGTTTCCATTTCTTTTAATAATGGCAAATGTGAAGTTTCCTGAGAAGCTTGCCTGGAAAAAGAAATTGGTCTCAGCTTCCCAAGAGGAGGGCGTGGGGAAGCTCTAGTAAAATTCCTTGTCCACGTTTGGTGCCCGACGCGGGGGAGGCTGGAAACGTGGGGGAAGATGGAATTCTGCAGGGGAACGGCGAGAAAAAAGAAACCTCCACCACCCAGGGCTGTCTCCTGCTAATTGCCACCTGTTTGCCCCAGGGAGTGGAGGGCTCAGTTTCAGAGCCAGAACTGGAAGGATGCAAGGTTTCTCTTAAATAACGGACTTTGTGAAAGACACTGGGAGACGTGAGCTGTCCCTGGAAGAGCAGGGTTTCCAGCGGTTGTAACTGTTGGGAGCATTCTGGAATCGAACAGCGGGCCTGGAGATTAGGGGCCCCTGTGAAGAGAGCCCCGGCAGGTGTTGGGGCATCCGTAGCTGGAGCCGGATTTGAAGGGCCTTACGGTTGTCTAGCTCTGCTCATTTTTCCTTCGCCTTCAGAGATAATCACAAAAACAATTTTATTTGTCTTTCACACTGGGAGAGAGGTATTGGGTTTAACAGCCCTGAACAGGCCGATGTGGCTACCTCTGTGTGTTTCCTCTGAGGAAGGGGAACTCTAAGCTTTGGACATCTCTGCCTTCCACCACGCCCCAGTGACCCTGTTCTCTGACACATGCACTCCAGGCCAGCCCACCCACCCGGTCAGTGGTCACTCAGTCCCGTGCCTCTATCTTGATTCCAACTGGCTAGCCAGGTTCCTTTTCTTTCCCAGGCTGGAAAATAGCATTGTCTCCAATTTTCCAAGCCCCGAGCACAGTAAGGGATGAATTCTAGCCCGCCAGCACAGCGTGCTGCCCGGGGGCAGGAGGCAGGCCTCAGAGAGGGGTGCTGGGGTGGGGTCCTGGCACGGCAGGGTCTGTTTTATCTCCTGGCCTTGGCATGGGCTTCCCAACAAGCTCCTGATCTGGACCGTTTCCCCTGTGTGTGGCAGCGGTCTGGCATGTGGAGCCGGAACGGGCTCTGCGGTAGGTCCCCGCTGTGATGGAAGCCACCCTGCATGGACCCTTCAACCCTCAGACACGATGGGGTCAGAGGCGTCCGAGGAAGGGAGAGGGACTGTGTGGGGTTCAAGACTGGCCCAACAGGACACTCAGTACAGCCCTTTCGCTGGAGAAATCTGTGCCTGATGGGAAGCAACTCCTGGTGTGCTCTAGTGGAGACGGCATGCCTGGCTGTGGGACCTCATGAGGTCAGCAGTCACGACTGACCATCATGGGCTGTGTGCTGTCCCACCAAGCCACAGGGCGGAGCTGGCCTGATGGCCACCATCACAGAACAGAGATGGGGTGACCAGGGGGCGCACACGGGCTTTGTGAGCAGGTCGCTCAGGTGCCACTCAGGCCACACCCTCTCACATCAGTCAGACCTCGTGTCCTGTCCCACTGGAAGCTGAGCTTGACCCCGGGAATCAACTGTGAGCAGCCGGTTTGGAGGGCGATCCAGGAACCACAGAGAGCAGCTGGAGAGTGAGACGGGGAAGGGCAGGCCACACGCCGTGTTCTCAGGCGGGGTCCCCCAGGAAGCGAGTGGAGCTGTCCCTGCATGACTGGGAGTCACAGTGGGACAACTTGTCACTCCTGAGCGGGATGACATAGGCTCTCTACCCTCCACACTGCGGCAGCTGCTTGAATGCCATCTCCGGGGCCATGCGCTGTGGGGACAGAGCTGAGGGTGTTTGGGTAACAGTCCTGGCAGGGGAGGTGAGCGCGGGGCCGGGGTGGGAGGCACCACGCAGCTCCAGTGCAACCCTCTCGGGGTTGGAGGGCCACCAAATAGCCTTTGCTTAGGAGTATCCTTTGACGCTGCTCAGTCAACACAAGGGAACAGACTGATTTTTGAAAGAAATCAGTGTCCCTTCCTCCCCCTCCTTCCTTCCCTGCCTGCGACCCCGCTGTGGCCCCCGGTCCTGTGACGGTCCCCTGTGTGCACAGTGGGACGGGCTCCGTCTGGCCTTCACCAAGTTCTCCCTTTCGTGCCAAATGGCACGGCGGTCAAACTGGTGTGAACGGTGAATGCCGTAGACCTGAAAGGATAAGATGACCTCCCTCTGAATTTTTAAACTATGCATTTTATTTTTAAAGAAAACACCACCAAAGATGGAGGGGGGGGCTTGTAGTTTATCCATAAAAATGCACTCGTACATGTGGAAGTCACTTACCTGTACATGTATGTCTGTCATGTGGTCCTGTGTCTATACTGACACTCTTTAGTCCCAGGACCCCTGTGTATCACGGGGTGACCAGAGGAGGGGTCTTTGCTTTTCCAGGACCTTTCTGCCCATTGAAGTCACACCTGGCCTGTCTGTCTGTCCTGCAACTTTAATAACAGACAGGTGAGAGCCCCGGAGGCGACCTCCGGCACAGAATCTTCAAACCGGATTTACAAGGCAGCAAAAGCTGGAATGAAGGAGCCACCTCACTAAATACAAGCCGGAGTCAAGAGCCCAGGAAAGGGAGGGGAGGTGTTCTTGGCCCCCCCACCCCCGGACAGAAAAGGCGACAGGGAAATAAATGCCCCCGAATTGCTTCCCCTTCTCTCTGAAAGCCCCCTGCACCAGCTCTGCTTCCCATCTTCTAAGACACTCCCTTTGCTGGCCAGCCTCTCTGTTCCTGCAGCTGCACACATGTCTCCGCTAAGACAGCTCCGTCACCTGCGGGGGACAGCTAGGAAAGGCCCTGTCTCTGTGCTCTGTAGCAGGCTCTTCATGCCTTCTGGGTGCAGACATGACTTTTTTGTTCTTCCTTCCAGTGTCTGAGAGAGTGAATGTGTACAAGCCCCTGGGCGTTCACCAGCCCATCAGAACCGCCTCTGCAAATTTCTCGGGGAAATTTTAAAAAATAACAAACCAGCTTTTCAAGCTCCATCTCCCGGGGAGCTGGCCTGGCTCCGGGCACCTTGATTTCAGGGCAGGACTGTGCGGAAGAAAACGAAAAAGAAAAAAGGAAGAAAACCCTCCCTCCTCTCGGTTCAAGCCTCTGGCTTGACAGGTACATGATAGAAAAAGAATCACTGGAAAGACACCCACACAGAGGGATCGGTCCCACATCTTTTCCACATCAAACTGTGCTTTCAACTGACAGGTACATGCTAGGAAAGCAAGTTCAGGACCAAGGGCAATGTTAGCACGATCCTGCAGGCTTCACCCCCTTCGCATGAAACTTTCAAGCCATAACAACAACAACAAAAAAAAGTTTCTGGAGCCACAGTTTATCTAACATATTGAATCCAGATTTCGTAAACCACAAAAATGTCATCCCCAAGACCATATGCAGAAACATGTTTGCTTCAGAACTTCTGACGTGGAAATCCAATATAGGATGGAGACAGTGAGATGCCATTTGGACAAAGCCAGGCCCAGGAGACCTAGGGCAGCTTTAGGCGGGGGCCCCCGTTGGGGAAGGGGGCTCATGCTTCTGGGGCGGGCAGGGCGGGGGCCGGCGAGGCCTAAGTCTCAAGAATCCGGAGTATTTGAGCCAACAGGGTGGGAGAGGGCAAGGTTTTTCCCCTAATCTGCAGTGTTGCAATGTTGCTCTGTAGATTCTTCTGTTTATCTAACCTTGATAATTCCGTATCAGGACCATCCTCTCTGATGTGTCACTGCGCAAAGACCAGACCCGAGGAACGCCTGTGGCCATGGCAGGAAAGAGAGGGTTTTCAGAGTCTGGCTGGACACAGATCAGTGGGGAGACCGACGCCCCAGCCCGGGGCGTCCAGGCTGGTGTGACCTACCTGGGCAGGAGTGAGCGTTGCAGGGGCAGGGAAGACCTGGCAGTTGGCAGTCCGGCTGCAGAGGACCACTCTCCTTTTCTCACTCAAGTGCCCATATCTATGTCTTCGTTTTGCTGCACTCGGGAAAATGAGAGAAACTTGCCCACTTTCCAGCTTGTGCTGAGGGTCCCAAGAAAGGGGTGGAGCAAGTTAAGAAACTGGCTTTCTTAGTGATCTTTGTGTTGTTTTGAGCAGCCTGTCCCCGCCCCCCCCCCAACCCCGGGAGCTGCTCAGCCCCTGTGTGCGCTCCAGTCTTGCCTGGGTCCATCCTAGAAGCCTTGGGCATCTGTGACCCAACCCAGCCACAGCTGAGCACTTCCCAGGGGTCATCTCCTTAAATCCTCCTAAGGTGGGGCCATCTTTGAGGGTGGGGAAACTGAGTCACAAAGAAGAGGGGGGAAAAAAGGGGATCCGAATCCAGGCAGTCTGACTCCTGAGACCCCACAGCCACGGAGCTGCTGTCTGAAACCAGCACCCCTTGGAGTGCCTCCAGCCCCAGATGACCCCTAAAATTTACACGAACTGAAGTTAAATTTAAAATCCCATTCCTCAGTCACTCCCGCCACAACTCAAGTGCTCAGTAGCCACATGTGGCCAGTGGCTGCCGAAGGGGTAGAATACGCAGGAAGTTCCTCGGGACAGCGTGAGTGCTTCCGTGCACAGAACAGGGTAGATGTGGCACTGATTGTTCGCACATGAACATAGAACAACTGTGGACTCCCCCAATGAGCCGAGCGGCCTGAGCAATTTCCATTAGGCAGGGGTTTGAGATGTCTGTTCACAGGTCATTGACTGGGTGACAGAGGAAGCTGTGTGGGGGAGAGGGAGGCGGGGAGGACCTGGGGAACAGTCTCCAGCGTCGGGAGGGGCTTTCTCCTGAGGAGCCACAAGGAGTACAGATGGGGCACCGGCCTCATTGGAAGTGGGGACCACCTGTCAGCAGGCTCCACGCCACTCTCTTCCTCTAGCTGGATTTTGGCTTTAGAAGCAGGATGCCCAGGGCCACAGGCCGGTGTACAGTGAGCCCGGAAGGTGCACTTTGAGGACACCCATCCCTCTCCCCATCTGACTCAGCCACCAGCTTGCTGTGTAACCTTGAGCAAGGCCTTTGACCTTGAGTGCCCATACTTGCCCATGTGTAAGTGAGAAAGTGGGCGACCAGGTCGCACCCTGTGAAGCCACTCAGTCATCATTGGGAAGTAAGGGCGGTGCTTCAAGCAGGAACAAGACAGACACGGTCGGCTCCCTGTGGCTCTGCAGAAGGCCCTACCACACACCAGGTCTGCATGCAACTCCGTGTTGAACAAGCAGACGACCGAGCCATCGAGCCCATCCTGTGACGTGGCTCCCTAGAAGCAGGGCAGGAGGTGGAGATCCCTGCGGTGAGGACGTGCTCTTGGGGGAACAACTGGTGGGTGGATTGGGGACAGGCCGGGGCAGGAGCTGATCCGAGAAGTGAGTGCAGATGAATGAGTCCACCCGATCCTCCGGGGAATTCTGAAGATGAAGTGCTCACAGGCTTGCTGTCTACCCCCGACCCCCAGAAGTGAGAGACCTACACTGTCATCAGACCCCATGGCAGATAGTCATTGACCTTGGCCACTTGCTCATCCAGTAGTTTAACATGGGATGCCCCTGGTGAGGAGGGGGCAGCCCCCCAGGCACCTCCGGGAGAGGGGAGCTTCTGAAGGAGTGCACAGGGGTGAGTGCTCACAGCTGGAGGACCTGGTGGGGTGGCGCTGGCCTCATTTCTGGGATTCTCCCATCACTGAGATGGAAGAAAAGGTATCTCACGTCCACTTGCGGGACTTTTCTCAAGTACAGGTGCCTGCTGACTCCCTCTCGTGTTTCCCAGGGTCCCTTAAAGAGCCGCTGTGTCCTCCCCAGGAAAAAATGAGGCCATCTGGACTTGCCTCTCTACTTGGCTGAACTGTGACGAATCCACAGTGGAAAATCTCCTTGTTAGCCAAGTGTGTCCTCGCCTGAACAGCCCTGTCCCACAGGGGGCTGCGTTCAACAGACATGTTTCCATCCTGCGGGAGGCTGCGGCTGAGCTGCTGGCGCTGGAAGCCAGGGAGGGAAGCTCCACTGCCCCGTCCCGCGCTTTACCCAGCCTGGTGGCCGAAGGCTCCCCGAAAGGCAGCAGCCTGTGAACACTGCACTTGGCTGGATGCAGACTCCCCACCGCATTTCCAACGTGAGACTCCCGCCCCAGGCTTGCAAAACTTTTCTCACGAGTCCGAGTACTCCCTTCTCGCGGGCAAGGCCATCGGGGAGGTTGGAAAGAATTCTTTGCCTGCCAGACTAGGAAGGACAGCTTTTGAGAGACCAACGCTTGCCTTCCATGATCCAAGTGGACTTGCGTCTGTGTCCCACCCTCTGTGGGGGGGCCTCCAGCCTCTGTGTTCCATCCTTGAGGCCTCCGAGGGCGCCAGCATCTTGGCAGCAGCCAAATTGAATGTGACAATGATTAGGGAAAAGAGAACTACAGCGCACGCCTCTTCTGTGCGACGGGCGGTCGGAAGGGAGGGCCGGGAGAGCAGGGCTGCAGTCTGCGGCATGGGGGCTTCGGAAGTGGAGCTGGACCCCGAGTGGGGAGTTCTGGTGGATCTGGATTCAAAACTCCAGCTCACCAGTCATGGGCCACAGGGCTTTGGGTAACAGATCTAACAACGTCTGTGCCTCCATTTCCTCACCGGTACGTGGGAATGCCACTATCAATCTTACCGCACAGTCGTGAGGCTTGTTCAGTGTGCAGCCTGAGTGTGTGTGTCATAAGGGCTGTCTGTCACCGTTGTCACTGCGGTCCCTAGGGGGCTCAAGGGCAAATGCCTGAAAAGAGGGTCCTTTCTCCTGGAAAGCAGTTTATTTTACAGGTATTTCCTGGAACTTTCTCATCTGAGGGTGTTGCCATTTCAGTGTCTGGTTAGGCTTGGAGCAGAGTCCTCTGCCAAGCTGGGGAGGTGGGAGTGAGCTCACCTGGGAATTGGGCTGGTCCTGTCTCCTACGTGGGGATGTTTGGTGATGATGTAGGGCCAGCCCAGCTTTCTCCATGGACACGCAGTGTCCCCCCACACTCTCCCCCCCACACTGGAGCTGGGCAGCTGAGACACCACAGACTCCCACGCAGCTTACATGGCCCTTTCTTGAGGCAAAGAGCCCAGGAGGCCGGTTGGTGACTCCATAGCTCAGAGCTCTTGGCTGCTAATCCTGCTGATAAGATGTAAGTGACACAGAAAAGTTCCTAGAGATCGGAATGACAGCATTCCCGCGCCAAGACCGGTCCCTCCCAAATGCTGGAGCCTGTAAGTCTCCCAAGAGAAAGTAACCTTGACTCTTGTCTACCCCTGGGTTAAGTTTCTCCCATCTTTGGACCCACTTCTACCTTGCTTCTCAGCTCACATATGTTCGCCTGGATTTAATTAGGAGGGAGCACCCATGATTCACCGCGCTCTTTGGCAAGCCAAGGAGCTGCGTGCACCCGTCACAGCAGGCAGGAAGCCACGCTGGCAGGCAGGCCAGCGGCACCTGGCTGCCTCACAGATCAGTTTCCCCCGAGGCTCTCCGGCTCCAAGGCTGCGTGGGAGCTGGCCTGCAAGAGCATAATGGAGGAGACAACCTCCAGAAAGTGGACGCTCGCCCTGGACGTGGGTCCCCGGGCACAGGAGCATCAGCGTGCTGACTACACTTAACCATAGTTTATTGTACACGTGAGACTTCCTGAGAGGGAAGATCTTTGGTGTTCTCACCACAAAAACATGAGAAAGGGCAATGGTCGAGGTAATGGAGAGGTTAGTGAGCTCAATTGCAAAATCACTTCACAGTGGATGGGTATATCAAAACATGACGTGAGCCCCTTCAATGTGTCCCGTGTTTGCTTATCAATTGCACCTCCACAGAGCTAGAAAAGAAAATAAGACCTTCTGCTCTCATGACAGAAGTCATGCCCCACACGTCTGTCCTGCTGACCCATGTAATTTTTTTGCAAGTAGGAAAAGACCATTAAAAACACTTTTAGACACCCAGCTAATGGACCAAACGATTAAACTCGACCACGTGTCTCTTTAGCTCAGATATCTTGTCGAAACGGGGCGTAATGAGCACTCGTCTCTTATTGTAGAAGAAATATTTCCAAGGCTGCTCCAATTTGGAAAACACAGTGGATGACCCATTTTGCGACCTGGCCGGGTGTGGGAGATGATGTGTCCGTCTGTGACCGAGCAGAGGTTCCAGCAGAGCCACAGACAGGGGGTCCAGAGTCTGGGTGGAAAGCAAGGAGATGCCATGAGAATGTTTAACTGTAGGACAACTCTGGGGAGGTAGATTTTTTGGCTCACCACTTTCCCTACCAGGTCTTTTTCTTTCCTTGGAGTTAGAAAGTCTCTAGAGGATTCTGAAATTAATAAAGGCACCCTATTAGGATGGTGCAGTTTATGGGTAAAGGACGGCCACTCTTCTCTTTGAGTTTAGGGGACAGATCACCCTGGTGCCTAGTTCTCATTCCTGACTTCTTCAGATTGGACCTCCCAGTTTTCCTGTCCCTGTGCATAAGTGACTCATCCCTGTGCATAAGTGACTCCATGCATCTGGGTGAAGCTGGGGTTGGATCTGGCCTTGGAATTCCAGGGGTATGTTTGGAGGGGGGCCTCCATCCCAGGGAAGAGGGCTCATGGCAAAGACATCTTTAGATGCCGAGTCAGAGCTGTTTAGAAGTATGATGTCTACAACATGAGAAAGTTCCCAGATAGGCACTGCCCAGGCCCCGAGACCCCCCTTGGCCACCGTGATCCAGAGCCCACAGTGTCGGGGAATGGGCACAGCTGTCGAGATGAGGGTGCCGTTTTGATTCTGCCTGACCCAAAAGAAGAGACTGTGACAGAGACAAGATTACCTCAGTCTCTTTGACAGCAGACACGTGGATTGCTAGATCCATACAGTGCGTTTCTTCTGCTCCTTTCCCTCCCTCCCTTCTTCTTCCTTCCTTCATTTTTTTTTTTCCTTTTTGGCTGGAACACTTCGGCTCAGTTGTTTACGTAGCTAAAATCCACTGTCTAATTATCAGTTTTTCACTCTGCTTCATAATCTGCACTGCTCACCTGAGCCAAATGCTTATTCACACAAGATTATAAAATGTACAGAAAGCCACAGAAGCATTGAGGAGACACACAAGTCATAAAATTGCCTATGAGGAACTCAAAATGAAAGTCACCTCTGGGGTGCTGCGGCACAGTGTGGGCGAGGGGCCACTGTCCTGACCGCCCAGCTGGCTGCTGGCAGGAAATGCTGAATTCCATTTAGAAATCAGTGAAAATCTTTACTTAGAAGGTAGCTTCGGAGCGCGTGGACGTTGGGCAACGGACACCTCACTTAGGCCCTATACAGGCTTGCTAGAGGCAGCCTTTGGGTTTCTAGAAACATCTGCCTGGATTTGCCTTTACTGTGCCCTTCCTGCTTTCTGGGACAGCCATCTGTGTCTCCCTGAAACCACTGATGCCAGATTAAGAGACTTCTGGCCAAGATGGAAGTAAACGTGCTTAGCTCCCATGCACAACTATGGCAAACACTACAACTAAACTACCAAACAAACATCACCCAGATCCATCAGAAACTCGAGCTGTATGGGAGTCTGACAACCAAGGATTTAAAGAAGCCACATTCATCCAGACAGGTGCCTTTCCTACAACAGGCCACGCTACTAAGACAGGGAGTCAAAGCAGCTCTACCTAATACACAGAAGCAAACACAGGGAGGCTGCCAACACGAGGAGACAAAGAAACATGGCCCAGATGAAAGAACAGATCAAAACTCCAGGAAAAGAATAAATGAAATGGGGATAAGCAACCTATCAGATGCAGAGTTCAAAACACTGGTTATCAGGATGCTCAAAGAAATCACTGGGTACCACAACAGTATAAAAAAGACCCAGGTAAAAATGAAGGTTGCATTAAGTAGATAAAAAAAAATCCACAGGAACCAACAGTGGTGGGGATGAAGCCAAGATTCAAATCAATGATTTGGAACATAAGGAAGAAAAAAGCATTCAATCAGGACAGCAAGAAGAAAAAATAGTTTTTAAAAAATGAGAATAGAATGAGGAGCTTCTGGGATATCTATAAACATACCAACATCCAAATCATAGGGGTACCAGAAGGAGAAGAGGAAGAGCAAGAAATCGAAAACTTATTTGAAAAGATAAGTAAAGAAAACTTCCCTAATTTGGTGAAAGAAATAGACATACAAGTCCAGGAAGCACAGAGAGTCCCAAACAAATTTGACCCAAAGAGGCCCACTCCAAGACACATCATAATTAAAATGCCAAAGGTTAAAGAGAAGGAGAGGATCTTAAAAGCAGCAAGAGAAAAGGAGACAGTTACCTACAAAGTAGTTCCCATAAGATTGTCAGCTGATTTCTCAAAAGAAACTTTATAGGCAAGAAGGGGCTGGAAAGAAGTATTCAAAGTCATGAAAGGTAAGGACCTACATCCAAGATGACTCTATCCAGCAAATCTATCATTTAGAATGGAAGGGCAAATAAAGTGCTTCCCAGATAAGGTCAAGTTCAAGGAGTTCATCATTACCAAGCCCTTCTTATATGAAATGTTAAAGGGAGCTATAGAAGAAAAAAGATGATAAAAACTAATGAACATTAAAGTGGCAACAAATTCACAACTCTGAATCTAAAAAAAAACAAACTAAGCCAACAACTAGAACAGGAACAGAATCACAGAAATGGAAATCACATGGATGGTTATCAGCGGGGAAGGGGAGAGAGGGGGAAAAGGTACAGGGAATAAGAAGCATAAATAGTAGGGTCAAACAGACAGGGGGAGGTTAAGAATAGTAAAGGAAATGGAGAAGCCAAAGAACTTACATGCACAATCCCTGGACATGAACTGAGGGGGGATTGCTGGAGGGAGAGGTGTACTGGGTAGAGGGCGACAAATGGGGAAAAATTGAGACAATTGCAATAGCAAAATCAAGAAAACATATTTAAAATTTTTCAAGAAGTTAAATAAAATTAAATTAAATCACTTCCGGGAGTTCCTGCCTTCTCTTCCCACTAGCTGCCACCCCCTCCTTCAAGTTTCCAGGGCTCCGTGCCGCTCAGGGAGGTTTGCCAAGGACGGGTTGTGAGGCGCACTTGGCGGCCCAATTACTTTCTCGTCAAAGGAGGAGAGGGCGGAAAAAAGGCACCAAGACATTCTGTGGAGGTTTTAATTAGGCACCACAAGGCCAGTGCAAATCCCAGATTCTTCCAAAAGCTAGGATGGAAGTGCTTACCCAGAATACCTGTTGCTGATAAAAAGGACGGAGGTGAGGGGGTGGGCCGTGCGCAGGACAGTGAAGAGATACCTCTAACGTCGGTCTGTGTACATAAGTGCGTTATTTTTCTATACGGGCCAAACATACATTCAAAAGATTTTTGTAACCAAGTGGAAAGAAAAATGTGTTATTTTCATGTCGTGTTAATGTGTTTTTTTCTTCCCCTGCCACTAATTATGCTATTTCAAGAAAATAATTGGAATTGGCTAGAAGAAATTAAGAATAGAAACTTGCAAATTATATAACCTCATGAATCCAACTTTTGGTCATGAACCTGGTTGCTACTTAACACGCATCGCTGGAGCCTGCATTAAACAGAGGGCCCTCCTAATTCTTTTAATCCAACTGAACCGTTCTTAATAATTCATAATTAAGTCTGGCCCAGAAGTGATAGTCTCCGTGGCAATATTGATTTATTTGCTTTCTGAGTCTCTGCCAAATGTTGAAAATGACAGAATTCTGAGTCACAGGAGGCAAATGCCATCAACAAAGATCACAGAGGCAAAAACATAGCAAAGAGCTTCCCAAAGTCCTTCCTCTCTGAACTTCCAAGAAAGATGAGATAACGCAGCCTTCGGGGCTTATGGCCTCGCCCGCATGAAACAGACAAGCTGGGACCCGTCCTGGGAAACCAGAAGCCCATTAACATGTGTGTCCGTGATGCCACAGCCAAGGCGCCTGACATCTGGAAAAGACAGTGGCCCCTCTCACCCCATCTCCAGCCCACGGTCTGCTGGAAAGACCCTCCAAGTCCTCACGTACAGAGAAAACGAGATGAATGGGGACAAGTTCCAAACGGTCCCTGTAATTGGAGACACTGTCACCTTGAGAATGTGCACTATCAACGCAGACTTGAAACGTCCCCCACCCCCATTGCCCTCCGGCTGTGATCGCTCGTTTTGCCTGCTCTTCATAAAAATGCCACTCTGCTCCAGCTGAAATGCTCCTCAAAGACCCGTCGCCTGAACCCCGAACCCTGACCCCAGAGGAAATGAAGTTGGCGCGAATGCCCAGATCGCCGGGCAGAGCTATCATTTTCGGGACGTGTGGTCATGAAAACACTACTTGTAATAAAAGTAAGGGACTCAGTTCAAGTCTCTCTTCAGAGGTGTGGGCAGGAGGTGAGGGGGAAAGTCTCCTTAAGAGGCTGCCTGAAAGGCGGCCGGAGAAAGGAGCCCAGGCAGGGCCCCGTGCACTTTGACAGGCCTCGGTCAAAATCAGGCCTTTTCATTAACCCTTGAGGATGCTCTGTTTGGGGTTCACTGCATTTTTTCCTTTCATAGCTTCTAGCTAGCTGGGCGATGACGTTTGATTGAATGGGAGTCTGATGCATGTTGAATCGGGGACTGGAGGCTTTTGAAAATGGCTTAAAATGGTCCAAGGCCAGCACCATTTTCCAGAGGAAGTTGCTAAAGCATCCGACAGACAGACAGACAGAGTGTCACGTTTGGAAGGTAGGTTCAGCTGACAGGCACAAATCAGCACACCAGCACCTGACCGGGACCCACAGCAAGACACCAGGCACCAAGCACGCTCGGCGATGTGTCACACACAACAGCAGGGACTTGGCTCCATTCCGACTCTGCCACCAACCAGCTGTGCAGCCTCGGCCAGAGTCACTGCCCTCTCTGAACTTCTGCTTCTTCCGCTGTAAAGTGGGGGTTATGGGCGCGATCTACCTGCATTCGAGGTGGCAGAGGGACTCAGGGGTCATGGGAGGTAGGAAAGCAAAGGGCAAGATGTAAAGCAAACTGTAAACAGAGTCCCAGCTCCTCCTGGGACCAGCTGTGTGACCTTTAACAAGGCACTTGACCTCTCTGTGCCTTGAATTCCATATTTATAAAATGGAGGTAATGGTAGTATCAATCTCATAGGATTGTATTAAGTGAATTAATACGAAGTGGTCTTTATTATTATATTAATATTTTGTTGAAAAGGAAAGTGAAAAACAGGCTGTTTTTTCCTTGCCAAGAGGGGCTCAACTTCTGTCCCCACTGTCACGGGGCCATCCTGGAGCTTCCTGGATGCCCTCGACTTAAATGCTGAAGGCCACCAGGACCGTTAGAGACTGTGTTGATGGTGTCATTTGAAGCAGCGTGTAATTCCCATCCAGATGGCAACAAGCACGCTGTCCCTCCCAAGCAATGGGTGGCTGTTGTCCACGTCCGCCTACGCAGCTCGCACAACGAAGACATGAGCAGAAAGCTCCTGTTTGTTCACCAAGAAGTCAACACTAGCTTCTACCGTGCATGACAGGGTAGTAAGGGGCGTGCCGTGGAGAGAGGCCCTTGATCTTGGGGGAGCTCACCGCTGAGGGGGAGGCGCCTGGTCCGGAGAGGATTGGGGAGAGCCCGGAGTCCAGAGGAGGGTTGCAGGCTTTTTGGGCGCAGGGGAGGGATCAGGGGAGGGACAGAGCTAGATGTGGAGGCTTGGGCAGGTGGAGAAGAGCCCTGGGGTGCAGGTGCTGACCCCCATGAGCAGGGAGGTGGGAGAGGACAAGTCAAGGCAAACTCACGAGGACCCTGGGAGACCAGGCTAAGGACGTTGGGTCTCCTGCTGAAGCCAGGGGCGGCAGGCCAGCTCCTCTCTGCTGTTGTAAGCTCGCTCGGGTGACATGAAGGCTGGACCAGACAGGGGACTGAGCGAGAGACTGAGGCAGGAAGCAGGGCTGAGACCCCTGAACTGGCTGCCCTTGAGAGATCGCCCAGGGCAATTGGCAGAGGGCTTCTCCTCACCATTAGCGTTCCCCAGACCGTGCTGCTTGGGGAGGGAAAGGCAGAAGGTGGAGCCCAGGAGGTCCAGGCTTGTTTGTGTGGGAGGAACCTGGGGACCCAGAGAAGGTCTGTAGGCCCTTCCTTCCCTCCTCTGGGTTTGACCTGCTGGAATGAAGAGAAGGGGAAAGGAGCGCTGGTGGGACTTCCCCTGGGTTTTCACCCCTTGTAGGACCAGCCTCGGTGGTCCTGGGAAACCCACTCATCGTCCTAGAAAGCACAGCTGCCCCGTCATGCACGCTGTGCTGTTCGGTTCATGCTGAAGGAATTACTGGAGGGGAGCATGCAGAGGGGTGCATACATCCCTGGTTGATACATGTGACTGAGAACAAGAAAGTCACACGGGAAAAGGAGGTGTGAGCGCCCTCAGCAACCCCAACACGGCCCCCACCCCCAAACCGATCTGCAGTTAGCCTGGGCCCCGTTTCTCTGGCTGCTGCTTTTTCTACTTTAATTTAAAAAGCTATCGCTGGCCTGGCTCAAAGATCGCTGTTTTTGTATTCAGACAGCTTTCTCGAAGTTTGGGAAATGGAAAAGCCTTCCCCTGGGTGTAAAGAGCACGCCTCTCCAGGATGAGCGACCTGGCAGAGTGAAATGGAAGAGCTGGCTGCAGAGCACACCGTTGTCAGGCATGAGTGTTCGGTGATCAAGATTCGTGAAACCATGCACGAAATTAAGGTCTCCGGTGCCGGGGTGCCGGGGTGCCGGGGAGGGGAGTGGGGGCTTGTTCGGGTTTTCTGCGCTCCCAGGCAGCCTCCAGGACGTGCTCAGCTCAGCGTCTCAGATTGTTCTCTGTGTTCCCTGCCCTCCCTCCCTCTCTCTCTCCTTTTCCCTCTTCCTCTTCTGAACAAGCGAAGTCCAAACACACACTTGTCATGTCACTTCCGAAACAGCTGAGAAGGAAAGGTTCGACAATATCTGAAATAGTTTTTAAAATCCACTGTATCCGAAGCCGCCACCATCCCACAGCCCCTCACCTTTCCGTGCGCCCTGTGGGCCACCGTCCACAGGCACTGCTGACATGTGCTGTCCAGCACAGGGGCCCCAGGGTGCCCGAGGGTGGGCTCGCTGTGCCGTGTTCGCTGGTACCAGCTGACAGAATGACTCAGGAGAGCAGCGTGTGTCTGGCTCCAGAGGCAATGGTGATGACCCCTGGCATGGAGACACCTGGGTGTCCTTCCTCTCCGAGGACATTGAGCGGGAGTGAGCACGCAGCTGGGGAGGGCAGGGAGGGACTTGTGGCTTCACTTTGAAGGACATGATGTGCCTCCGTGGTTAGCGCCGGGCTCCTCAAAGGGGCGGGGACATTCACCGGCTGGTCACCACCAAATTCCAAAGGCAGCAGGATGGGGAGCCAGAGGCTTCGAGAAGCGGGAAGCCTGCATTATTTAGCAGTTGGATTATTTGAAAGGCAAGCTGAAGCACCTTTAGGCCTCAGTTTCCTCATTTATGAAATGGGTTAGAACTGCTAACATGGTGTTGAGTCCAAGGGGTGTGGGGGTGCAAAGTTCCAGCTTGAAGTCTGCCTGTGTGTCTCCAGCTCTCTCTTTATTCATTCGCTAGCTCATCCATCCATCCATCCATCCATCCCCCACCGATCACCCATCCACCCAGTCACCCACCATCCATCCACCCATCCATCCATCATCCATCCATCCATCCCCCACCGATCACCCATCCACCCAGTCACCCACCATCCATCCACCCATCCATCCATCATCCATCCATCCCTCCATCCTTCCCTCGTGACCCCTGTTACAAACCAGGCACAACACTGCTCTGGGCACAGAGCGGTGAGTAGGGGAGTGAAGTCCTGCCCTCACTGAGCTCACTGTGTGAAGGGGACAGAGACGACATTCAGACTTCCTGGGGGCTGGGAGGAGAAGACAGCAGCTTCTGCCTTTGGATGGGAGGGGCAGAGCTGGAAACTGGGCCCTCGGGGCAGGTAGTCTGGCCCTCCTGACCCTTCTCGTCCTCCCTGGGTCAGGAAGGACCAAAGGGGGCCCCGTGGGTGGGGAGAGCCCAATGTCGAGGTGGCTGCTTGCCTTCGTTCTCCGCCCTGAAAGTGCTCCTTTCTCGTGCCCCCCCAGAGGTGTCTTATGATCTCTATCATCTTCCTTTTTGCCCAAGTGGTGCCATAGGACATACCCTGCTGGCTGTATTCACAGGCGGAGAGCACCCTAGGCACAAGAGCAGTTTCCACAGCATTTATAGCAGAAGAATACTTGGAACAGCATGCAAGCTCATCGGAAGGGCGTGAGTTGAGTAAATTAGGGTAGGACCTTTCAGCCCTGGCCCTGTTGACATTTGGAGTTGAACAGTTCTTGGCCGTGGGGCTGTCCTGTGCATGGCAGAAGGCTCAGCAGTGTCCCTGGCCTCTACCCATTTGATGCCAGTCCCCCACTGCCCCAGCTGTGCCGAAAAATGGCTCCAGATGTTGCCAGATGTCTCCATTGGAGACCCCCTGGTTTAGGATGCACACACGTTATGCCGTATTCTACAGCCCCGGACGCAGGGGGTGGAGGCATTCACTGATTTAGAAACCAAGCAGGCCCAGCAAGAGCCCCTCTCGTGAGGCAAGGACCTTCGAATCACTGGCAGACAGCAGAGATGGAGGCCATCTGCACAGTGTCCCTGTCCCCGTGCTGGGTGGTCTCCAGCTGAGATACAGAGTGACATCGAGAAGAGCTGACAAAGTGAGGAGCAGGGGCCGGAGCAGACATGGCCTGTAGACACTCCACGTGGCCCTCCAGGCCCTGTGGGTGTCTCAGCTGCCATCTCGCCCACCTTCTCGTGACCTGGGACGTGGGCCAAGGCCCCCTGATGACCAGTCCCATTCGGGGCAGAGGGAGCAGCCCTGGACAGGTGTCAAGTCACTTAGAGAACCGCCTGGAGAGTCACCTGCAGCCTGCCCGGACTTCCCTATGCCCTGTTAATTCCGGTCGGCATCAAGTTAGCGAGGTTTGCCTAGCAGCCTTCATTTTTTGCAAATAATCCTCACTGGTTTTATTTACAAAAACTCAGAGTGGCCCCAAGAAATGGACCAGATTAGCTGACAGAGCTGTCCACACTGGAAAAAAAAATCAGCTTTCGTGAATGCTGAACTGACGTCTGCTTGTCCGTGAGCCCGGGCGTGGGAGCAGTCAGCTAATGGCTGCCTTGTCCATTTTCCATCCCCCCCCCCCCTTTAATGCGTAAATGCGAAAAGAAAACACATTTCCTCTGCTATCTTCCCCGCCTGACTCATGGACTCAAACAGTGCTTCTTGCTGGCTCAGCGAAAGCTAAAGCCCAGGCCTTGGCCCGCTGTCTTGAGCTGCAACGTGAGCCGGGTGGCCCGAGTCGGGTTCCCCCCTTATGGTCTCCTCTTTCCCCCCCAAATGAGGAAGGGGTCCCACTTAGGTCGTAAAAAACGTGGCTGAAAACCAGAACATCTGGCCGGAGCTGATTGTTTCATGGAAACTTCTCCAAGTGTTCTCTGCCTGCCAGATCCGGCCCCCCCAACCCACCCCTACCTCACCCCTGGGGCAGCTCGGATGCTAAGAGGCGCTTGCAGCCTAGCCTGCAAGGCAGGGCACGCCAGGACCCAAATTTCAGACCCACAGCCTGTGCCACGTCCCCAGGCCAGCAAGTCACACACACACTCCCCGCAGCAGAACAAGGCGTGCCCCTGGCTCTGGAGGCACGTAGGCCCAGGTCCAAAGGCCGCCTCTGTCGCTGAGGAGATGCCTGCGACCTTGGGCTGGGATGAGCCATGCGGAGATCCTGCTGCAGGGAACAAGCATATCTCCCAGCTGGGGTGATGGTGATGGTGAGGGTTAGAGGGAATGTTCGCACAGCGCTTAGCACAGGGTCAGGCTTTGCTACATTGCGACACATTGTAGCCATTTGTGACACCGGGCTACTCTCAAGGCCCTGGCACACTGATCTGTTGGATATGTCGTAGCCCCTCCAAGGATCAGAATTCCCTCCCTCTGACAGATCAGTCCCCCCACCCTTTCCTGAGGGAGTGTGGAGGGGGGCCTCGTGGGCACTCGCAGGGGGGAGAGAGGCCAAGGACAGTGAGGCCCTTGGCCGGGGGCCGGCCGCAGCTGCGCGCTCCACAGAGTCTCCAAAGGCCGACTTTCCCCACTGGCCGCCTTGAGCGCCTCATTTGTGAGGCAAGAGCACCCCCTCTGGTCAGAAAGCAGTATTTCCTCTAGAACTTTCTCTAGGGTTTCTGAGTGTCTGTACCCAGAGAGTAGGATAATGTGCCAAGTAGTGTGTGGCCAGGCCGAGGGCAGAGTTCACCCAGTGGAGTAAGGGCAGCCTCCGCTTCCCCCATCACACAGGTGGGCACCGCCTTCGCTGTTCCACCTCTGACACCTGCTAACTATTCCTTCTGAACTTCTGCAGGCAAAGCGCCCATCCATCCCGTTCCTTCTGGCCCAGCATGCACGGAACAGTCTGGTGTCGTTGCTTATTCTGACTTCTTCAGTGCTAGGTGCTGACTTCACCCAGCACCAGCCCCGGGTCCCCGGAAATCTCTGCCGTTTTAGAACGCCCCCAGAGCCAGGCTCTCCTGGAGGGGCGGGGGTATCTGTTTATTTGTCAGACTCCCTGGGCAATGTCTGAAGAAAGAAGCATGAGCCTTCACCCCTGGAGCACACAGAGCATGTTTGAAGGTCCCCGGATGGTCCCTAAAAGGTAGGGTGACCTAGCTCCATTCGAATCCAGCTCTGTGATGTCAGGAAGGCCACGTTACCTCGCTGGGATGCCTTTCTGCCTCCGTGGGGCAGGGAGAAGGCATGCTGCCAAGCCTGGCCTCTGGGCCACATACAGAACACCTCGTGCAGTCCGGTGCCAGCCACGCCTGCCCCCTCCTGCGACAGCCGGCAGAGAGCCGCATGCCTCGGTTCTTCAGGCACCGCGGTCAGAAGCACCTGAGCTGTGCTCCCAGGCTGGACCCCAAGTGGGGTCTCCTGCAGGCAGTTACGTCAATTTTGTGACTCCAAATGGTGGTGATGCAGGCTCTGCAACTCCACACGGGACCCATCTGTCCAGAAACACACCGAAGGCTCCCACCAGCCTGTCCCACAGTTTGGAAAATGGAGGTTCAGAGAGGGTGGGCCATTTGCTAAGGTCACACAGCCACGGGGATTGCCACTCGGGCAGCTCCAAGTCCCAGTTCTTCACCTGTAGACTTTGTGATCTCATTGCTCTGCCCATTACGTGGCTCCTGGGGCTTTTAATGATGCCACGCGGTGATTTGCACATATTATCTTTCCAAATCATCCCCACGAAGAGGTTGCTTCGTGCCCACTTTAAAGACACAGAAACTGAGGCACAGAGAGGTCTACCCAGCCAGAAACGGCGGAGGTGGTTTCCAAAGCAAGACTCCACCGACACTTTATGGTGCACTGGGCTGTGGGGGGCATGGCCCCAGGGAGCAGTACAGAGCCCGGGACAGTGGGCATCCTCCTGGACGCTGTCCCCCAACCCTGCCCCAGAGCTGGCAGCATCCTGAGCCCCCTTCTGCCTGGGCTTTGGCTCATCTCAGAAGCCCAGCACCAGCCTGCCCTCCACGCCCACTCGGATCTGAACCCGGCTTGGCATCGGCTCCCAAATGAGTCAGTAGACGTCCCCCACAAGCCCCTAAAGGAGTCTTCCAGGTTCCAGCTAGTCACCATGCCTCCCCTGTGCCTAAAATAGTCAGTTCTGTCACCAGGGGCTGCAAATCAATGCGTCCCGTGATATTCAAAATCTCTGAACAGAGGAAGCTGCTGGGGTGTGTGGCAGAGGAGGCGGGAGACCCCTGTGGAGAGTGAGCAGTCCTGCCCAGGCCTGGAGGGGGAACAAGCTGGGATCCATCAGGAACAGGAGGGAGGGGGCGGCAGGGACAGGCTTCCGGGACCACAGTGGGGAGTTTGGGCTTCATTCTGAGCCTGTTGGGGTGCCATCGGAGAGGGAGATGAGGCGCTGATCTCCAAAGCTCAGGTGTACGCTTAGTCACTGTAGGGCAGAGTCCCCTTTCACAGCCTGTCCTTGCTTCCAGGCCCTCCCATGGGGCCTGGGCTCTTTGGAATGTGAGGGGGGCAGGTGACAGGAGGGGCAAGGGGCAGAGAAGTGACCGGGAGAGATGCCCTGGCTGTTTGCAGGTCATCTCTTCTCGTCCCCAGGAGGATGTGGGGGCTCAGCTGCTTGCTTACACAAGATTACGTGGAAGAGTCAAGATTCAAGGCTACTCCGGTGATTGCAAAACTGCCCCCGTCCTCGACCCTCTACCCTCCTTGCAAAGTGACTTCACTGCCTCTTCCGTCAAGAGGTAGAGTCAACAGGTAGACGCGCGCACCTTTGACTCTGGGCTGGCCTGGAATTTGCTTTGTCAGACAGACGGGGGCAGGGGAGATGGTGTCATCTCTGAACCTTGGTCTCAGGGGTCACTGTGACCTTCCACCATGTCTTGCCTTTGCCACAGGGGGCCCAGGTGAGCCTGCTGGACAACAGAGAGATGAGCTGGGCCAGCTAACGCCAGCCAGGGCCAGGGCCACCCAGGAACCCAGCCCAAAGAGATGAAGAGGTAAACACCTGAATGGGCATTTTGGCCATTACATTGTGGGGTGGCTCATCCTACAGCAGCACTCACTGAGTTGCCCCAAGGGTCGCTGGGCTTGCGTGCAGAGAAG
Source organism: Macrotus californicus (assembly GCA_007922815.1). Classification (NCBI taxonomy): domain Eukaryota; kingdom Metazoa; phylum Chordata; class Mammalia; order Chiroptera; family Phyllostomidae; genus Macrotus; species Macrotus californicus. The sequence continues at coordinate 197,199 of VMDR010000521.1, forward strand.
CCTGGGTCTGCCCAACTCCACCTGCAGGGTGGGGCTCAGCTCCTTCCTTCCTTCTCTTGCCACATCCTTGCCCCAGAGCCTGGTCTTCCCTTCACCGCCACAGCAAACATCAGACCAGGGCCCCACCCTGGGCACCCTGCCTGGCCCCGCACCCCAGCCCGCATCCTGGCTTTGCTGGCCTTGGTGGGCTCCCCAGGCAGGTCCCGTCCAGATCTCCTGCTCACAGACTCCTGTGTGTGCTGCGTTTTCCATCAGAAACATGGCACACAAAGCTGGCCCCTTCAGAGGTCCTCCTGAAGACCAAACCCGAGGCTGTGTGCAGAATGCTGGGTAACTAACTGCTGCATATACGCTGCTCATCTTATACGGAGTCAGATGTGCACAGGGATGCGGAAACAGTCAGGGATACGGATACACACGGAGAGATACTAGAGCTAGAGGTAAATGTCCAGTTACACTGTTACACGGCCCAGCTGATAATAGTGGGAAATGGTATAGTTAATGGTGACGATAGCCAGATAAGCCACCTTCACCTGCAATGTTTTCTTACGGAAACTGAAGCCAAAAGGAGCCGCACCCTTAACACCCTTCCTCTGGAGCTGAGAAAGTGCCTTACCTGCACACCCAGCTCAGGGAAGCCTGGCCCTGAGGACAGCCCTGTGCTGCGCTGCCCCCTGGGGGCCGGCCTGGTGATGACCTTCTCACACATGCATGTTGGCTGCCTAGAGATGGAGACTGCAGGTGGGGAAGCAAGATTTGGAGACACCTTCATTGACTTACAAACTGAGCACCTACTATGTGCCTGGCCCTGAGGATGCAGCAGCGAATGGGAAAGATAAGGTCCCTTCCCGTTCTTGGAGAGGAAGTAATTTCTCAGGGTTCCACAGCTGCCAAGGGCCTGAGAGCCACCCAGCTACAGTCGGGGACCCCCCCAAAGGCAGGGACAAGGCGATTCACACCTGTCTGGCAGGACTGCTAGGTCCCAGAACTGCTGTCCCTCCTCCATCTCCCTCATTCTGCTGGAATCCCTGCCCAGCGCCGGCAGCCTGGGGCCCTCCCACCCGGCCCAGCATTCTGTAACCGGAGGTGTGCTGAGATACTAAACAGCCCACTCGGCCTGTGGTCTCTTGGGAGATGAGCCTTGGGTGCTCAGAAGTCACAAGCTCCCAAGTCCCCCAAGGTCCCAGGGGAGGCCTCGAGGCTGCCCTGTGCCTAGGCCAGGGGTGCCAGGGGGGTGTTTTGTTTTTATTTTTGCTTCCATTTAATTCATAAATATTCCAGTACAGAGCACCAAGACGCAAGGAGAAATCTCAGCAATAAAGGCGGTCACACACAGTACTATTAGCACATCCAAAATATTGATAACAACGCTCTGCTATCATTAAACAGCCAGCCAGTGCTCACATGCATGTACGAGGTGTACATGCTGTGTACAGACATGTTTTATATTTGAAAGAAGAGCCATATAGCTCATGCGGTGGATCAAAACTTATCAAACATGTTCAAATTCATGAGTTCCTCACGACACCATTGGTCACCAGGATAGGAAGCAAGGGAACCAGCTCCCAACTTGGGGAAGTGGTGGAGGGGATCACCTTCCCTGGAGAGTGCCCCCCAATGGTGATCGGGGAGGGGGAGCTGCAGCAAGAAAGCCCGGAGCTCTTGTGTGACCAGTCTTCAGCAGTGGGTGAGTGGATGTCAGGGGCCCCAGGCCTCCACTCAGGCAGCCGAGGCAACACTCTCGATGACCTTACGTGGCTCTGGCAGGCCGCTGCACACCCGACCTCCCCCCTCTAGGTCAGGGCAGCCACAGAATTTGGGGGGCGGCCGGGGCAGCATGAGAACATGGGGCCCCTTGTTCAGAAGTAGTCAGGTGTCAAACGGCAGCAGCAGAGCCTGAAGCGGAGGCGGGAGCATTTGGTGACCCCCAGGCCTCATGCCTGAGCATGCCACACTGTCCTCGCCTGTCTCCATCAGGTAGTGGGGCTGGTGACCCCCACGAAAAGGCCAGGAAGAACCTGTTCCCAGGTCCTGCAGGGTCCTCCTCAACCTCCGGGTTGTCTGGGCCAAGTGGCTGCCACCGGGCCGTCTTACAGGGCCCACGGGAAAGGACAAAATCCATCTGCAGAGCTCCCCTCTACCCAAATCCACAAACCCAGCCTGAGAAACCCTCCTCCATTGCTGAAGAGCCACGCGTGTGGCCCTGGCTATGCCAATGGCTGTCACGCAGGGCCCAGGCTTCTGGGGGAGACACAGGGGCAGGAGGGGGCCTTGGAGCCAGCCCACCCCTCACGGGCCAGCTGCAGTGGGGCTGTAGGGAGCATTTGTGACATTGCCAGATGGGGGGTGGTGACTCACAGCCTTGCCAGGTCCCAAGGATGTGGGAGTGCTCTACACAGCAGATGTTCCATGAGGACAGGGACACCGAGGCCGCCGGGGGCTCAGGAGCCACCACAGCACCTCTGGCTGGCGGGCCCAGCCTCGTTCACGCAGCAAGGGTTGGGTGGGCAGGAGAGATGGATGGACTGTAAGGGCCAACGAGGAAGAGCCACCTGTCTGCTTCCAATTAACAGCCCCCCTGCTCGGCTGGGGTTTTAACTCCTGAAATCCAGTGAAGTCTCTGTGCATTGACTTCAGCTGCTCACAGAGCCCAGGTCCGAGGCCCACACTCCCAAAGCAGTGTCAGTGAGGTGCATGCGCCTGTCGTGGGAGCCCCCCAGGGAGACAGAGGTGCCGTTCCCCAAAGACCGGAAGGTAGACCCGGTGGGCAGTCATCCCATGGTCCACCAGGCCACGGCTCCCCACCCGGGCCGCACTTGGCAATCTCGGGGTGTTGGGAAAAGCTGAGGAGCAGCCCCCCACCCCAGGCAGCCTAAGAATCCGATGTTAAAATCTCCACAGGTGATTCTAAGAAGCACCACACTCAGACTGCCTGGGACGCTAAAACACTTACAAATTCTCTCATTATCCCGATCACCCTAATAGCAATGATTACTCTTGTTTGAGGGGAGAACATGGTCCAGAGAAGTCAGCTGGTACAGCAGGTCTGGGCTGAGCCCCTGGCTCTCTGCAATTCCACCCCCGGCTGAGATGGAGGCTGTTGTAACAGCCCAAGGAAGAAAGTCTGTTATTTACACTGTTCATACCCATAACCAGCAACCACTTCCCATTTCAAGCAGCGGGCCGTTTGCAGGATTTAAAGAACGGGGAGGGGAATTAAAGGCTTTCTCCCTGAAATGTGCTCAGATTCGACATTCAGTGGAACTCTGTGGGAGCCAGAAAGTCTCTCCCTGGGGATTCAGGGAAGGTCGGGGACACTGCCCTGGGCACAGCGGCAGAACCACTGGCCTGGAGAGAAGGGGAGGCAGGTGCCTGATGGAGCCTTCATCTCTCAGGTCCCAGGTGAATGCTCCCAGACCAGGGAGGGAAGACACCTGGGTCCTGAGGCTGCCTGCGAATTCTTGCCCATCGAGCAGCTCTGGCTTCAGCAAGCGGCAGGCGGAGGGAGGGCTGCGCAGGGACTCCTAGGGGGAGAGGAAACAGCCCCAGGACTCACTTCTCATTTATCCCCATATTTCCTTTGACGCCATCACTGACCTAAGATGGCCAGCGGCTGGGTAGGCATCTGCAGGACCCACAGATTGCGGCCCCAGCCCAGGTTCTGATTTATAAGCCCTGGGGTGGGGGGATGTGCATATCTCCCGTGGCCCCCAGTGAGGCCGGCCCGGGGACCACACTGGGAGAGCTGCTGTCTTAACTGACAGTCACAGCAGCTTTGTGAGGGACCAGGAAGAAACAGAAGCTCCGAGAGTGGAGGCTACTGGCCCAAGGCCACACCAAAACCAACAGGGCAGGATTGGGACCCAGGCCAGGCCGATCCCGGGACCACCGACCACAGACAGGTATGCACCTCTCTCGCCACGGCCAGTCCGCACACAGGGGTCCAGAGTCTGAGCAGCCTCTGGGCTGGATGCTCTCAGACTTGATTGTACATCAGCTCCCTGTGGGAGCTTTTACATTTTTCTGGCTGCCTCCAGGTTAATTAAATCCGAATCCCCGGTGTGGCAGAAGGTCCCTAAGTCCCCCAGGTGATTCCATGGGCAGCCACATTAGAGACCTTGGGGCAGTTGGAGCAGGACTGCTGGAGAGGGACCCAGCAGTTGGCCAACCGCCACCCAGCGCTGGCGGTTTCTGTGTGGTGGGCTGTGTCCTGGAGGGGGTCCTGGGGGAGGGAGGTGACTGTCCCAGCTGGTGGCAGTGAGGGAGGGGCCTCAGCAGGGGTTGTCAAACAAAACACAGAGTGGCCAGGAAGCTTTGAATTTCAAATGGTTAGCGCACTTTTCCCTACAAGTATGTCCCAAATGTGGCGTGGAACATGTTTCTACTAAAATAATTATCTGTTGCTTATCTGAAGTTCTAATTGGGTTGGGTGTTCTGTATTTTTATTTGCAAAATGTGGTGGCTCCACAGAGGACCACCCCCTGCAGAAGAGGGACCCCAGTCCAAGTGGGTCACTCTGCAGGGAGGGGTCCCATCCCCCAGCACCTCACCCGAAGTGGCACTTCTTCCCCCTGCCCCCAGAAAAGAGCTCAGGAGTGAGGGAATGAGCGAGAGGCATTTGATCGAGCGCTGTGAGCATTGGCGTGTGGCCCCGCTCAGGAGCGGCCGGGGTGCTGCCAGTCCCAGGTTCAGGGCCCCTCCTCTCCTCTCCTCCCCCCGGGCCCCTGGTGCCTGGTCCCAGGTCCTCTGAGCAGATGCCTTACTTGCCAGCTAACTGTGAGGGCTGCAGCCTTGGGTTTATTTGGGGAAAGAGCCCTGGGGGGAGGGAGAGAATTCTGGGTTCTGGGGAGAGTGGAGAGCCCGCCTCCCAGCTGCCAGCTAGGAATGCCCAGCCAACACCTAGGTTTTGGCCTTGTGAGACCCCGAGCAGAGCACCCAGAGCCCACCTGGACTTCTGACCTACAGAAACTGTGACACACAGCAGGTCCCCGAATAATGTCATTTTGGTTGGTGTCCTTGCCTTCTAAGGTTGATGAGATGTGGCAGGAGCTGAATGCTGGTCTATTCACTCAGCTGTAGTCAGCCTGGTTTCATTCCCCGTTGTTTTGCTTACACTCCCAGAACCCGTGGACGTCACCGAGTGACGTTCCTGTATGGGTGACAGAACTCGTGGACGTCACTGAGTGACGTTCCTGTATGGGTGACAGAACCCGTGGACATCACCGAGTGACGTTCCTGTAGGGGGAGGTGGTTCGAAGCTGCTGAGTTTGTGGTCTGTTACGGCGGCGCTGGAACTTGAATACGTGCTTTGAACTTCTGCCACACCTTACTCTGCATCGCTGCTTGTCAGGGCTCGTGGGATTCCATTGGGCTCTCCCCAGTAATCCAGGAGAACCCCCCATTTTAAGGTCTGTAGCCTAACCCACATCCGCAAAGTCCCTGTTGCCACCTCACAGAACATCTTCATGGGTTCCAGGGACTGGGGTGCGGCCACCTTCTGCGACCTCCTGCCCCCACAGGGCGGCGCAGCCCCGAGCAGAAATCTCAGCACAGCTCGGTGAGTTGTCCCACGCCCGCACCCTGACCAGCGTGCAGAACCTTCCCGGCGGCCTGCAGGCGCCCTCGGCACTCGCCCGTTCCTCTGTACTCCCCCAACCCCAAAGGTACCTGCTATTCTAAGCTGCATTAAGTGGTTTAGAAATTTTCAAAGAGGATCCATACATTAAGTACACTCCTCTGTCTCTGGGTTCTTCTACTCACCTTACCTCCGTGAGGCCCACCCACATTCCTGCCTACAGCAGTAATGTGTTATTGTTCACAGTGTGTAATATTCCGATGCATGAATGAACCAGAGTGTATCCGTCCTGGAGCCAGGGACATTGGGGTTATCAGCGTGGGGTTCCTGGGAAGAATGCTGTCTGGTTCGTTGTTACAGAGAGTTTGCAGGCCAGTGCTACCCGCACACGTTAGGAGCGATACAATGTTTCAGTGGTTAAGAGGCAGGTTTTTGTCTCGACTGCTTCTAGCCTCTCTCTTGCTACTAACTGTGTGGCCTTGGGCTGTCACCTGACATCTCTGTGCCTCGTTTTCCTCTCTTTACATCGTGCTTCTCTCAGAGGTGAGGATAAGTCAGTTGAGTGCCTATCGTAAGTGCTCAGCAAATATTGGCTGTAATCATTGCGAAGCTCAGCACACGACAGTTGAGAATAGGTGGGGACTGCCCTGGCTGGTGTGGCTCAGTTCGTTGAGCGCCATCCTGTAACTGAAAGGTGGCTGGTTTGGTTCCCCGTCAGGGGACATGCCTGGGTTTCAGGTTCGATCCCCAGTCTGGGCGCATATAAGCAGGCAACCAATCAATGTTTCTCCCTCACATCAATGTGTTTTTCTCTCCCTTCCTCTCTGTCCAAAAGCAATGAAAAAAGTGTCCTCAGGTGAGGAGAGGAAGGAAGGAAGAGGAAGAGAGAGAGGGAAAGAAGAAAGAAAGAAAGAAAGAAAGAAAGAAAGAAAGAAAGAAAGAAAGAAAGAAAGAAAGAAAGAAAGAAAGAAAGAAAGAAAGAAAGAAAGGAAGGAAGGAAGAAGAAGAAAAGGGAAGGGAAGGGAAGGGAAGGGAAGGGAAGGGAGAGAGGAAAAGAGAGAGAAAGAGAAAATAAAATAAAATAGCTAGGGACTAGAAACATGGGGAGGCAGAACAAGGCTAGGGACACCGGTGGACTCAGGAGGGCGCCTTGTGCCTGGAATACTCACACTTCCACCAAGTGGCCAGGGAGCAAGCCAGGGGCCTGTGCTCTCAAATCACAGCCTCAGGACCCAGGGACACGTGCCCATGACAAAGAGGGTTCAGGAAGCTCCAAGAAAAGCAAAGTGTGTCTTCCTGGACCGTCACCATCTCAGGAAGATTTGAGGAGAACCGTGATTTTTATTTTTAAGCAAACACACACAGTTTGGAGTAGACTGAGAAGCCACTTGCAATTCTAAGATAAAACAAGGGGCTTCAGAAGCACGTGGCATTTGCTCCCTGCTCTCCACGCTGTCCCCCAGGTCCCCCCCCCACCCCCCCCCCACCCCCCCCGCAGGTGTTGGTGCATCTCACCCCTTGCCTTTGGGCAGAAAAGTTAGAGGCTCCAGCTCGTGCTCCTGGTGGCCACTAGAGGGCAGTATCATGCGTTTGGAGATTGATAGGGTCCCAGAGCAAAAGAGGAACAATGAGACCAGCACACTTTGCTGAAGGGACAGATACTAAGTAACCAGAAGGGAGGAACTCTTTCCCAACGTGCACACATATCACATCTTCACAATGTACACTTTGTGTCTGACCCTGCTATTGTCAATTACACCTCAAGAAACCAGAAAAAGAAAGAGATATGGCTGCAGTCACACCACCCGGCTGCTTCCCCTGGGACTGGACAGGAGCTGCCACTCCGGACTCCTCAGAGCTGCAGGCACACACTTCAGAAATGTCTAAGGTGCCCATTCACATTATTAAAAATGAAAAAGTCCAAACTTATAAGGAAGTAAGTTATTTATTAAAAAAAGCAACTCATGGCTTAAAAGCCAGCACTTCCTAATGATCGCGCTGCCATCCAGGGTCACTGGGTCCAGTGTGTTTGCCAGGAAGACGCGCCGTACCCGGCCTGACGCCATCTGCGGGGGGCAGTCAGTCCTCATGCCGACCGTGTAAGAAGTGACAGGAAAATGTTAATAATGCAAATCAACCTTCAGTGTGTGTCATGTTTGTATCATGGTTGTGTCATGGTTGTGTCATTGTGAGTGGCAGAGAAACACTGGGGGGAACCTTCCAGGGATGGAGAACAATCATCTAATTCAGCAAGGCAGTCACACCGCTGCCAAAGGAGCGACGTGGTGACAGGTGTCTTCTTGAGTCCCCTTTGGAGGTACCGGTTACAATAAATCAAAACTGCACCCGTCATTCAGGTGGGCACTGTCACCGTGTGTCGATGACATGAGCCAGCTTCTCGGCTCAGTCAGACCTCCATCGAGTATTCATTCACAGCCCGTGCGTGTCCCTCCCGTTCACAGTGCGACCGCAAAAGCCGGCAACGGGTTTTGCCAGAAATACAAGCTGCACTGAAGTTCCAGTTGTGTGGAATTCACAACAGTGTTATAGCTTCGTACATGTGGGTTGTGTGTTACTCACCCTTGTGTCAGTGAAATTTATAATGAACATAGGCATAGGCATGTCCATGTGTGCATGTGCCTTCATTTTCCGGGAAGGCCTATGGGTGGGTGTTTGCCAGCACATCCCACTCTGAGCCTCCAGACCTCTCGGAGGGAGGAGGGGGGACCGTGGACGGGCACAGCCCGGGACCCCCGGTCACCGCCTGGGAAACCGGAGCAGCTACCAGAGCAGCTACTAGAGCACCCGTGTCCCAAATGAGCACAGTGCACCCTAAGGACACTCAGTTCTCAAGGCTGGCCTGGACAGTCTGGGGGCCCCCGTTTGGAGGGACTGGCTTACGAATCTACAGCATAGGCTATAAAGGTGTCTCCATTGTGAACCGACACTCAAATCGAGAGGTTCTGTAAAGGCCTTTTTAAGAAATCCCACAGCAAAGAAGCCCACCGTTGTGGCACGCTGTTTCCCCCCAGAAAAGCCCCCAGCACACGGGTCCCAGTGCAGGTGTGTGGATCCCTGAATCTCAGGGTCCACGGTATCCATGACAAATGTGACGCTCAGGAAGAGGAGGCAAAGACGGCTCTCCAGAGTCAACACTGTTCCCAGCGTTATTGTCACCACCATTCAGCATCGGCCTCTCCTGCTCCAAAGCCGTGAGCAGAGAGCCCTTTGTGAGCCCTACAGGGTCAATGGCTGCCTTTCTAACTTTGCCCCAACTACCCAAAGGTCCCTGAGGCCTGGGACGACCAGCTTGTCCCAGCGAGCCCAGAATGTCCCACGTTATCTGTTCCTATCACTTCTGTAACAGATGGCAAACTCAGTGACTTAAAATAACATGAAGGCATTCTGTCATAATTCTGGGGTCAGAGGTCTGCCTGTCGGCACCGAGGGCTGACATTGCAGGGTCGGCCAGGCTGCATCCCCCTGGTAGCTTTGGGGGAGAATCATGCCCTTGCCTCTTCCTGCTTCTGGAAGCCATCTTCCTCCCATAGCTCCTGGCCCTTCCTTCGTCTTCAAGGCCAGCGGCATAGAAACACCTTCAGTCTCTCTCTCTGGTTCTGACCCCCCCACGCCCCCCTCCCAATAACCTTGGTGGTTCCCCTGGGCCAACCTGGGTAAGCCAGGATGAGCCCTCTGTCTCAAGACTGGTAACTCAAGGTCCCTTTGGCCACGTAAGGTGACCGATGCACAAGGTCCAGGGATTAGCCTGTGAACCTCTTGGGGAGGCCTTGTTCCGCCGACCACACCCAGAAAGCCCCCGGTCTTGGACACGCCAGTGTGGTTGGTGGTCTGTTAGGGTCCCACTCTCCTCCCTCGCCCTCCGCCAGATCATCATTCCACACTCCATGATTCCACTGCAGCCGCCTGTCCCCATCGGCCTGGACATAGGACACAGTGCTCCTCTTTGCATCACAGACAGCCAGGAGCGTGGGTTCCAGTTGACAAGTGACAACTGGGTGATACCCAGATAAGGTCAGAATGGTTTATCTCAACTCAGCAGTGGGGCCACATGAAAATTCATAAACCTTTTGGGGCCAAAATGGCCTCTATCAGTAAGAGTAATAAGCCTGGACCTTCTGCGTTGGTGAGGCACAAGGGTCCCTCCTCACACGGGGCTCATGCTTTCATCCAAGCCCCATTGTTACAGGTGTCACACACTCCGTCCACGTGGAAGACGGCTCCCTGGGCTCCCAGTGGCTCGTGGGTCAGAGCAGCAGGCCAGCCGCGGCCCGGAGCAGAGAGAGAGGGACTGCTCGGGAAATGGGGCCGGGGCCGGGCGGGAAGCGGGCTGTGGTGGGGCTGAGTCCTGTGGGACTCCACCTGGAGAGACAGGCCACCGTGTTCTGTCTCAGGTGAGCATGAGCACTGCCTCCGCAGGATGGTGGGAGAGGATGACAAGGGTCTCACACAGCCCCCGCACACCATAGCCACCCGCCGCGTGGGAGCCTATGCTCAGTCAAGTCCCTGTAACCATAACCTAGTTGCTCAGGTGCCCTCTTGAGTCTGAAGAGCAGTTCAGAGGGTTCCCGTGGCAGGACAGGAAGGTAGGGGGACCCCATAGGGCTCCCCCAGGCTCCCAGGCCTAGCACTGGACTTTGGCGTGATGGCCGCAGGCGGCTCAGAACCTGGGCCTCTCAAGCTGGGGCCCACACCCCTCGAGGGTCCTTGTCCATGTTCTGGGACCGTGTGAGGTCAAAGGACACACCTGAGGCTTCTTCTATCTTATAATTAGAAAACTTAACATGTGACCACTTATGTCATCACAAACATGTCAAGGTTGTAGAAGCTAAAACGTGAACTGTCCATGGATTTTGAAAGGTGAAACAACATAGTTCAAAGGCATGTGGGCAGTGCACCCAAGCCCTGGGTCCCAGAGGCTCCTGGAGCCTCAGGGGAGACCCACCAGGAAGCTGGGAAGCGGGGCTGCAATCTCGGCAGCATCCACCAGAGGGCAGTGCGGCCACTTCCCAGGACAGACAAACGTCTGAGTCAGCACAAAACTTCTTAGCTCCAGGTAGTTCCCTCTTTTATGCAGCTACTTGGGTAACCCCCCACCTTGGGTGCTCTTTCCAGTGAGCCAGGCAGGCTTTAAAATCACCCAATGCCAAGGAGATCCGGTTCTGCTGAGGCTATATGAGGGGCAATCTCCAAAATCCGGAATTATCTTCTGGAGACTGTATCCCTTGTAGGACAGGCTTCCCCTGCTAGATGAGTGTTTTAGGAACCCACCTGTATCAGTGCACCAGCTGGCATTGTTGTGAGAGGCTGCATTCAGCTTCAGTGAATTTCTTTTCAAAGACTCAACTCTTTTGCCCACTTCATGATGGGGGATTTATGAGTGCACCTGCCCACTCCACACTGAGCGTTCAGCAGTTTTTGATAAAAAACAGCAGGACCCCCATGACCCACCCTCCCTATTCACCAGTTCTTGCCTCGAGTGAATTGTTTTGTTTCCCCAGATGAAAAAGGCCCTCCAAGGGAAACATTTTGCCCTTGTGAAACAGGTGAAACAGACAAACAAAAAAGAGCAGAAGCTCAGAAGCACTAAAGGACATCAACCTCTCAGGGCTCAAACACTGTTCTGAGCAGTGGGACAGCGTCTCGACAGGTGCATCGCATCAGATGGGGAGTACTTTGAAGGTGACTGAAGTTTAAACACGTGAGAATAAATACACAATATTTTATTAATAAACTCTAGTTCTTTGGGTCTCCCCCTCTCCTTCTATTATTACCTTCTGAGTCCGGGGGTCAGAGTTCTGAAACAGGTTCTGCCTGGGCTGAACCAAAGAGTCGGCTGGGCCGCCTTCCCACCAGCGGCGGGGGCGGGAGGGAGAGTGCATTTTGTGGTCTTCTGCAGCTTCCAGAGGTACCCACGTTCCTTGGCTCATGGCTCCCCTCTCCATCTCCATCTCCAAAGCTGGTACGGGCAGCATAACCCTTCCCAGATCTCATCCCTCGGGCTCTGCCTCCTCATCTGTCTCCCGCTTCCATGTTAAAGGACCGCTGTGAGGCCACGGGGCCACCTGATAACCCAGGGTAACCTGCCTATTCTGGCTTCAGCCTCCTTTGTTGCTCCCCAGCATACTCCTTGGATCAGGATGGATTAGGATGTGGCCCACTTTGGTGGTGGTGGGGCCCCAGTTCTGCCGGTCAGTGGTCTCATGTCTCCAATGGCCCCAGCTGTTTTCTGACCGGCTGTTTCTTCCCATTAGACCCAAAATAAGATGCTTTCACTGCAATTGGCTGTCTCTTCAGTTTCTTGATCTGTCATCCCTAACCTCTCACCAGCTACCTGTTAACAAAATCAGGTCATTTGTCCAGAAAGTGTCCCACAACCTAGGTTTTTGCTGACGACATCCCGGGGTGGTCTTTTCATGCATTCCTCTGTCCTCCGTGCTTCTGTATTTCCTGTGAACTGCATCTGGACTCAGAGCCTGGGTTAGGCTCAAGTTTGACTTGTTTGGGGGGACGGAGGGGACAAGAGTGTCTCTCAGGAGAAACTGTCTGCATGCATCCGGGGCAGGTAGCATCTGTTCCTCGCTGTGTTATGTGTGCAGCTCTTTGTAACCGCTGCCCGCACCTGCTCTTTCATTGCAACATAGTAACATTCTGATTCCATCATTTCTCCTTCATTTACAATATTACCTGGAGCAGAAATGCTTTATAAAGGGAGATTTCCCTCACCAGTTATTTGTGGTATGGTCTCCGCAGGACAGGCAGGGAAAGAGTGGATTTTTCTCTCTCTCTTTTTTCTTATAACAACTTTCAAACTACCAGGTTGGTCTCCTTGGCTCCGGAAAGTACCGCCTATCAAGCAATGCTTAGTATCATTATGACTTAGTTGAGTTAAGCATTGTTCGTGTACTTCAATTTGTTGCATTCCTCATTATTGATGCTTAAATTAGCCTATTTGGTTGGCGCCCAAGCCTTTCTTTATACAGCCTCGGGGGGCTTTGATAATGTAATTATTCCACGATCAGCTGGACCTCAAGTCGGTTATTTCTCCAAGGAGTTCTGGCTCGTGGAGGAAAATGCAGGAGCCACCACAGTCGCCGGGGTGTTCATTGCTCTGGTCGCCTTCCGGGCCATGTTTCTAGGCCTTGTCAGGGGACGGAACTGGAAAATATGCATGTTTTAAAGACAAAACACTCCCTGCATGCCCACTGACACTCTCAACTCAGGCTCAGCTGAGAAGTTACTGGCCTCACGGACTGTACATCTGTGTCCTCTCCCCCCAACGCCCAACTCCCAAGAATGCCAGATCCTAGTCAAAAGCCATCTGACGCCTGCTCGCAGACCCCAAGCACCCCGAGGACAGAAACACAGCCCCACCAGCAAAACTAGGGTTCCGGAAAGCAGTTTCAGATTTTTCCCAAAACTTCTTTCCTCTCTGGTGTATGTCGGCAGGGACGGCCGCCAGGGAGCCGTGCTTCCGTGTCAGATCAGCGCAGAGGGTCCCTCTGGGTGGCCGTCCCGCCCACCCCGTGCACTGGTTCCCTCCTCACTGTGATTGTTAGGAATTCACTTGAAAATAATGACCTGTGTGTAATTATGAAATGTGAATGTGACCTCTGGCTGCTTTGGGGGAACTGATGCTGTGTAATTATGTAAATACAGCCGCCAGATCCGGAGCCAACTGCGCAAACAGGGTCTGTCTCAGGTGTTGCTTCCCCCTCGCCGCTTCCCTTGTCTTTCTGTAGGGAAACGGGTATTTTTAACACTTTTGGCTTTCCTTCCTTTTAAAAATATAGGCAAGTACATACAGATATTTTGCCCCCCCCTTAGGTGAATGCCCCCCGAACTTTTCTCCATTTGCCTTTTCCCTGGATCCCTGCCCAGTGGCCTGTGAAGTACGTCTCCCTCCCTCCCCAGAGAAGGTGGCTCCGTTGAGCAGCTGTGCCGTCACGTAGTCAACCAGTCCCCTCTTGGGGGACACTCTTAGCCCCTCCTGTGGCATAACCACCCGCTGTGGCCTGGAAAGGCTACGGGAACATGGTGGGATCTATCACAGCATGGACGTCAGGATTCGGAGGGTGTCCATCAACCTCTTCATTCGGGCTTGGCGCGCACATTCGTTTCCCATCGCTGGTGTAGCAAATCCACAGCTCAAAGCAACACGCACCTGCCACCTCCTGGTTCTACAGCCATGAGTCTGGCCCCCGTCTCCCCGGGGCCCACGTCAAGGTGTCAGCAGGCTCTGTCCCTCTGGATGTTCTGGGGGTCCATCTGTTTTCCTGTTCTTTCCAGTCCTTGGCTCCTGGCCCTCCCTCCACCTTCCAGGCCAGCAGCAGCAGGCTGTCCTGGCCGGCTCAGGAGGGAGTAACGGAAGCAGGGGCTCGGGTGGCTTGAGTAACACACACGTGTCCTCTAGCAGTGCTGGAGGTGGACCTCCAAGGTCAAGGGTCCTCAGGGTTGGTCTCTGGTGAGACCTCTCTTCCCACCTCTAAGTGGTTGTCTTTCTGCTTCTCCTCACATGGTAGACAGGGTGACATCTGCCTCCCTTCCTCTCCTCCTAAAGCCATCGTACTATCAGATCGGGTCCCCAACCTGGTGATGTCATGTGACCTTAATTACCTCTTCAAGTTCTATAGCCACTGACAGTCACGTTGGGAGTTAGGGCTTCAATTTGTGAATTTTGGGGGTTCACACAGGGCAATTCCTTCTGATGTGACACCCGCCCCCCAGCCTCCTCTGAGCCTCCCCCTCTGCCCACACTCAGGACCCTTGTCACCACACCGGGCGGACTCAGACCCGGCAGGGTCGTCTCGATGTGTCTGATGCCCGTCTCGGTGCCATCTGTGGCCTTCACCCCTTTTGCCACATGACCTAACGTGGTCACAGGGCCGGAGGACTGGGACCAGGATGTCTCTGGGAGGCCATCATTCTGCTGAACACCGTGGATCAAATAAACGAGTCACCATCCCCCGAGGTCAGAAAGCAGAAGTTTCAGGACAAAAACCCAGGGGAGCCCCTTTTCTATTGCGGTTGAAAACCAGGAGCCCAAAGCTCACCCTCCTAAGCGTGGGGTGTGCAGCTCAGGACGCAAGCTCCACGCACAGCATTGCACAGCCTGTCGCTGGTGCCCAGTGAGCCACCCCCAGGTCCCGCCCGCCCCGGTGCCTGCCGCTGCACTCACCGCGCTTCTGAGCTGGTCAGGCTCCCAGAGGGCAGAGGGCAGAGCTCGTCGCCAGGGCTGGCTGGTTGTCCTGAGCACAGTGTCCTCACTGCTCCACCACACAGTAGCACGCCAGCGTTTTCATCATTTTCAGGCTGAAGACATCCCATGATGTGGGCGGACCCCTGGTTTGGGGTGCAGTTGCCCACTGATGGGCACTTAGGCGGCATCCACGTTTTGTCAGTTGTGAGTGACACCACCATGATTGGGGTGGGGGGGCAAGCCCCTGTCTGAGACCCTGTCTCAGTTTTTTGGGGATTGTGTCTGTGGGAGGGGTGGATTCTGGACTATAAGGCAAATGTTGGGAAAGGCTGTCTCACATGTGCCAATATGTGATCCCCCTCGGCCACCTAAGGACAGAGGGGCCTCACAGCATGTGGCCAGCTTGTCCCCTCGCGTGGGAATCTTTCTGGGTTACACTCAAGGCTTGCTCCTCTGTCCTCTTTCCGTGTGTGTGTCCTATGGCACCTAGCCAACCCCACTGCTGGCTCTGACCCCTGCCGAGGGGACAGGTCCTTCTGTCACAGCACCAGAGGGGCAGGAGTGGCCCCGAGTGGCCCCGAGTTGGCTTCCAGGTGGGACTTGCTGGCCATGGGGACGGGCTCCCATGCTGGTGCTGGTCTCGCTGTCTCCCCTCCATGTGGCTCCATCCAGTGCTCGACTATGTTCTCTCCTTGGTGACTCTGACACCAAGACGCAGTGGGGCTGAAGTGTTTCAACTTCTGCTCCCAGTGAGAGCCACTTGCTTGATGCTTGGGGCACTGTCTGGCCCAGTGGAAATACTAGGGCCCCTCGGCCTCATTGCCCCAGGACGGTGCCGGCCTCCAGGGGTGGGGTACAAGCTCTCTGGCCACCGGGATATTCCATGGTGTCCCAGGGCCCCAGACGGTGTCCAAGGGAAGTGAGGGGCCTTGTCCCATGAGCCCCACCAGGCCGGGTCAAGGTGTTGTCTCCCTGAGATGTGCTGTCACTTGGTGCCAAACCACAGGTGGCTTGCAGGACATGAAGCCACTAATTGAGATCCTTCTCCGAAAACAAGCCACGGTGCTGAAGGGCAGAGAAGGACAGAGCCAGGGACAGAGTCCAGTCAGCCCGGCTGGGCACAGACAGGGCGGGCCTGAGGTCCCAGGTCCCTGCAGCCCTTCTCAGGATGAAGGGGGTGATGGGAGAATTCAGACTCTTCTGGAGCCCTTGGGTCCTTGCACCCCCGTGACTATTTGCCCAGGCCCCCGTTAGGGTGGGATTAAATGGATGATGTTGGAGGTCGGGGGGCAAATGGGATGACCTATGGCGGACTGGTGCTGATATGCTTGTGGGCAGGGCCTTTGGGCCACTTTCAGAGTGGCGATCAGGGTTCCCACTGCTGAGTGTGTCATGGACACTGAGATTTCGGCTGCTTGTGGCACAGAACGTCGGTGTGCCCTGGTGCGCCCTCAGCAAAGGATTTGAGTCATAACAGCGGGATGTGTCTGCTCCCACCCAGCCCCCTGAGTTGCCTGCGCCCCAGCGGGCTCTGGTCCAAAGCAGTACTGCAGCCAGGCCGAAAGGGGGCGCTGTTCACTCAGGACTCCCTACAGGCACATGGGGATCCTGGCTGAGGCCTGCCCTCCAGGGAAGCTGGACGGTGCTCTTGAGTCTGGTGCTGAGAACCCCAACAAAGAGCTGTCCCCCAACAAGAGGCTCCCTGCAAGCAGACCGCACACGTGAGTGGTGGGGGCCCTTCAGGCCAGCTTCACCCGCCAGCTGGGGGCAGACGACTGTCCTGTGGGGTTAGGAACACAGGCCTGGTTTCCTGGGCGACATTCAGGATGCACGTATGTCCGAAAAACACTTCTTGTTTATCTGAAGTTCCAGTTCCACTGGGAGCTGTGTGTGTCCTCTGGCACCCCTGCATGGCAGGGTCCTCCCCACTTTCTGGAGAAGGGACAGGAAATGGCTCAGAGCCCCCCTGGTCAGATGATGGGGGGCGGTTTGCACCCCAGGGCCCTTAGGGTGGGCAGTTTCATTCAAACAGAACAACGCAACAAAATAGTGTTTTATAAAAAACACATGGCTATATGTTGGGTTAACACATGGAATTACAATAAAATATATAAGATAAAGCAATCTTTAAAGGTTTAAAGATTGCTCCCCCCCTAAGTTTTATGTCCCAGGTCTGCAGGTCACAAAATTCCTTCTTTGGGGAAAAATGACGGAGACACACAGCTGCAATCCTTCCAGTGGCCACGAGAGGGCGACCTGATGGGGTTCGCCGCTTGCCAAGTACCAAACCAGAAACATCTGCCGGAAGTAAAGCAACCCAGATACTCTTGTTTGTTGTCGTTGTTGTTGTTTCTCTGGTTTCCATGGATATTTTTGTCTCACTCCTCGTCACCATCCTCCCCTCCCCCAGCAGCTCTGAGAGTTCAAGTCCCCCGCTGCTGGCTGCTACCCAGGTCTCCCTGAAGCCGTCACATGTTGGGGGTCAAGGCCACTGGGGTGAATCTTTGACCAGCAGGACATGGGAGGCAGTGGGAAGTCCTTTTCCTCTCCAGCCCTTTATACCCAGTGTGGCCACGCATCCCTGTGGGCCTGGGACAGACCCAGGAATGCCGTTCCTGGGTGTCATTGAGGCAGCACCCCCTGTTCTGGCAAGGGTCCGATCTGTAGGATAAGTGACCCACTCACAGTCTTTGTTGAGCTGCTAGGCCATCACATGGGCTGTGGCCATCGATCGAGGAGGGGGCTTCCCTCCCTTCCCACCCCGCCTCCCTGCCCCTGCTCCTGGGTCGCCCCTCTGTTGGCTTCTGGGGACCAGAGGAGCCTTTTGAGGTGTCAGGAAGGGCAGTGATGGGCACAGCTGAGCCAGGGACACAGCAGGCTCAATTCCAAGGAGGCACCCACAGGGCGATGGCTCAGAAGCAAGGGAGTGGGGCCTTCTGAGGAGGGGACGTTCGAGGATAAGGAGGAACAAGCCATGGGAATTGTTGGTGGCACTCCAGGCAGCGGGGGACGTGGTGGAAAGGGCTGGCTGAACCCCAAGTTTTGGAAAAGCCTGAAAAGAGCGCCCCCACCCACGCTGACCCCCAATTCCAGCCCGGGGCATCTTTCTGTCCGTGCAAAAGGGGAGGGGAAGCAAGCCTGCGGAGGGGCCCCCATAAGCAGGGGCCAGAGCCCCCCGGAGGGGACTGGACTATTTCATCCGTCCCCAGCTGCCCAGAGACTTCTTGGGGGCCTGGGCCTGGAGAGGGAGCCCCTTGACTGCATCAGCTACAAGGAAGAGGGTGCAGGCTCTGGGTGGGGGTTGGGGGAAGGCTGGAACAGAGGTGGGTGAGAGGGACAGACAAGGAGAGTCAGAGACCAACTTCCTGTCTGATTCCAGGCCTTCTGTGTGAATGCACCGTGTGGCTCTGTGTGGCTGGCGTCTGTCACTCACACAGCGCAGTCTGGGTGCATCGTGCTGTAGCGTGCTCGGGCACCCAGTCTTTGTATTGCCGAATGACAGTCCACCGCACGGGTTGGCCACATTCCACTCATCCATTCACCCGGTGATGGACACTTGGGTTGTTTCCACTTCTTTTTTGCATTGAAACCTTTTCTGGGTGCACATTTCCATCTCTCTTGGGTACCTCCCTACGAGTGGAATATACCTGAGACCTGCGGAGGCTTTGAGGAAGCGTCAGCTCATACTAAAGCGCAGCGGAAGACGGAAGAGAGAAGGAAACGATGATTGTACAGGAAAATGTGGGTCCGTGTTGTCTAGAATGAATCATTGGGTGAGTTTTAGACGTCGCAAACGGACTCAGCGCTTGCGTGCAGCCACTGTAGGCCCTTGCTAGCCTCGGAGGTCAGATCCCTCTAAGGGGTGCCTCCAGGAATTGGGGAACCCAGCAAAGCTTGGCTGCACGCTCCCTAGAGGCCACTAGAGGGTGCCAGGACCACTCCCGAAGTCTCAGATTCCTGGAAATGATGTGGTTTCTGAGTTTCTTGCCAACAGGGAGCAGAGCTGATCCACTGTGCTCACCCCAAACTTCCCAGGGGGACCATGGTGGGCTTAGACTCTTAACCCGAGTGAGCACCTGGACGAAAGAGAGGGCAGCGGAGGACTCCTCAGCCGGAGGCAAAGCTTACCGTAGAGCAGCCTGGCCTTGGAACTGTTCTCTGCGGCCACTTGACCTTGAAACCTGCGTCCAGCTCTCTGAGATGCTGAGAAGCAAGGGCGTGAGAGGGGAGGCCCTGTCGTGGCCACAGTAGGTGCCCCCGAGATGGCCGCCATCACTGTCTGTGTACACAGTGGCCATTTGACTCGGAGTGTTTGGGTCGCTTTGCAGCGATTCACAGAATTCAGCAGCAGGAGACGCGAGCACAGGTGGGCTCTGGGCTCATGATGCCCCAGAGAGACAGGCTGGTGGCCGAGAGAGGAAAATGACAGTGGGGACGTGAACCGGGCCAGGATGGGGAGAGGCATGGGCTGCTCTGCACTCAGAGGGTCCCCTCCAGTCGGTCCTAGTGCTGAGTTCCTGGTCCAGGGGAGGCAGGGGCCAGGCGGGGGCGGGGGAATGCCAGTTCCTGGAGCGGCAGCATCACAGGAAGAGCTGAGGGCGCCCCGGGATTGCTCTTTTTTTTTTTTAATATATTTTATTGATTATACTATTACAGTTGTCCCATCTCCTCCCCCCCACCCCCCTCCCTGCACACCCCTTACCCCCACACTCCCCCTCTTTAGTTCATGTCCATGGGTCATATA
>VMDR010000522.1:0-216558 GCA_007922815.1 Macrotus californicus
AGTTTCTCTCAGATATCATTAGAAGGCCACCAAAATTTAACTCTTTAATTGCCCATGAAAAGTTCTAAGCTTGTAAAAGCCTCTTTGGTAGTGAGGATTTCCAAAGAGAGGGAAAATATAGAGTAGCAAAGAAAAACGTTTTTTAGTTTCTTTTCAAATCACTAAGAGGAAGGCAATTTATACTCCAGGAATAAAATACGTGTTGTAAAGTATTTCTAAAATCAATAGTTAAGTACTTATTAAGAGATTATTAATACAATAGCTATTATATTAACTATTAGTACGGTAGCATTTACCAGTTTACAAATAGCTTTTTACATTCATTCCCCCAAATTTGCTTTATAATTGTTATGTAGAAATAACTGTTAGTGGTTTTCTTTTTTTAATCTCAGTTACATACTAGGCAACTCATGACCCAGAGAGATCATGTTTATTTCCCACTATTGGCTAAAATTTGAGTTCAATTCTTCTGATTCCAAATTACACACCTTCTTTTGGTTCTGCTTGCAACAAAACATCCACTATTGGCCCCAAAAGGTGAAGTTTTAGGCATGTTTTGATAAGAGGCAGGGACATCTTTGTTTGTTTTTTTATCATTTTAGCAACTAATCGGCAAATATTTCTTGAGGTCTTATTATGTTCCAATAGCTAACAGGAATACACACCAAGGAGTATTATGCAATTTTATAAATACAAGAAAAGTTAAAAAGCAATAAAAAGGATGCTTTGGGGGCCTCTGTGAATGGTCGTCAGACTCTGCATCCTGTCTTTGACACCATTCCGGGCAGCCCAGCATCAGGAGGGAAAAGGACATACTCAGATGGGAACCACAAGGGCTTTCAGAAAGCAATCTAGCAATTCTGTTAAAATTTAAAATATGTAGATACATAGATAAAGAATGTGCCTCCTCAAAATCTGCCACTTTGGCATATGGATGGTTTTGAGCTGAAAAGGAAGACTCAGCAGATTAAAGAAAACTATGTACTTCTCCACTAACTACCTAAAAGACTTTAGAGAGAGGACCTGGCCTAGACATAACTTTTATCTGAATGGCTTCTCTGTATGGCAGGGCAAACATCTACTGACCAAACGTACTCTTCTTATTGTCCCATGAAGTACCCTTCTCTCTTTTGAAGCCTCAGGACCCTATCCCATTCTTTAGCTCCAGATGGCACGTGAGCCTCAACTGCCTGACTTGCCCTTGGGTCTCATATTCTTATACCCCCAACCCATGTACTGATTAAATTTGTTTTTCTCCTGTTAACCTGTCTTATGTTGATGTGATTATACCAGCCAGAGACCCTAGCAGGATAGAAGAAAATGTTTTCTTCCCCAATAATCCTTTCAACACAAGAGGAGCTTTAAAGGTTTTGGTCATGTTCTGTTTCTTGATCTAGGTATTGGTTACACAGGGGTATTCAGTTTGTAAAATTTCATCAAGATATACAACTTATATGTTTTATATTTTAGTGCATTTCATTTCTGTAGGAATATTTAATAAGAAGTTAAACAATAAAAATATACACTCAATCCATTAATCCTTTCCCAAGGAAGATATTCTATAGAAACACAATGTTTATTGCATCATTCATAGTGGCAAAAACTGGAAACAACATGAATACCCATCAATACAGTAATTGAGGTACACCCATGTGAGAAAAAGTATTCACTTATTAAAAAGAATGAATTATACTGACTTGGAAAGATTTCCATTGTTTGTTGTTGAATGAAATGTAGAAAGGTGGATAAAATATAATTTCATTTCAAAAATAACATAAATTTAGCAGTATACATATATAAATATGTCTACATCATATTTTATGAGCACTGAGAAATGAGTGATCAATATATGAAACTGGAAAAGTTGGTGTTCGTGCTGTCTGTTGCTACCAAAACCAATAAGTAGAGACAAGGATTGAATCTTTATGGACACTCTATTCAGATGCTGGCAATCTCAGAATACATTGACTTCCGAAAGCAACTCATCACAAGCTGAGTTTTTTATAAGAAGAAAGGGTAGGTAAGAGTTTTGGAAAAAAGATGAATTGGATAAGAGTTGCAATTTTCCTAGTACTTCTTTATCTGTTGATCAACAAATTCTCTATCTTCAAAACAGACATTCCCTCCCTAGAACACCTGTGGCTCAGATAGCATCTCAAGCCCTTGCAGACCCCTTAGGGCACAAGATTGAATTGCTTGTTGACCTCCTGGAGTCCTGGGGTCATGCATTCCAATTCCTGGAAGAACAGCTTTCCACATGCATAAATCACTTAAGCCTATCAACTATGACTGGAGCTAAAATCTTTAACTGTTGAGTTCCCCTATCATATACACACAGCTGTTAACATTGATCTGTGGGCAAATAGGGAGGG
Organism: Macrotus californicus; assembly: GCA_007922815.1. Lineage (NCBI taxonomy): Eukaryota > Metazoa > Chordata > Mammalia > Chiroptera > Phyllostomidae > Macrotus > Macrotus californicus. Next base: position 2,373 of record VMDR010000522.1, read on the forward strand.
CATAAACTTAAATCTTATGTCCAAAATGAAGCAAGAGTCTTGAAAACAAATGGAATTGGAATTTCTTGAAAACAAATAGACTTTACTTTTAAAAACAATTTTAGATTACAGGAATTTCTTGAAAACAAATAGACTTTACTTTTAAAAACAATTTTAGATTACAGAAAAATCTATCAATTACAGAAAAGTTGTACAGCTAGTACAGATTTCCCATATATCTTGGCTCTATTAGTAAGTACCATGTTTCATTAGTATGGTACATGTGTTACAAATAATCAGCCAATATTAACACAATGTTATTAACTCAAGTCCATAGTTCATTTAGATTTCCTTACGTCCTGTTTCTGTTTCAGAATACTGTATTATACTTAGTTGTCATGTCTCCTTAGTCTCCTCTGGGACGTCCTCTCAGGCTTTCCTTGTTCTTGATGACTTTGACAGTCTTGAAGAGTCACTGTCAGCCATATTGCAGGATGTACCTCTGTCGGAATTTATTCGATGTTATTCTCATAAACAGACTGGGGTAACTGATTTTTGGGAAGAAGATCACAGAGATAAAGTGCCATTTCATATATCCTATCAAGGGGACACACTACAAACAGGATTTCTGACTGTGGATGTTGACACTGATCACCAGGCTGAAGCAGTATTTGTCGGGTTTCTTCCCTGAACTCTTTCCCCCACTTTCCATACTACAGTTGAAACCGGAAAAGCCGGCATTGATGCTGCCTATCACTACCAGACCCAATACGCAGAGACAGGGATTGAATCTTTATGGGCACTTTATTCAGGTGGTCGGTGATCTGAGAAGACAGCAGGTTTGTACCCTCACAGACCGTCTTCTAGTTCATTTTAAAATGGCCCTTTTTATAAGGAGAACAAAGTATAGGGAAGGGGTTTGGAATTCAGGGAAAAGTTAATTGGATTGAAAGATCTGCAGTATTCTGGCCCTGGGCGGTGGTGTTTATCTGTGTCCTGGGCGGTGGGCATCTCACCCTGGAGCACAGTGGCTCAGACGCCATCCTGAATTGCTGGAGGTCCTCCTGAGGCACAAAGGTGGAACTGCTTATGGTCTCCTGGAGTCAAGGTGGGGCATTCCTTCAGTTCCTGGAACAACAGCTTTGACATGCGTTGATTACTAGCTTATTAGCTATCACTTAAACTAAAATTCCCCAACTCTTGAGTCCCCCATCATAATCTTTGGAAGAAAGTCACTGTGTACAGCCTGCTCTCTTCCTTTAGGGCAGAATGGCTATGTAAATTAGTTGAAATTCTTCTGCACAGGACAATTACAACTGAATTTTAAGTGTGGAGATCATAACTGCATTACACAAATGTCACAGTTAAATTTCACCAAGGGTTCAACTCTCCTCTAAGCAAAGAAACACAAAGGTCAAAACACCTTTCTCCTCTCTCTGAATTAGTAAAATTTGCTGCAAGTTCCCAGGGCCAGCCAGTTTGGTGCAAATCATGAGCAAATAATGCCTGCTGAGAACTCAGAGCACTGAAAACCTTGTGGGTGAAACCTAAAGGTTTAGCCTTAACTTTTAATAGGAAAAAAAAAAATTGTATAACTTGGATCACTGTTGTCTGCTGATGATCTGCTCAAAGAGTGAGGTGATTGGGAAAGGGGAAATACCTCTAAATATTTATTTGGGTATTTCCTGAAAAACTGTAACAAAAACAAAGGGCCATTTTTGGCAAGGTTTCTTCAACTGGATTTGAGGGGAAAAAGCCTGAAGGCCATGGAGTTGGGCTGCTCTAAGCATAACGGGATAATTGTCCGAGGGAATAGGGTGGCTGTGAAAATGGAAAAACGTAATTTTACATCAGATATACCTATCTATCACTTTAGATGCTGCATTAGATAGCTATTATCATTATTAACAATGTGTCCAACTCTTCTACTTGTCTGACAAGGACAGAGCTAGGTTTTGAACCAAAGTGCCTTTATGTCCTATGTCTGTTCTCTGTGTCACTCTGCCTCACAGAATTATGTGTAGTTCTATACTATAGACGTGTTGTACTTTTAACATCACCTTTGCCATATATTCCTTGCATATTTCCCTCTCTTGTTAGAAAAAATTAGTGTTCTAGAAATTTCTATGTTCCACAGCAAGAAAGAGATTTGAATTCTAAACCAATATATATTCTCACATAAATATGAGAAATTTTCACAAAGCAGTAGTATCCTGCCTATGTGTCAATGCACTCTGATTATTTCTCTTCTCTTTTCTCAAAATAATAACAATAGGAAGCAACCTATTGGAATTGGCTTCGCAGAGCACAGGTAGCCTCAAAATTTAAAAAGCATTTCTCCTACAGGAATGTCCAACTTATGTTCAAATTCCGACTCAGTCAAGCAACCTTCTGTTTACTCATTCAGGAAAGGGACAGCCTGGTTAGAAGACTCTAGTCCAGGAATAAAAGCTCAAATGCCTTCAGGGGACAGGTTTAACTTAAATGTTTACAAATGACATTTGTCCTGTGTCATTGGAATATTGAAAATGAAGACTTGTTTTTCTGAGAGTAGTTTCTTTAAAAAACAACAACTGAGGCCCTGTGCCCTTGGAGAGATACATTTTGGTTCACAAACTGTGAGGTTTCTTTCTTTTTTCTTTCTTTTTTTTTTTTAGCAAGAACAAATTCCTACCACCCTATCTAAAACTAGTTATCTTCTCTACCTCCCTTCATTTTCTACTTCAACCTCTTATTTCTTTCCTTCCTTGCAGATGAAGGGCTGCAAATTGATTTGTACACTTGCTTTCTGGCTGTCTCCCCAGCAGCATGTAAGCTACGCAAGGTAATAACCCCGATTCTCCTGTTCACTATGGCATCCCCAGTACCAATCAGTGCATGGCACATTCTAGATGCTCACTAAACATTTGTTGAATGGATATTTGGGTGGATTCATAGGTGACACATGGAAAGATGAAGAAAGACAAAAATAAAGTTTCTGAATCTGCCAAACTGAGGATCCTACCAGGCAAAGCCTGGTGACCCTACCAAGTAATATCTACACATTAAGGCCCATTCTGAAATAGCTGCTATACACCTTTGCTTCTAAATTCATTCATTTGTAAAATGTCCCATCCGTTAAAATTTTATATTCCTTGTTAATATACTATATCAGCCTACGGAGTTAAGGATATTTCTTAAATATGAGATATTATCTCTCATTTGAAGGAGTGGTCTGCCTACTCTTCTCAGATGTAAAATACAGCAAGGCTGGTCCTTTAGCCACACAAAGTAAATTCCACACTAGAAAGAGGCTTTCCTCTGCATCGGAAAGCCACTTTTGTGTTTAGGTGAAATATCTACATAACTGGATTCATTCCTGCTCCTGGGTTTTTAGGGTTACCCATTGCTGTTTGTATCTTAATATATGAGAAAATCAGACCTTGTGTGCTCACACATGGTTTCCTCTCTCACATGTCATGATCGTATTCCTTGGGACCAGTGGAAGGGGATTAATCCAAACCATGAGGCATACTTAGAGATGTAACCAGTTCCTAATGTTGGCCCTGGTAGTCCCTTCTTATTTTTTTAGTAGAATCCCCATTCGTGAAAGACTGGATGGGAAGCGGGAATCCTCCTGCCAGTCCAGAAGCTGGAGGGTGAGCATGTGACGCAAATCAGCCACTCGGATGCTCACATCAGGATTCTCACATCTCAAAGGATTGACACTATAGTTCAAGGCCATTATTTGATGTGGCAACAACAGGGCTGGGAGTACACGAGACGGTGAAAAGTTTCTGCTATCTGCAGAAACAACTCAAGATGGTTCCTGCGGTGTGACCTGGGCATGTTTCTCCCGCTGCTCAGCTCTCCTGCCTATTTTCTGGGGCTGATTTCCCAGCCTTCCTGTTGGTTCTGTGAACACAACATCCTTCCAGTACATTCCAATACATAAGTTATCAAGAGTCTGTTTCTGTAGTCGACACTGTGATGAACTCTCCGAATTCCTTTTCAAGTCTGAGGGATTTATTTTCTCAACTGTTCAGTGGGCTACTGGCAGGTAGGCCGCAGCTGACAGCCCGCTGCAGTTCTGCCTCAGCTGGAGAGAGTCTCACTACCCAGATGACCACTAGGGCGGTCTGAATCAGACATTGCTCAACATGGTGGTCCGGCCCCTTTCCCCACCTGGCTGCCAATAAAATAAACAATGCTCAGATAACCTCAGATAAAAAAAAATGCAAAACTCTTTTCAGTGTAAGTATGTTGCAAGTGTTACAGGGGACATATTTATGTTAAAAATTATTCACTGTTTATCTGAAATTCAAATTTAGCTAGTCATCCCGTATTTTTATTGGCTCAATCTGGCAACATTAAACCCGGGCAACTCCAAGGGGCCATGGCTGTCTTAGAGCCTTCTCTGGGGTTAGCTGAGGCCCACCCACAGTGAGACTGCATTTCAGCCCATCTTTTACCTCTGCCCACCCCTGCTTCTGTCTCTGCTCTTCCCCTCTTTAGGTGGTGATCCCAAGGCCATTCCTGATAAGGTAGTACTTCGAGCTGATCTCTGTCTCAGAGCCTGACCCCCAGGCAACCCCACCTGTAATAGCTTCTCTTCTTTGCAAAAGGGTAACCAGCTGTCCTAATTTTCCCAGGACTGAAAAGTGTCCTGGGATAAGTTGACCACCCTGTCTTGTAACCAGGAATTCTGACAGATGCAACTTTCAATAGCTTGTGTGACCAGAAAGTGTCACCGCTCCTTGCCCTTTGAGTTGCCTAACACACAGTCTGTGGGCCTGGACTTTTGCCTTATTATCTGTGCCCAGCGTTCCCATGCCGTGCTAGAACAAAATCAAATCCACCGAGGCCCTGAAATCCTGCCTTCTCCCACAGATCAGAGACTGTGCCGCCTGCAGCTGTTGCTTCCTGAGCTGGGCAGTTGTCCGGCGGCTGGACATTTTGTGTTCTAACTGCAAGACTGGTCTATCCATTCCCCACCTCATCCCTCTTACTTGCTTCCAACTATACTTGAAATTTCTATTTCTTCATAGCTCAGATGTCTTCTCCAGGGCTAGTCTTCTCTTTCCAGAGCTGACTTTTTCTCTCTCTTAGTAGCCCATGTTTCTGAAGCCTTCTGCCTCTCTTCTGATTGGAAACCTAATAGTATGAGAAAGACTCATGTTGTTAACCAAACCTTCCCTATGTGCCACACACTGCACTAGGAGCTTTAGGCATTCATTCATTCAAAAAGTGTATTGATTGTCAGCAATATGGCAAGTATGGTGCAAATAACATTAGGGTTCTAACAGTGAACGAGAAGATAAGGTATCTGCCCCAGGTTGGGGCACGGGGTGGGGCTCCCTGTCCGGTGTGAGATGCAGTCAAGAAGCAAGTGTAGCCAGTATACTTGCCCCTACCTTACACTTTCTGGCAGCCTGCCCTGGAGCAGTTGGAATTGGAAGTGTCTGGAAGTTGATCCCCCCTCCCTCAGTGGCCCTTAGCCAAGAACTGACTGGTGCAGGAATATGAACACACAACTCATTTACTTCCTGTTGGGGTAACTCAGAGGCAGAATTTACACTGCAGAGCTCCCCACTGAGATGATATTGGGGCTGAGGCTCTACCTGAAATCTCGCCCTTATCTGCCTTCTCACCCACCACTGTCCTGCTTCCCCCACGTCTTTACCTATCTCCCTGGGGAGCTTTTCCTTAATAAATCACTTGCACTTGAATCCTTGTCTCAGGATCTATTCCTAGTGAGCCTGACTCAAGACAGTGGTAAGTAAATAAGTCATGATAAGCTGTGACCAGTCTATGAGGAAAGTATTGTGACAGAGAACAATGGCAAGATCTATTTTAGACACGGAGGACAGGAAAGGCCACCCAAAGGGGGGACATTTCAGCCAACAAGGACTCAGATATATGATTAGCCAGGGGAAAAGTATTTCAGGCAAAGGAAATGGAAAGGACAAAGTTCTCAAGGCACGAGGGAGCGTGGCACTTGGCATGTTCTAGAAATTGTCCAAACGCTAATGGGGAAGGATGGCAAGTGTGATGGGGACAGGAGCACAGAAAGGCAGAGGCCAACTCATATGGCACCTTGCAGGCCATGATAAGGACCGTGCGGTTTTCTGTGAATGAGGTGGACTACCACTGGAGGGCTTTCCACTGAGGCATGTCACTATCTGATTGACACTTTTAAATGGCCACGCCAGCCACCTTGAGGAGGTTGTAGGTGGAAGAAAAGGAGCTGAGAGGCTGCAGCCATTGCCGGGTGATCAAATGAGAGGTGGCGTCAGCTGGGACCGAGGACGTGGAAGTGGTCAGAGGAAAGGCATGTTTGAGAATTAAAATTGACAGAACCTGCTCATGGGAATTAGCAAGAGGGATTCGTTAAGAATGATGCTCAGTTTCCTTACTTCAGTAATTACGTGAATATTGGCACATTTTATCAAGAGAAGGATTGTAACAGTGGAAAACTGTAAAGGTGGGGAATTGTGACCCACCCCACCATTCTTTTGACCTTGATTCTGTAAGTGCTGACTGACTAATATGTAGTTTGTAGGTAAAAAAAAAACACATTTGTATAAGACTCCTAGGAAGTAACTCCAAAATATAAAGACTCTGATCTTCAAGCACCCCAGCTCCAGGAGATTTGCTGACCTTCAGCCGTGGAGCCAGGATGACGTAAAGCCAGGATGACTAAACCAGGATGATGCACACTGGACCATCACTTGCCTTATCGGAATGGACTGTGCTCCTGTGCACATAGAGGACTTTGCAGCCCCTCCCTTGATCTCTATGTTCTGCCTCCCCTCTCCCTCCTGATAAACACCTCTGCCTGCACTGAGAGAGGGAGATGGGCTTTGAGATGTGAGTCCCCTACCTTCCAGGTGGCCGGCATCTGAAATCAACCACTTTCCTTCACATCGGCACCTGCCTCTCAGGTCCTGCATTTGGTGACAGGATCACTAGGAAAGAATAAAAATCTGAGAACAGAGAAGCCCACATATCATCTAACTATATTCTCACCAAAGCCCTTTAACCACTCTGGAAACTGAGGCAGGGGAAAGTAGCTGACTCCAGCTTACAGCTAGTACGCAGTGGATCAGAACTGAAGCCCTGATCTGAATACTGACCCTGGCAAGTCTGGGCTGCCACAGCAGGCCACCAGTCTTATTTTCAGAAAAAGCCCTCTGCCCCCAGAGAGAAAGCTGAAGAAGTGCTCGCTAGACACTGAGGCTGAAAGAGATGGGGGAGAAGAAGGTGCCCCAGCCCCTCAGAAGACTGATCAGGGAATTTATCTTGAAAATTGTTTTAGCTCCTATCAAAGTTTGGCTGAAAGAGCATCTAACAAAATCCCCTCCCATCTGGGACAGAAAAGTGATGCCTCTTTGCAGCCTCGTGGGGAACAGTGGGTGGTTAGGGTTTGCAGGGTGGGACAGCCAGGACTCGAGTGTCCCCTCCCCAGCCTTGCAGCCCTCACTCCAGCCAGGATCGACTACCTGCTGTTCCCCCCTTGCGGCAAGATCTTTCATGCCTTTGTCAAAGGCACATGCTGTTCCCTCTGGGGGTGGGTTGGGCAAGGGGACAGGGAGTGGATGTTCCTTCCGAACCTTTTACCTTGTGACAACACTCTAAAGTTAGCTTCTTTGGGAAGTCACCTCCACCTCCTCAGGCAGTGTTAGTCACCTCTGTGCTCTGTTAAGGCATGTGTTGCACACTTACCCACCCCCATTTTGCAGGTGGGGAAAATCTGAACCTATACAGCCACTGGAAGGTGTGGTGCTTGTAGCGAGCACTAGAAAATCCTGTATCACACGAACCACGGGGCAAGAGAGCTTCCAGATGACCCCTCCAGGCCTGGCTGGGTGAGAACAGGGATCCAGGAAGGATGGCAGTGAAGAATAAGGGAAGGCCCTGCGAGAGGCAATAACATGGTTTACTTTGTTCTACTTCTGAAACCTTTTCCCACTGATAGGTCATGTGGCCGTGAGCACCTGACTCCGTTTGCCTGCCTTTCTCAAGAAGATCCCAGGTGTGGCTCTCCACTAAGTGTCCTGAACTCGTCCTACCTGCACACAGCACTGTGCAAAGCCAGTTAAAGAAAATGAGCCCCGCTTTATGTCTATTGCTGGGTTTCTACTAAAGTTTGCATTAGTAGCACCTCCCATTTCTGCGGCACTCGACAGCTCACAAACCATATCGTTGCCTTTTAATGTTCACGTGAAATCAGGGTGACTCTGCTGTACATCCATGTCTCAGATGAAGAAATTGAGGCTCCAGGTGGTCCAGTGTCCTGGCAGGAAGTAGCAGCCAGAACTAGAAACCAGGTGCCCCCATTCGTGAGGGCAGTATGCACCAACAGATGTTCTCTGAGGAAAGGCCTTGTTTCCTCTCTTCTGAAAGCCTGAGAGAGTTTTAATTGCTTGACCTTCAGAACTCAGGAAGACCTTTTAGACTGTGGTTTGTGTCCTAGCCAACAAAAGCATTATTAGAGGGACTTGCATGAACAGGGGCAGTTTGCAGCATGCTCTAACTAAACCAGGAAGAGCCCCATCAATAATGCTGATAAATAGCATTATTTCCATAAAGTAGAGATTGTGCCAGAGAAAATAAACATACAGCAAATTGCCCCTTGTAGTAGGCATGCTCCCGTTGTGGGGATAATAAAAAGCATTTTACAAGAAAGGAAGAAAATGATGTTGCAGGATAGGAGTAAGAGGTCTTGTGAACTGAGAAGGAATACCAAAGAGTAAAAATCAGGATGGAAACACTGGGAAAAAAAAAAAACAAAAAACAAAAGAAACATAGAAGGTGGTCCAAGAGAGAGGCCATGAAATGTCAAAGATGAACCTTCACTTAACAACCCAGAAGTAAAAATGAAAGAAATGTGAGGTTCTGGATTGAATCAATGTGTATCAGATCCCACATGGTGATTACACCACGGGAGACATCAGTGACAGGAGAGGGGAACGTCATAGCAGCTGTATTTATTGAGTTTTTGCTGTGTGCCAGCTGCTGCCCTAGGGCTTTAAAGATATAATCCCATGTAATGGGCACCTTGACCCTCTAATCATTTGCAAACTGTATAGATGATAAGTTAAGGCACGAACAATACGCTGTATTTTGCCGTGTATAATACGCACCTGCATGTGTGGGCCAAAATTTCAGGAAAAAAATCTTTCGTTTTAATTTTTTTCAGTTCAATTTTTTATCTATTTATATTTAGATGTTCGTTTTTCATATTATAAAGGAATTTTAGCATTTATTTTTGAACACACAGATACCATTATTGCTTTCTAGAGTTATACTTTAATGTGTAAGCATAAATAAAAGAATTAAAAGCACTTAATATAGATATGGAATTAGTACTACCCACGTATAATGGGCATCCTTATTTTTCCCTAAAAAATTTGAGCAAAAAGTGTGCATTATACACGGCAAAATATGGTAAGTACCTTACCCAAGGTCACTTAGCTAGTTGATGATGAAGGCCAGGTGTGAACCCGAGACTCCTGAATGGCTGCTCTTAAACCCTATGCTGTCACCTCATGCAGGTGGCCTGCCTTGACAGCTCAGAGTCTACAAGGGAGTATTGAGACTAATGTTTAAATCCTTTGAATTCTACACAGTGCTTCTAGTACACACATATGTGGTAAGAGGACTTTGTAGAGGAAATGACAGAAACAACTAAAACTGGCTTAAGCTAAAAACATTTTTGGCAACAAACTGAGATGGCTGTCAGAACGAAAGAGGAATTTGGCAGTTACACGCTGGGAGTTCAGGAGACAGAATTTCTGAGAATTCAGCTCCTAGAACCAGGGATTTTAAAGCTCTCAGGACTCTCCCACCTCTTACCCTGTTTCTCTCCTTGAGTTGAATTCATTTTCTTCTATTGCAGGAGGATTGCTTCATGAAGTAAGGAATGACCTCTGGTAGCCCTGTGTTCCCAGTCTAGTAAGCAACTCCAGAGAGAGAGAGAAAGAGAGAGAGAGAGAGAGAGAGAGAGAAAGAGAGAAAAGCTCTCTTCTTTCCCAGCTTCTTGCTCTCTTTTTTTCCCAAGGTAAAAGAAAAGTTCCCAGGGAAGAACTATGATTGGTCTATCTTGGGTCATGTGCTCAACCATGGCCCAATCACTGTGGTCCTGAGGGCAGGGTTCTATAATTTTCAGCCCCCATCCACTAGGGTCACTGGGGCTTTGACAGAGCTTGTCCCAGAAGAGCTGCTATTCTGGAGAGTAAAAACAATAAATGTTCATAAGAAATTGGATTACTGGTAAGAACTTTACACAACAGCAGAAGAGATGCAAAAACAGCCAAGACCAAACAGTCTGATAGCAGGGATAAAATTCTTAATAAATTTTGGAAACACTATAATAAAAATAGGTTTTAGGCATGATGGGAAGAGATTTATCTAACAAAACAGAGAGTCTACAAAGCAATTTAAGTGAAGAATTAGGATTCCAGCTCTGAAACTTTTAAACATTTCTATTATTAAGGCAGATGCATTCTGGGAGAGGCGACTAATGCAGGGTCATGCTCCTAGTTTGTGCCTACTAAATATTAATTCATTTTGATGACACGTTTTATTAGAAATCATTGCTTGAAGCACTTACATATTTATAACAGATATTTTTAGCAGAATAATGTGCATATATAAAATTCTGCATAAATGTAACCAATAATAAGTTATTACAGAGTCATTGAGCTTATGTTTACTCCTTCATGCATGCATTTATTCATTCATCTGTTAGTTACTAATTGAATAGTACTATATTTCAGGTATTCTGTTAGGCACACCTGGTTCCTACCCTCAAGGTGCTTAGAATGCAGGAGGGAAGAAGACAGAGCTATAAATAAATTGTGCCTGGATAGTAGACACGGTGGTGCACTGCCATGTTTCGCTTTAAAAACTAAGACCCTTTGTTCGCCCCTATAGGGAGTGTGTTACCGTTAAAACTCACAGATAAATCCATTTTCAGGAATTGCCTTTGGCCAATGGATGATGCCATCCCCAAGGTTATGACCTCTAGGGCTCGCCATCAGCATCTAATCACAGGCCAATGACTGGTTGCTGAGAGGCCGCAAGGCTGGCCTTCTTGCCTCCACTGGAGAAAACACTGAATGGGCATCTCAGCCCCAGAGCAGAGGCCTCTGCTGCAATGACAGCACAGTTCAATTCCCCTCTTTGCCCAATCTTACTTCTGTCTCTCCTCTATAGGTATTGTTCCTAAGAATAGTCTCCAAAAAATGTCTGCATGCAAATCTCCATTTCTGAGTCTGTTTAATGGGGTATGCCCCCTAAGACAATGTGCAATTTAGAAAATGCTTATCAGGAAGAGCTGTCCTGGTCACAAGTTGCCAGACCCTGCTTTCCAGATAGAAAACACTGGTCACCTTGGAGCATGTCTTTGTCCAGGGAAGAATCACCTGGATAGTCCCTCCACATTGTGTAAACATAGGAAAGAAGGTAGCCTTTGCCCTGAAGGAAGAGAGTAGTAGAATATTCCTTGTGGTATGAGAAAGTCTGGCTCTCTCAGTCATCCCAGTGTACAGAGCTGGTCTGCTGGGGAGAAAGGGGATATTTTGCGTAGGAGACCAGCAGCTCCCTGGGAAGGGAGGAATAGAGACTTGGACCCTCTCCCCTGGGAGGGTCAATGTTATTATAACCTCTCTGATCAATGGGATGGTCCCAACCATGGTCTCCTGCTGAGAGAGGAAGAAAAGGCTCCAGAGAGGAAATTACAGGGAGCAAAGGGGAAGTCCCTGGGAAGGCCCTCCAGTCCAGCCAGTCTGGTATGGAGGAGGGGCTTTGAGAGAAAGCCTGTGTACAAGATTATAAACTAAAGAGCCAGAGAGAAACATTTCCAACTAAGGATAACTCTGAAGAAATAGTCATCTTCCCTCAGAGGATCATTGGACTAGTGAGGAATATTTACTTGACTACATCTCAGTGGTAGACAAATACACATTGCTTCACTGTACCAGTATCAGCCCCTGAGGGCAGTAACAGAGTCAACCACGGCAGAAAATGAGTGTCTCCTTGGGGATGGCTGAGGTTACCCTGTTCTGTTACTCAAATGTGAGCGACTGGCATTCCCACTAACTGTTGAAAGGAGCCTGTGAGCAATTTACTTAACACGCAGAAGAGAAATGATTGTATTGGTACATTAATCTGGTGAAAGGGGTTGTACAGGTTACAGACAATTCCAAAGCAATGTGAGTTAGTGTTTTAGGAGTGAGACTGCCAGGAAGGAAGGGTTTCCCAGAGGAGGTGAACCAGGCTAAGTCTTGAAGGCTGAGTAGGAGTCTGAGGGTGGACCTCGAGGTGCAGAAGTTGGTCCAGGACAAAAGCACAGATGCAGGAAGGTGGGCTGTCTCCTGTAAATAACCTAAGTGGAGCCCTATCTGGAGCCCAAGAGGCACTGAAGGAGTGACTGTAGGCAGCGTGAGACACGGCGGGCCCTGGAAGCGAAGATAAGAAAGCTATTTCAACCTGATTTCCTTGGCCCTGGAGTCCCAAGCTCAAATGTCTTCAGGGTCCCTGATGAGAAGGAGAGTGAAGAGGGTCCGGATGGAACTGAGGCAGGCAAACAGCTTATTCCCACTAAAGGGAGTAACTGCCCCTCAGCTCTGGCCAGTTGCCATGGAGAGATGCAGGCCTGGGGTTACCAAATCTCTGAAGTTGTCAAGAAAAGCTGGAAGTCTCGATTTTTCTCAGACAGACCCAGATTTTTTAAGTTGGCAATTTTTGCAAGTTAAATATATATATGTATGCTAAAGAAAACATCTTCAGATGTGGCCACGGGCCTCCAGTTAGCAGTGCTGCTAGGCTGAGAGGTCTTTTAGACAAAGAAGTGAAAAGATCGGATCTGTGTGTTAAAACCTCACTCTTGGCAGTAGGGTTAGAAGAGACTGGACAGGAAGACAGGCTAATTCAACAACAAATATGCTGAGACTTCTGTGTGTAAGAAGAGCTGAAGTCACAGTAGCAGGCTGTGGACACCTAAGCTTGGCGTGGGAGACAAGTTTACTCAGCATCACACAAATGTATAATCATACACTTTGAGTACACTGCAGTGGGGAGAAGGGGAGAATGTAAATTATGGGGAATGAGGGAAGAGAATAGATTCAAGAGATATTTGGGAAGTTTGGTAATAACTTAGATGGGGAGAAAAAGGAGGGGGAATTTCAAGGTCTTACTTGGGTGAGGGGTGGATGCTCTTTCAAAAAGAAGCATAAAAATGATCGCGGGGAACTTTGCCACCGTTGAGAGTTATAGAAACAGGGTAAGAGCATGGTTTAAACAGCCAGTGCAAAATAATGAGAGCTAAAACCTGCTTTATAATTTTTGCCCTCTTACTAGGGCTCCCATCAGTCATACTTCTTTCTGGAGATAGTATCCGCTGTGCCTATCTCAGAGGGCACTTGGATTAGTCAGGATTCTCCAAAGAAACAAACAATAGGGTGTATAAATGTGTAAGAGGAGAGAGAAAGAGATTCACCGTAAGGAACGGGCTCATGGAATTATAGAGGCTGACAAGCACCCTGATCTGCAGTCAGCAAGATGGGGACGGAGAGACCCATTGGTGTATTTCTAGTCTAAAAGCCAGCAGGCTCTAGACCCAAGAGCCAATGTTTCGGGTCAAGTGCAAATGCAGAAAAAGGAGTGGTGTCCTATCTTGAACACAGTCAGGCAGGAGGAGTTCCCTCTTAACTGAGAGAGGGTCAGCCCTATTCAGGCTTTGAACAGATTAGACAAGGCCCACCCACATTAGGGAGGGCAATCTGCTTTACTGGGTCTAAGGATTCAGATGTTAATCTCACCCAGAAACACCCTCACAGAAGCACCCAGAATAAAGTTTGACCAAATGTCTGGGCACCCTGTGACCCAGTCAAGTTAACACAAAATTAACCATACAGAGCTTTTGGGTATAAAATGAAAGAATTGATTTGAAGTGATCTTAGATAGTTTAAGAGCTGTACAAATATTAAATGCAGTAAGTAGAGAAAAACGTTATTGCCTGTATCACGTATATCCGATGTTCTCTGTTTGCTCCTCTAGATTCATTGTCCCTCCTGCTGTGTCCCCAATAGGCTGGTCTCTCCCACAGCAGTGCCTGGACTCCATGACCCTCTGGTTTCTGGTTGAGGGGTACAGTGGGAGATCGAGAGTTTCAGGAGAGAAAGGCAGGCAGGGCACCACTCTCCACACCTCTCCGTGGCCCCTGTGTGGCTTAGCTCCCGCAGGTGTCCCCTCTTCCTTGATACAGCTCCCTCCCAGGCCCCATCAGGCCTAAGGGTGCTAACGGCTTCCCTTGGCTTGAGTCTCTGGGTGCTTCTCCATCTCTTGTTGGATTCTTACTTCTGCCAAGGAGCAGCTATCTGGTGGCTGTATGAATAATGTTAATAACAATTCATAGCTAAGCTCTCAGAAGAGGAAGTTCTCGTTAACTGTACCTCTAATCTCAAATCAATTTCTCATATTTTTTCTATTAATTTTATTTTATTTTATTTTTTAGATTTGAAGATTTTATTTATTTAGAGAGAGAGGAAAGGAGGGAGAAAGAGAGGGAGATGTGTGAGAGATACATCGATTGGTTGCCTCTCGCACACCCCCAACCAGGGGCCTGGCCTGCAACCCAGGCATGTGCCCTGACTGGGAATGGAACCGGCGACCTTTTGGTTGGCAGGCTGGCACTCAATCCACTGAGCCACCCCAGCCAGGGCTCTGTTAACTTTTATAATGACAACTTTAATATGAGCATGGGTTTGAACCTCAAGAAATTGTCCTAATGTAGAGGCGGACGTGCTGTCACTTTGAGCTGTCATCAAAAGGAGTGATGATACTTAGGGATGCATGGCATGTTGGGTCTGGATCCAGCCAATATTCATAACTGATAACAGTAATCATTTGAATAATCAGAACATCTTCAAATACTGGGCTACTTCTTCCTTCCTGCAGGGCCCGCGTGCAATGCAAGTGGTAGTGTTCCCCAGGTGCTGCAGCCACAGCATGTGGGCGATGTGTTCAGCCAGCCACTTGAGGGAAGTCTCCCCTGGGGCCTCAAGGACCACCCTGTCTTCGAGCTCCGTCCCAGGGTGAGGAGGGGCGCAGGTGGGTAGTCAGCTGCGTGGGGTGGTTGCAGTGGCTGTGAGACAGGGCTGCACTGCCAAGATGCCCACTGGCCAGAAGAACGGACAGGTCCTTTCATAACACCAGTACTCCCCCGGAACTGCAGCTCGGTGCCAGAGGCTGCCATCTTCCTGACCTATTTCTTGCCCCCTTTGCTGCTGCCACCCTAGTCCATACCATCATCTTCTCTCTCTGCTGACCGCAGTGGCTCCTGACTGGACCTGACGCTCCTGTGCTGGTACTTACCTGTGGTCTCTCAGATACCCCTGTCTGTAGTGTGCGGTTGGGATGACGCAAACTCAATCTCCCTTCCTCCCAGCTATCTGGGTCCTTGTTAGGTTCTGCATCAGAAGGAGAAGGAAAAGTGGAAAAAAGGGAGAAGGGATTTCTTTCCTGTTTTTCACTTCCCTTTTTTCTGTGTTGCTCTGGTAGTAGCACATAATGGCTCCAGCTTCCAGAGACTTCGAGCACTCCCAGCACCCCAGGTGCCAGCGGCAGCCATGTCACACTGCCTCACATGCTGAGCTATGTATGCCCCTGGGACCAGAGAAGCTGCAGAGCCACATCCCTTTGGGGGAAGCACCAGCCAAACAGCAACCCCTCCTCAGAGGTCTGAGCCCAACAGAGCCTCCCTCAGAGATGCAAAGACCAGCCCCTTGGGGCCCCTTCTCCAGGCTCTTGGGTACAGACGACACCACCTGTGCTCCAGCCTAATTCCCTAAAACAAGAAGGGCTTTTGAATGCAGAGTGACACACTTCTGCCATTCCAGTAGCCTCCCCTGTCACTAAGCGTAAAATCCCCAAATCTGGCTCTCACAATTGCCATGATCTGGGGCACCAAACTTCTGACCTCACCTCATGCCACTGCCCCTTTCTCATGCTCCTGTCACATGTTCCTTTCTCACGTTTCTGCTCATCCCTTGAACATGGGACACTCATTCCAACCTCAGGGGATCACTGTTCCCTCAGCCTGGAAGGCTCTTCCCTGCTCCTCTCAGGGAATTTCCTTCTCATTCCAAGTTTCGGCCTGACTCTTTCTTCCTCAGGGAATCCTTCCTGAAGGAGCCTCCACCACACACTTCTTTTCTTCGTCGCATTTGTCTGTACCCGCTGTTTTCTTGTGCTTGTTCATTACCTGCCTCCCCTTATCCAGAATGTGAATCCCACCTTGTCTGTCCATTGCTACAGTAGGCCAGTACCCCGGAGACGCACAGCAGGGGCTGAATGTTTGTTGGATGACTGGACAAATGGACAGATGGACGGATGTTTGGATGGCTGGCTGGCTGGCTCAATTCTGTTTATTACAACATTCAACTTGATACAAAAAAAACAAAACAATTTTGTCATGGAAGCAATGACAAATGGGATTCCATGAATGCTTTTTTGAATATTAATTAACTTCCTGGAATCCATCTCTGAGATTTCTTTTGGAGATCTTACTAAGGAATTCTATCTCTTAGGGTGGCCCTCAGAAGGCTGCTGTGATCTTCTGGAGAAACCATTGGTTTCCTTTGAATGGCCACCGTTTTGTGAATTAAAGCAGAAGGTAAAGGGCAGGTAAAAAAGAAAAGCACAGCACACTCACACTGAGTATGAAAGAAGCCATATAACACAAATATTGTAAATGTGGACTTGGGTGTCAGACAGACCTGATTTCCACGGCCATGTCTGTTTCTCATTGGTTATGTGTTGCTGGCTCTGCCGCTTCTAGCTGTGTGACCTTGGGCAAGTCAGTGAACCTCTCTTTGCTTCAATTTCCACATTTGCACAATGGGAATAATAACAGCGCATACATTGCAGGTTTGTTGCAAGGACAAAGTGACTCAGTATACAGATACCACTTAGAAAAGTGTCCGGCATATAGTTAGCTTTGATACAGCATGAGTATAACCTGTTATTAAGGTTAGGGCCATATTAGTCTATTGATAAGGGAAACTTCAACGAGATAGAAGTTTATCTTTCAAATTAGTCAGAGGTAGGCAGTGCAGGGTGGGTACAGCAGTTCCACAGTCAACAGGGACCAAAGTTCCTTCTTTTTCCACCGCCATTTGATACACAGTTTATATCTTCAAAGTTCAAGTCAGCTGCTACTCAAGCTCCCATCACCACTCAGAAAGAAGGAATGGAGAAGGGCCTCATGGCAGAATCAATACCCCTTAAAGAACACACCCAGATGGCTCACATATGCTTTTATTTGCATCTCATGGACCAGAACAGGGCATCAGGGCCACAGTTAGCTGCAAGGGGTATCGGGAAATGTAGTCTCATTCACTGTGTGCGCTGCCACCCCAAATAAAATTGGCACTGTGTCACTAAAGATGAAATAGAAAACGTATGTTGCTCCTTAGGCAAGTTATTTAACTTCAAGTTTTAGTTTTTACATTTGTAAACTGGGAACAATAGTATGTATACACCTCTTACAGCTGTCTGGAAGGTTACAGAAATGAAGTCTGACCGCTGGTAGCACGGCGCCCACTGCCTGCTACATAAACATCAGCCTTCTTCATAAGAAGGAAAATTGTGTCGGCCTGTGTTTAAAAATAAGCCGGACAAAGCCAAATGGAACAAAAAAAAGAAAAATACCTCCGCAAAAATGCCCTGATAACTGCAGAAAGAAATCTGCTCTATCTGCTGGTGTTTTCAATGCTTTGGCCCTCTTTAGCTCAGTTGATTCTCAGCAGACAGCGTTCCAGTTTTAAATGTCACATCATCCTGCTTTGCTGCTGCTAACAAAGGGCCACTGTGTACCTGGGTGAGGCTGTCTCAGACTCACTGTTCTGAGTCTTTCTGGCCTCACCCACCATCCAACTTCTGTCCCGTGTTCTAGACCATTGGCTCGTGAACCTGACTGATCCCAAGGCTCACTCACCTGCAGAGTCCTATAAATATACAAACTTCCCCTCCCCCCAAAATACAGACTCCCAGTCGTCATCCCAGGAATCGAGCCCCCAAAACTTCCACATCTGCCTCAGTTATGTCAGACTAACTCTGGGTTTTTTGGACTAAGTGACTCAGCGACTTGAATGTTTACATAATACAGAGGAATGTATTTTGAAACACAAACATGGATTGAATGTTGCTAGGCGTCAGGCACTGATCTAAGCACTCTACATGGCCTCGCATCTAGGTACCATTATTCCCCTTTATCCAGTTCAGGAAACAGGCACAGAGAGGCTAAGCAACTTGTTCAAGGTCACACAGCTAATAAATGGGGGAACTGGTAGTTGAGATTCAAACTTAGGCAGTCTGGCTTCTGAGAGCCTAATCACAATCCTCTACCACTCTCCCATCTATTTTGAACAATCGGTGTACTTCAAAACAAATTATTTAAAAATTTGAACGGACTTCCTCCTAACATCTATTAAGTAAAATGCAAGATAATCTTGTTCACGATCATTGACCTTCCCAGGCATGTTGTGACACAAATAAGTCCTTTTTTTTCTTTTGAATATATTTTATTGATGATGCTATTACAGTTGTCCCATTTTCCTCCTTTATTCCCCTCCGCCCTACACACTGCTTCCCACCCACATTCCCCCTCTTTAGTTCACGTCCATGGGTCATACTTATAAGTTCTTCGGCTTCTACATTTCCTATACTATTCTTAACCTCCCCTTGTCTATTTTCTTCCTACCATTTATGCTACTTAATCTCTGTACCTTTTCCCCTCTCTCTCCCTCCCACTCTCCCGCTGATAACCCTCCATGTGATCTGCATTTCTGTGATTCTGTTTCTGTTCTAGTTGTTTGCTTAGTTTGTTTTTGTTGTTTTAGGTTTGGTTGTTAATAACTGTGAGTTTGTTGTCATTTTACTGTTCATATTTTTATCTTCTTTTTCTTAGATAAGTCCTTTAACATTTTATATAATAAGGGCTTGGTGATGATGAACTCCTTCAACTTGACCTTATCTGGGAAGCACTTTGTCTGCCCTTCCATTCTAAATGAAAGCTTTGCTGGATAAAGTAATCTTGGATGTAGGCCCTTGCCTTTCATGACTGGAATACTTCGTTCCAGCCCCTTCTTGCCTGCAAGATTTCTTTTGAGAAATCAGCCGACAGTCTGATGGACACTCCTTTGTAGGTTACTGTCTCCTTTTCTCTTGCTGCTTTTAAGATTCTCTCTTTATCTTTCATCTTGGGTAATGTAATTATGATGTGCGTTGGTGTGTTCCTCCTTGGGTCCAACTTCTTTGGGGCTCTCTGAGCTTCCTGGACTCCCTGGAAGTCTATTTTCTTTGCCAAATTGGGGAAGCTCTCCTTCATTATTTGTTGAAATAAGTTTTCAATTTTTTTCTCTTCCTCTTCTCCTTCTGGCACCCCTATGATTCAGTTGTTGAAACGTTTAAAGATGACCTGGAGGTTCCTAAGCCTCTCCTCATTTTTCTGAATTCTTGTTTCTTCATTGTGTTCTGGTTGAATGTTTCTTTCTTCCTTCTGGTCCACATCATTGATTTGAGTCCTGGTATAGCCTTCATTTTTTCATCTAATTTGAGACCATATTCGACCAATTCTGTGAGCATCTTGATTACCAGTGTTTTGAACTGTGCATATGATAGGTTGGCCAGCTCTTTATTAATTAGTTGTATTTTTTTCTGGAGCTTTGATCTGTTCTTTCATTTGGGTCATTTCTTTTTGTCTTGGCGCACCTGTTACGTAGTAAGGGGCGGACCCTTAGGTGTTCCCAAGGGCAGGGCAACCCATTTCTCTGGTTGTGACGCTGTATGTGGGGGAGGGGTCCAAGAGGGAACAATGCCGCTTGCTCGGCTCTCTGCCAGTCTTCAGTCATGTCCCCCACTACCCACAATTAAATTGGGCCCTTCTGGTGCTAAT
The DNA here is from genome assembly GCA_007922815.1 of Macrotus californicus. Lineage (NCBI taxonomy): Eukaryota > Metazoa > Chordata > Mammalia > Chiroptera > Phyllostomidae > Macrotus > Macrotus californicus. The sequence continues at coordinate 22,294 of VMDR010000522.1, forward strand.
TCCCAGGTGGGTGGGTTTGTGTACATTCTAGGACCCTGTGGGTCGCTCCAATGAACTCTCCTGTGAGGCTGAGAGTTTCTCCTGCTGCCGCCTCAACCCCCACAGGTGTTTTCAGTCAGAGGTTTGAGGCTTTATTTTCCCACACTGGAACTCTGGGTTGTTCAGTCTGTCTCCCTCCCCAGTTGTTCCTCCCAGTTTATCTGCACGTGAATGGTGGACTGCCCCATCTGCCAGCCCCCACCTTGCCGAGAGTCCTCTCTGCCCAGCAGCCTGTCTCCACCCCCCCTACAGGTCTGGATGAATGTTTCTTCTTTAACTTCTTGGTTGTTGGACTTCCATACATTTCAATTTTCTGTCAGTTCTGGTTGTTTTCTGTTTTTAAATTTGTTGTTGTCCTTCTTTTGGTTGTGCAAGGAGGCACAGTATATCTACCTATGCCTCCATCTTGGCCAGAAGTCACAAATAAGTCTTTCATTAAAGTCTCTTTTTTAAGAAAAAATTGATTTTAGAGAGAGAGGAAGAGAGAAAGAGAGACAGAGACAGAGAAGAAAACATCAATTTGCTGTTCCATTTATTTATGCATTCATTGGTTGATTTTTGCGTGTGCCTTGATTGGGGACCGAACCTACAAACTTAATGTATGCAGGACGATGCTCTAACCAATGGAGCTACCTGTCCAGGGCCCAGATAAGTCTGTTATAAAAACATATTTCAAGGCAGCCATCAAAAACAGTGTTGAAACTTTATTTTCATGTGCATATGTTCACTATGATGCTCTTTATGTAAAGAAGTAGATCCACATCCACATGTACATATACACATGCACACACTAATGCCTAGAGAAAGCCTGGAAGAAAACAGCAGAACGTGACAGTTAATTCTGTGTGGTAACACCATCCTTTGTTTATTTATGTGAACTAATCATTTGAATTTTGTCTAATTAAAAAATCCTTAAATTTTAAAAGTAATGTACTTTAGGTACTTTGAAGCAAAAACCAAAGTAAAACAACAACGATATCCTCTCTGTTTCTTTGGAGAGTCTTTCAAGTTTGCTACTTAAGATTCCACCTGTAAGGCCCTTTGAAAGGAAATCCGATGGAAGTGTTGGATTGCAGGCGTGTTTGAGCTACTGGTGTTAACAGATATGGGTTTAAATCTGGGCTCTGAAGTTTCCCAGCTGAGACATGTCAGGTCACTCGATGACCCTGCCTCCCTCACCCACCTGTGGAAAGGTCAAGGGGCATTGAGGGCTGAACACACATATACAGGTGCTTGATACTATGTAACCTGTGGTTAGCAAGGGGCTGTCATCCTCAGAATATAATGCAGAATTTGTTAAATGCCAAAACTGGCACTTTTTGGCTAATAATAAAGATTGTAAATAATTTACCAGTTGGAGGTAAGCATCCATTCTCATGAAGAGATCTGAGGAATGGGAAAGATCCGTCTGCTCTTGAGGATCTAGCTGAGGTTTAAGGTATTGATTGTTTGCAGTTCAATATATGCATGTTACCTGGGACAGGCAATCACCCTAAGCCCTGACCTACAGCTTCACGTGCAGTCACACCTTTGGATCCCTTTCTTCTGGACTGGGATCCGGCCGGTCCCCACCCTACCCACGACCATCTCCTGTGTTCTAATGGTGGCTCTTAGCCTTTGCCCTCCTCACCTACTTCCCTCTGCTTCCCCCCCCCCCCCCGCCCTCGCCAGGCTGTGGAACCTGCTGTCTTGCAGGCTACCGGTGACATTCTTGTAGCCAGATTCAGGGTTCAGCTTTATCTTCCTGTACCTTGCTCTATTAATCATCCCTTTCTCCATGTCTCCAGGTGCCTTTCTTTTAGTCTGTAAACATGCTCCATTCCCTGGTAACCTGACAATATAATAAAAGTGTAATAACCCTAGCCTCACGTCATTCTGTATCATTGGCTCCAGTCCTACCAAATCCTGAAATACTGCTTTAAAAAGGTCACCAATGACCTATTACTTGTTGACCGGTGGCCCGCTGTTGCACCTGACCTTCTTGGTTACTTCCTCCTTCCCGAAACTCTCCATCCCCTCACTTGCCACACTTCCTGCTGTGCACGTCATCATGCCCTCACTAAAATGAGCAAACACATATACACCTGGGGTGTTCCTACCTTCAAGTCTTTGCTCTTGCTGAAACCACACCGTCACCATCACCACAAGGCCCCTCCTCACTCTAGTCCTCAGACCCGACACCCAACCTCAACTTGTTAACCTCCAGACCCTCCTCTTCCCCAGGTTAACTTCCACTTACCTTGTAAGACCCCGCTCAGGCCCCACTTCTTCAGGAATCCCTCCTTAGCACCCTTCTTCCACCAAAGCTTGGCTGGGTGCCCCTTCCTGGTGGTTACATAACACTCAAGTATGTACTTCTCACACTGTGTTCTAGTTATGCCTCCTCAAAATGACCATGAGCTCCCTGGTACAATTTTTAGAGTCATTTCTTATTCTTCTCTGAGTTTCTAGCACTTGATGCAGTGCTAGATACATAGCAGGAACTCAATAAATGTTTATAAAAGTAAAGAACCAATTAACTAATATCAACGCTTGTCTATATCCCCTGATCTCAAGTAGCAGGCTATAGGGCAAATAAACTCACAGGGAGTCAAGGGGTTGGAAAGAAATCAGAAGCAGTGGGGAAAAAAAACCTTGAGGTTTGACAATGTGTGTGTGGTAAGGAAGTTGGGGAGATAGGCAGAGTCTGGCTGGAGTAAGAGGGCTGTCAGGAAAAGGGACTCTTTTTTTTTTTTTTTTTTTAAGGAAAAGGGACTCTTAAAGTGGAGGGGCAGTGCCCTTGGCGGGGGCTGACTTCACCTTCTTCTAAGCTCTTCTTTCTTAGGCTTTTTCACAACATCGCCAGCTAAAAGAAATGCAGAAGAAATGTAAAGAAAAGTATATTATTCACTCTCCTTCTTGCTTCCTTCTAAAAGAGCACAGCTACAATCATATTGCCAGAAAACTTCCAGACCCATGCTATTTGTTTTTTTCAGATACATCCTATTTGTCTATAGGCTAGAAAAATTCAGAAAGAAAAAAGTTGTTTTCAAAAACTTAGAAGAAATTTGGAGCATCCTCCTCAGGATGCCATTGAGAACCACAGGTACAGTTTATTGTCAGCTGTGGGCATCTCCTCTGGAAGCCAGCTATCACACCACTGAGAACACACCCAAGAATCCTGAGAGCCTTTGACTCTCAAATCAGTAATTACGAAGAGAGATACAACGTTCCTAGATCCAGTCATCAACTAATGAGAAGCACGGTGCATTAGTACTGACAATTAAGTTTTTAAAAAACAGAATATGCATATTTTAAAATATAGATAATGCAGTCACACAGTTCAAAATTCAGAAGACACAAAAGAGTACAATAAAAATGATTTCTTCTACTCTGTTCTTTCAGAGACCTTCTGGTTCCACAAAAGAGCACATACACATGTACATTTTCCCCCACCGCCTGCTCTGTGCTGTGCCCTGCTCTACATCTGATCTTGTACCTGGCTTTTTTCACCAATCTATTCTATTTTATTTTTCTCCAATCAATTTTATAAAGTGTTCCACATGAGCACATAAAGAAACTTTCTCATTTTATCTGTCACATTATATAGATATACCGCAATTTCTTTAACCAGTTCCCTACTAATGGATATCGATGTTGCTTCTGCTCGTTTGATACTCAAACAGTGCTCTAAGGAATAACCTTCCTATATATAATTTTGTACATGCACCAGAATATCTGCAACACAAACTTCCAGGAGTGGATTAGCTGAGCCAAAGTGCATGTTCATCCGGAATTTTGTTAGCTATTGCCAATGTTCTCTATGGGGGGGTGGGAGGGTTGTACCATTGACCCTCCCACCAGCTTCCTTATATTGCCACCAACAGTGTCAGCTGACTTTCTAGGTTTTGCCAATTTAGAAGGTGATGAATGAGATTTCAGTGTACTTCTAATATATATTTTCCTTATTATGAGTATGGTGGTACCTTTTATTTTTGAATCCTCAGTGTTATTCATACTTTCAGTATAAAATAATAACAATAGCAATAATAATAACTGATATTTATGGGGTGGCTTACCATCTGCCAAGTGTATTAGAGATATCTCATTTAAGACTCCGGCCCTGGCTGGTGTGGCTCAGTGGATTGATTGCTGGCCTGCAAACCTCAAGGTTACTGGTTCAATTCCCAGTCAGGGCACATGCCTGGCTTGAGGGCTGGGTCCCCAATGAAGGGTATACAAGAGGCAACCATACACTGATGTTTCTCTCCCTCTTTCTCCCTCACTTCCTTCCCCTTTCTCTAAAAATAAATACAATATTTTTAAAAAGACCCTCAATAGTTCTGTGTTGTAGGTAGGTACTGTTATTCTCCATCTACAAATGGGGAAACTGAGGCCTGCACAGTGTCAGGAGCTTGCCCAAAGTCTCATAGCAATAAATGGCAGAGTCAGCATTTGAACCCAGACTTCTCTGACCACAAAACTCAGGTTCTTAAAAACCAGGCAACTTCACCTACTACTCAACAACCATACAACAACAATAGAGGCCCTCCGGCATCGACTTTCAGATTTCCTCTCTGAAATTCCAGGGAAGTAGCCTGCTACTGTCCTCTCACATTCTCACCTCTTCCTGAGATTAATGTCTTCTTGGGTTCTTGCCTGCTTTTGAGATGTGCCGTACAGAGACTGCACTATCACATGGACCCAGGGCCCACAGAACTGAGGCGCTGACTGCAGGACCCTAGAAATGCAGCCACATGAGAGGAATGAGTGGGCATCTGAGTGGACATTCATTCACAAATAGCAACTGCAGGCCTACAAGTAAGGAAGAAGTAAAGTTCACTCAGCAAATATTTACTGAACATCTACTATGTGCCAGGCACTGTTCCAGGTATTTGGACACAGCAGTGAACAAGAAAAATCATGTCCCTATTCTCATAATATTATATTATATTAGTCAATAAGAAAACAAGAACAAATTTTAAATTGATAGTAATAAGTACTCTGCAGAGCGTTAAAACCATACTTTGATAAGGAGGGGCTACTTTGGATTGGTTAGTTGATGAAGACCTCTCTAAAGGAGGTGTCACTTATGAGAAATAAATGCCACAAGGAAACTAGCATCTAAAGTTCAGGGGAAGAGCATTTCAGGCAAAGGAACAGCCAGTACAAAAGTCCCAAGTCGGTGCACCTGGGTGCACCTGTGAAAGGGATGGGCTCATTTATCTGGAGTCTGGAGAAAGTGGGAAGGGAGGTGCTGGCAGCAGCTGGAGTGGTAGGTGTGGCCTGATCTCACCCTGGGACTTGGTGGATTAGAAAAGAGAACTTGGATTGTACAATGTCAAGTGCAAAGCTATGGGAGGCGGTGAACTGCTGGTGGGGGAGGGGAGGGTGTGTATATGTGTGACATAATCTGATTTAATTGTTTTTGTTAAAACAATGACTGGCTGCCAGGAGGAGAGCAGATTATAGTGAGGCCAGGCAGTGAATCTGGAGACCAGCCAGAGGCACTGAGGTGGCTAGGACAGAGGTCGTAAAGGCTTGCACTAGAGTAGGGCTTCTCAAACTGCAGCATCCTCTGAAGGTCCCCATCCCCAGAGTTTCTTATTCTAGAAAGATTTTTATATCTTATTTTTTAAAATATTTTTCTACTTTATTTTTTTATTGTTTATTCTATTACAGTTGTCGCAATTTTTTTTCCTTTTGCCCCCCTTTCACCCAGCCCACCCCTCCCGTCCACAGTCAATCCCCTCTCCATTGTCCATGTCGAGTCATTCAGACATGTTCTTTGACTAGTCCCTTCCCCTCCCTTCCACCTTTCCCAACCCCTGCCCTCCTCTCCTACAGCTGTCAGTCTGTTCCATGTTTCCATGTCTCTGGTTCCATTTTTCTCATTAGTTTATTTTGTTCACTAGATTTCAGTTACAAGTGAGGTCACATGGTACTTGTCTTTCACCGACTAGCATATTTCACTTAGTATAATGCTCTCCAGTTCCATCCATGCTATCACAAAAGATAGGAATTTCTTCTTTCTTTCTGCTGCATAGTATTCCATTGGATAAATGTACCTCAGTTTTTTAATCCACTCATTGACTGATGGGCACTTAGGCTGTTTCCAGCACTTGGCTATTGTAAATTGTGCTGCTATGAACATTGGGGTGCATAGGTTCTTTTGAATTGGTGATTCTTAGGGTTTAATTCCAGCAATGGAATTGCTGGGTCAAAAGGCAGTTCCATTATTAGTTTTCGGAGGGAATTCCATACTGTTTTCCGCAGTGGCTGCACCAGTCTGCATTCCCACCAAGAGTGCACTAGGGTTCCCTTTTCTCCACATCCTCTCCAGTTCTTGTTGTTTGTTGGTTTATTAATGATGGCCATCTGACAGGTGTGAGGTGATATCTCATTGTGGTTTTAATTTGCATTTCTTTGATGACTAGTGATGCTGAGCATCTTTTCACACGCCCATGGGCCCTCCTTGGAGAAGTGTCTGTTCAGGTCCTTTGCCCATTTTTTAATTGGGTTGTTTGTCTTTCTGGTGTTGAGTCATTTGAGTTCTTTGTATATCTTGGGGATTAAACCTTGTCCGATGTATCATGGGCAGATATGTTCTCTCATACAGTCGATCCTCTTTTCATTTGATGATGGTTTCTTTAGCCATGCAGAAGTTTTTCAATTTGATGTAGTCTCATTTGTTTGTTTTTTTCTTTATTTCCCTTGCCTGAGGAGGTGTATCAGCAAAAATATTGCTACGTGGGATGTCTAAAATTTTATTGCCTCTGTTTTCTGCTAGGACTTTTATGGTATCACAACTTATATTCAAGTCCTTTATCCATTTTGAGTGTATTCTGGTGTATGGTGTAAGGTGGTGGTGGTCTAGTTTCTTTTCTTTGCATGTATCAGTCCAGTTCTCCCAATACCATTTAAAAAATACAGAACGCTTCGCGAATTTGCAGTTCATCCTTGTGCGGGGGCCATGCTCATCTTCCCTACGTCGTTCCAGTTTTAGTACCTACGCTGCCGAAGCGAGCACAGGTTTTTGCATTTTAAACAAGCTCCCCAGGTGGTGCTGATGCTGCTGGTCTGCAAACCACTTTTTGAGTAGCACTTGTCTAGACTGGAGACAGAGGATATGGACAGATGTCAATAGACAGGGTCTGGCAGAAGTAACGCCTGTTTGAATGTGGCAGGGTAATAATACGGGTGTAACAATTTATAGTTTTAATTTGAACATTTCACCTAAAATGTCATAGGGTGTGCTTGAGTGTGATACTGTGATGTTGCAGAATGACATGCTTATGGTTTTGTGATAAAAGAGGGGTGTCATTTGCGCTGGACCCCGTATGTTGAAAGAAGAGTCAAAGGATTTGCTGATGGATTGCATTTGGGAGTCAGGTGAAAGAGGAGAACCAAGGATGACTCGGGTTTTGGTTAAGCAGCGGAGAAACAATTACTGGCATGTGTTGAGAGTTGAAATAGAGGGAAGGGCAGATGAAGGGGAAGAAAATTGGGGCATATTAATATTGAGAGGCCTATGAGACATTCACGTGGAAATGTCAGTCACAGGGTGGGGCGTTCCAGCGTTGGAGTGAGCGGTCAGGACTGGGGAATCTTCGGCATAGAGATGTGGATGAGAAGGGGCCTCTGTGGAAAGTAACCTCTCAGGGTGATCTGATCATAAATTCCTACCTGGGCAGGTCATGGTGGGTAGTCCAGCTCCAGGCCTATAACTTCTTCAGTGAAAGGGTTTTAAGCCAGCCCTGTCCATTGTCCTTGTGCATCTAGGTTAACACGCCTTTGAAATACCAGAAGATACATCCCTTAAAGTGTTAAGAGAGCATATAATCTTTATCCTGTAATCCAATCCCTGCCTTGCTTTCTCCCATCTTTCTGTGCTATTTCTTGCATTCCCTCCTTAATTTCAAATGCATAAACGAAACTGCAAAACTGTTATCTCCAGAGCATTTGAGATCCTGCCACTGTAATCAGTTTGGCTCAAATAAACTCATAAAAACTCTCTATAGGTTTAGACTGTTTCTTCTATCAGCAGAGATAAGAGTTAAAGTGATGGGACTGGATGAGATGACCCTTGGAGGGGGTGTATTTGGAGAAGAGAGGAGCACGGGACAGAGCCCTGGACACCCAACATCTAGAGGTCAAGAAGAGCAGGGGAATCAATGGGCAGGAGGACAACCGGGAGACTTAATGCCATTAATGCCAGGAGGAAGGAGGGAATGGTCAGCGAAGCACCTGGAAGCGAGTGCCATGTGAGAGATGCAGAGAGCAGAACCGAGCACCCTCTTGAAAAGAAAAAAGGAACCAGAGGAAGTGACTGAAGACCTGTGAGAATCTATAACTCTTTTTTTAAAGACTTTTTTTTATCCATTTATTTTTAGAGAGAGGGGAAGGGAGGGAGAAAGAGAGGGAGAGAAACAACATCCATTGGTTGCCTCTCATATGCGCCCCCTCTGAGGAGGGAACCCTGACATGTGTCCTGACCAAGAATCAAACCAGTGACCATTTGCTTTGCAGGACAATGCCCAACCAACTGAGTCACAGTGGTCAGGGCATAGAATCTGTAGCTCTTGTAACTTCAGCTGCTTTCTCCCCACATGGTGATGAAACATCAGCTGCAAACAGAAAGGCCTGCGCTTTTCTTTCGGAACTGTGAAGACGGTGGAAATCTCAGCCACTGCAGCTCACTCTCCACCCAGCCTCAGGGCCAGGAGTGGTGGCAGCATTTGAGGAGGTAAAGAAACAGACTGCATTCTGGGAACTGGAGTTGGAAAGGAGAATATGGTATAGGTAGGAAGCTGCCTTAGGATACAGAAATTACCTTGGATGGCTTCTCAGAGAGAAGGACTGTACTATTCTAGAAACTCCCTTTCTTTTCCCTAAAAGAAACAACAGCTCTACTGTTACCCATCAACAATTCTTCTCCCAGTGTTTGTGAGCCCTGGCTCCAGGGGCTGTCTCCTCCCTCATTTGTATTTTTGGTGGTTTCCTCCAGCCTGGCTCCTTCCCCTCAGACTACAATACCGCCACTCCAACCTAAAAGAAAGCTCTGATCCTCCACCCTTCCTCGCAATGCAGCCACTGTTTTCATTGCTTTTGCCCCAAACTTCCTACACCGATGCTCATGCTTCCTCACTTTCTTCTCATCTGCACCCTCTGGAATTTGGCTTCTGTCCCTGCCACTGTCTCCAAAGTCATGGCCACCTCCTAAGTAACAGGCTCAGGGCCTGCTCCTCTAGGTCCTTACCTCAGGCTGTATCTCTGTTGTATTTTACACAATGGCCACCCACCCACTCCTTCTGGAAACTCTTGCCTCTTTCTCTCACGGCCGTTACCATCCCACACCAATGCTTCTCTCTTCCTCAGTGTTGCCTCAGGAGTCCCTGATCCTCTGAGTTCCATAACTGATGGTCTCATCTCCTCTGTCCTCCTGAACGATCTCAGCCACATCCTTCTACAACCGCCTGGCCATGAACCAATGACCAATGACTACTTGCCCTGGTATTTTGCAGCTGCCTATGTGACATTTCCATGTTCTGCAGTCATGTCAAAAGCGTCCAAAATAAATCTAAACCCACAGTTTGCACTTAAAAAATGTATACAGATGCTCCTTGATTTAGGATTTGATATGTACCAATAAACACATTGTAAGCTGAAAATACCATAAGTTAAAAGCTCATTTACTATACCTAACCTGCCAAATACCACAGCTTAGCTTACCTTAAACATGCTCAGAGTGCCCTGGCTGGTGTAACTCAGTGGATTGTGTGCAAGCTGGGAACTGAAGGGTCACTGGTTCGGTTCCCAGTCAGGGCACATGCCTGGGTTGTGGGCCAGGTCCCCAGTGGGGGGTGCATGAGAGACAACCACACATTGGTATTTCTCTCCCTCTCCTTCTCCTTCCCTTCCTCTGTGTCTAAAAATAAATAGATAAAATCTTAAAAAAAAAACAAAACATGCTCAAAGCACTTACGTTAGCCTACAGTTGGGCCAAGTCATTGAACACAAAGCCAATTTTATAATACAGTGTTGAATATCTCATGTAATTCATTACACATATTGCTTCTGCACAATTGTAAAGAGGAAAGGTTGTAAGTCAAACCACTGTAAGTCAGGACCATCTGTATTAAGTATATGTTTGTTAAATAAACTGTTTTTTCTTCCCAACTCTTGCCTCCTACATATTAAAGAGAAAGCAATAAATAATAAACAAAATGTAAGCACCTCCTCCCCTTCTGTCTGGGTGAATGGGATGACCTCACACCCTCTTCTGTCACTACATCTAATTAAGTCACACAAGGTTACTAAGTCTATCTCCAAGATGTTTCTGGAACCTGTCAACCAATGGTCAACGGTGATAATTCAATACCAACAGTAATCCCCAATTCGGGGTCGGTGAAGAAGGAAACTATTCAGAACAAACAGCTCAACTTGATACAGCACGACTGTAGAACAGCCAGGCTGTGAGCGCAAAAGAGTTACCCCTCAGTTAGGACATGGCCTGGCTGTGGAGCCGCACAGCCATCAGGCGGCCCCTTCAGCAGACAGCTCCACTCTGTGGTGCTTGGGTCTGGTCCAGCCCCCTCTGCCTGTGCTGTCTGTGCTGCTCTGCTGAGCCATCTTCGGTGTTCAGCTCCAGCTAGGGAACACAATCTTTACTGTTCAGAGGGAAGGGAAAGTGTGCTCCCCAAAGCACAGGGGAGCTTACTTATATAGACAGAAGTATCTTCCCCTGGTCCCTAACTGATCTGTCCTCATGCAGATGAGGACTCCAAATCCTCACAGTTTGATTGGTACAAATAGCACTGTCCTGATTGGTCAGAATGGACTTACTCTGATTGGTCAGTACAGCTCCAGTTGGATACAAAAAGACTTAGTCCTATTGGTTGAAATATGAATCAGGAACCCCTTGGTAAGAACTGGCTCAGCTGGCAGGAGTGCAGTGCAAACAGTTCAGTGTGGGCAGCAGGCAGCTTAGTGCAGGCTTCTCCCTGAAGCATGGTTTGGGTGAGTCCCCCATTTGAAAATGGCTTCTAGGCTCTGTTTTTAAATTTGAGCACAGTTAGGCACCAGGAACTCTTCCTGGTAGGTATCCTTTTTCTCAGGGCTGACAGATCTTTCCTCTTTTTTCCTTTGCATCCTTGCTGCCTTCTTTCCATTCCTACTCTGCAGCTGACTAACACTGAATCTAATTTGGTGGTTCTCAAAGCTGGCTACACATTAGAATCACCTGAAAGGTATTTAAAATCCTGATGCCCAGCCTTACCCCAGACCAATTAAATCAAAAGATCTGGGGAGCAAAGCTGAAGCACATGATTATAATGTGCAGTCAGATCTGAGGACCACAGATAGTTTCTGTCCCCAGCATCCAGATTCCACCTTCCCCCACAAAAGTCAAATCTGGTCTTAACACGTTTCTGCTTTAAAACTTCAGATAATTCCCTATATCTTACAGCAGGGTTCTTAACTTGAAATCAGTGTTGGAGTGGGGGGGGGTCTGTGAACCCCAATGAATTATACATGAAATATTGTGTGTAGGAAGAAGCTTCATCCATTCTCAAAGGAATCTGATTCAGGAAAGGTAAAGATATATTAGCAAGGTGTAGTTAATAGTTCCTGAGTACTTGCTGTGTTCCAGACTTGCTGTGTATTAAGCACTTTCCATACACTAGCTCATTCATATTCAAAACTAACCCACAAGTATGAGTGTTACCTCCATTTTACAGATGAAGGTGAAGTAACTTCCCCAAGTCAACAAGCCCTTGGAGTCTGAACTCGCACCCAACTAGTTCGACTCTTTATTACCTCCCTGGTTTGTCTAAAGGATTAAAAAACTATAGCGCAGCAAACAAAGCCCTCCACCACCCACCTAACTGAAGGCATCCCGCCTCCCCTACCCGTGCTCTAGTCTAGCCACACACTTCCCTCAGTTCTCCAAAGAAATCGTGTAGCCCATGCCTCTATCCCCCTTACATGCTGTGACCACTCAGTAATGTCCTCTCTACACGTTCCCGCCAGGCAAAACCCTACTTACACTTCAGGGCTCAACACAAATGTCCCCTACAATTCTCTGAAACCTTCTTCCCCCTCACACTTTGCCAGAAGACATTGATTATGGCATTTTTAAAGATTTTATTTATTTTATTTTTAGAGAGAGGGGAGGAAGGAAAGAGAGGGAGAGAAACATCGATGTGTGAGAGAAACATCAACTGGTTGCCTCTTGCAGACCCCAACTGGGGACCTGGCCCACAACTCAAGCATGTACCCTGACCCGGAATTGAACCAGCAATCTTTCGGTTCATAGGCCAATGCTAAATCCACTGAGCCACACCAGCCAGGGCTATGGCACTTTGAGCATCTGATGATAGATAGTGGTGCTCATATCTCCCTCCCCCTCCCCACCAGCAGACAGAGTTCCTTGAAGAAAGCAACAGTCTCTTGTTCATCTGTGGCTCCCCAACATCTTGCAACATCCTGGCTCATAGGAAGGGCTCAATGAACATTTGTTGAAAATACTATAATTTCTTTGGCCAGGTAGCTCAGTTGATTAGAGTGCTGTCCCGATACGCCAAGGTTGCAGGTTCAATCCCCCGTCAGGGCACATCTAAGAAGCAACCGATGAATGCATGAATAACTGGAACAACAAATATCTGTTTATCTTTCTCTAAAAATCAATAGATAAAATTTTTTTAGTCTTTAAAAAAATAAAAGAGTCGAAGATAATATAATGTAAGTGTGCTTAAGTTAAACCTACAATAAGTATGCTCCCTATTTACTAGGAGTACCCAGGTTATAAAGCACAGGGAGCAGGACTTTGTCTTCTGAGAATGACGTTTAGGATGTTCTCACGTTGCCAGCCTGTCCCTACCGATCTCGGAGTTATTGTTAAGATTCGATGAAATAATTATTTAAAAGCACTTTGCATTGTTAAACACACTATGAAAAGTAAGAGTTATTAACTAACTCTCTGCTCACATCCAGTGGCTAACAGACTGTTATGAATGTCAGGAAGTGCAGATTTAACAGCCCCCAGCCATACATGCCTTAAAAAAAAATGTCTGTCATCACATTGGCATCTCCTGCTCTGAAACAAACAATTCCCTCATTGCTGTGGCATTCTGCACAGCTGAAAGAGCCACACCAGGAATGCTCGATTGAATTAATATATACTTAAAATTAGTTTTGTAAAACATGTCTCAAGTGTCTTCAGAGGTTCAAACAAAGTTGCTTTTAAAGCAGTGAGAGAAGAGCATCAGGAAAAAAGGCATCAAGAATATTGTATGTACATGGGCCATTATGAAGCTTCCTGATTGGGGTGGTATCCTACTGAGCTAAAATAGAGCACTTGGGAATGAATGAGATAAAATTGGTCTTTTAATAAAAATTATCAAATTGAGGCAAATTAATGAAGCTTGATACTGGCTTTGAATGTTTTCTTATAGTACTCTTGAAGTGCTCTTGAAGGTTGCCCTAGCTTTCCCCACTTGCTAATGAAAGATTGGGTAATTACATTGGTGAGTAGCGATTTCCAAGCCCAACCATACAGTCTGGTGGCAGACAAAACTGTTAAAACTGATGATGACATGATGCATTTAGCATCATAAAGTGCGAGGTGGTTGACAACTTACCAAGGAAGAAAGGGAGAAAGGAAGGAAAGAAGGGTGGAAGGAAGGGAGGGAGGGAGGACAAAAGAAAAAAGAAAAAGAAAAATTGAGGAAAGGATGATATGAAACATTACCTGGTTCCCCATCAATACAACTATATCTAAAAACTCTTACACTAGAAGAGTTATAAACTGTATATTTTATGTGTGTGTGTGCATATGCTCAAAGTAGAATATTGAAAGAAAGTCTCGAACTGTTGGGAGGGATCAGAAAGACCCTACCAACTCCTGAACTCATTCAGTTCTTCTTAGACAACAGTAGAAGTCAAATTGCTGGGTTTGAAACCCAGTCCTGACTTTGGCGAAGATCACTATTTGTTTTCCAGGATCCACTCTCCCCTTCCTTGTAACCAGGAGTTGTAACCAGGCATGTGACCAGAATAAAGACTATGCACATCGATGTTTCTCTCCCTCCCTTCCCCCTCTCTAAAAGTAAAACAAACAAACAAACATACACACAACAACAATGCTACACTTCCTAGCCTCCTTTGCAAGTAGATGTGACCATGTGACCACATTCTGGCCAATGGAATGTGAAAACAACTTTCAGGTTATGCCCTTAAAAAGCCAGATGGATCCTCCATTTCCTTTCTTCCCCTGCTGGAATGCAGAAGTGACATTGTTCCTTCTTTGACAAGGTGGGTGGAATAGGGTAGCCCTTAGGGAAGGCGGAGCACTGAGGAAGCAGCAGCCTGGGGCCCCAACAAAGACAGAGCTGCTCTATCAGCCCTGGGCAGCTCCTGGCCAGACGGGCGTGAAAGAGAGAATGTCTTTTCTCTTCTCTGAGCCATTGTTACTTTGGGGCCTGTTAGCACCCACATTGATATTCCAACAGAGTAATTGTGATTAAAAGCAAGTTATTGGGTTGGCCAAAAAGTCCGTCTGGTTTTTTTCCGTAAAATAAAAGATACATTTTTCACTTTCACCTCTAACTTTATTGATCTGGATATTTTGCGTACGTTGACTGTCTCCCGCTAATGGCTTCTAGTGGGCAGAGGCCAGGGGTGCTGCTGAACGTCTTCCAGTGCATGGACAGCCTGACGGCAAAGAATTATTTGGCCAAAATGTCACCAGTACCGAGAAATTTCGCAAACCATGTTGGACACATTTGATCAGTCACAGGACCTTCTCCACAAAATATACAATTTTTTTTTTGCATTTCAGTTGCGTTTTTACCTTTCTTGTAATAATAAAGCATAATGCGCTGAACATGTTGCTAATTTTCTTCCATCTTCAATATTAAAATGGCCGCACAAAAATTCACCAATGTGGATAAGTTTGTTTTTTTAATACAGGCTGATATGACAGCTGTCACAACACAATCTAACAAAATTGCTTCAAAATAAAGTTAAAGACAACTAAGCACTACTAGAGCCAATATATGTAAAAAACCAAAAGAACTTTTTGGCCAACCCAATACCTAACCTCTCTGAACCTCAGTTTTCTCATCTGTAAAATGTGGAAAATACAATAACAACAACACCTTCAAAAAGAATACTGTCATTATAGGGATGGGGGCATGTCAAACGATTAGATGAGTTCTGTCACATAGTGAGTATTCACTATGTAAGTGTTAGCTCTTATTAAAGTAAAATCATTGAATTCCTGTTATAGGCCTGGCATGATAATAGTCTCTGGTAGTTCTAAATCCATCCTTCATTTAGCCATCCACTTCTCCTTGGCATTTGAATATCTTTATTCAACTACCAAACACTGGTATAGTTATGTTTTATGGGTATCAAGCTGTGTCCCATGAGCATTACATGATGTGTTTTTTATTCTTTTTTTTTTTTTTTTTTAAGATTTTATTTATTTATTTTTAGAGAGAAGGAAAGGGAAGGGGAAAGAGAGGGAGGGAAATGTTGGTGTGCAAAAGGTACGTCAATCGGTTGCCTCTCACATGCCCCTAACTGGGGACCTGCCCTGCAACCCATGCATGTGCCCTGACTGGGAATCGAACCAGTGACCTTTCGATTCACAGGCCAGTGCTAATGCGCTAAGCCATACCAGCCAGGGCCATGATGTTTTTTTTAAAATAGACACCCTGTGTAGGTTCCAGAATACAACTTTCACTACTTAAGAAAATCCAGGCAGGAGAAGCTTAAAGATAATTATGAAGGGTAGTATATGCTTGAGAGAATTCAGGGGTGGGCAGTTTAGAAGCTCCACTAAAATCAGGATTTACAGATAAACTGATCAGTTCAGAAGATTTTATCTCCCAGACCCTCCCTGAACTCAGTCCTCTTCCTCGATTATCACAATAGCTTCATCCAACTCAGCCCCACCTATTGAAATAAAGAGTTTATCTAGTGCCTGAAGTGAGGTGGTGCTCCTCCCAAGGGCACCCTTGTTTGCAACCTGCAAGAACTTTCTGGAAGGAAACAGTGAAACCTAGAGCCTCTCCCTTTAACTTAGGAGTTAATACAATATCCCGACTGGACTTGGGGTGCAGACTTAGGTAGCTTGGGCTCAGGTTCATTGGCAGGAGAGGACAGCAGTGACCCTGAAGGGGCTCAGGTCAAAGTGGTGCCCTGGTCTGGAGAGTTGACTCTAGGAGCAGTCTGTCCCAGAGCTGGTCCCCTGTGGTCCAGCCACCTGACCCCACCATGGGCCCAGGGGAAATGGCTAAATGTGAAGGGAAATGTTAGTCTCAGAGAATGTGGACCCTCCTGGCTGTGGGGCAGTGACATTTCAGCATAACACAGAGCCTCTCTCTCCTCAGTCTGAGACTGGGGCCTCAGGGGGACCGGCGCTTTTCTCCGCAGTCCAAGTCTCCTGGGACTGCCCAGTGCTGGCCAGGGTGTGTGCTGTCACTGCAGTAGGTCCAGGACAGAGGGTGTCCTGAAGCCATCAGGACTTGCCCCAGCTGGATGGCTTTTTTCTTGAGACCCTTACACATTAAGACACTGCAGAGGAGAATCAGGACTGACTCCATGGGACTGAATGAGCTCCCCCAGGGTTTCCTAACCTTCTCAGAAGGGGAGCCCCCAGGAAGGAAAGGAAATCAAAGGAGGAAGGGAAGAATGTATCACCAAATTTGCTTGAATATGCGTTTTAAAATATCTCTGGAAGGATACATAAGAAACTAGTAACGGTGGTTACCTTTTGCGGGTCAGGGTGGGAATTGAGTGGATGGGGGATGGTGAGATCAACACTCTTCACTATCTTATACTTTCTAGGCTTCAGAAGCATCTGAGTCATAAAGGAAAATAGAATAAATTAAAATAATAGTAAAATAAAAGACATGCCTTCAGATACTTTAGGCAGGCTAGGCAAGGGTGCACTGCCAAAGAGGACGGAGAGGAGGAGCATCCACAGGGCCTGCTCCTGTGTACGGAGCTGGGGCTCCCACAGCTTTGTCACTAGAAGGCCCATGGGTAGAGCAGCCTCCCTTCAGCTCTGGAGGTTTGCTTCACCTCACCGTGAGTCCAAGACGAAAAGAAATGTGACCTCATTTTGGACCTCGATCTACTACAACAATTACCGTTATTATCTGGTCTCTGCTGCTCCTGAAGTCCTCTGGAATCCGGGCTTTCTCCATCTCTCACCTTAATTACTCTGACATCCTTCCAACTGGCCTTGTTGTGCCAAGCTCCTAACTCCTCAAGTCCATCCTCTAAACTTTACATTTCTTTTCAAAAGTGAAACCCTGGACATACCCCTCCAGGCTCCCTCCATGCTTAATTAAAACCCTGTGGTTGCCCACTGAGCACAAGATAACATCTAAATGCCTTCTCCATCCTTCTAAAGTCTTGCCACTCCCCACTTACCTTTGCTCCCTCTACCCATGGCTGCTTGCGGGTTTTCTGAATGGCCCAGGCCGTCTTGCTTTGTGGCTTTGTATATGCTGATCCCTCCTTCCCTCCCTTCTTGCTGTTTTGCCCCCTGGAAAACTCCATTCTTCCATCAGGACTTGGCTCAAATGCCAGCTTGTCTCTGTGACCCATGATGACCCTTCTTTTGCCCGCCCCCCCCACCCCAGCCCAACCTGACCCCTATCACGCCATAACACTTTGAACACATGCCTATTAAGACTTTGCCCTATATTGACATTATTTCTACATTTTTATTAGACTCTCAGTTTCAAGAGTGCAGGACTTATGGCTTATTCATCTTTATATTTCCAGCACACAGAAGAAACTTAGATGAGCAGTTTGCTCTAAATTAAATCCTCGGGACTGGCCACGTAGAACAACAGCTAAGGTACCCTGAGGTTAAGCTTGCCTTCTGAATTATGTAAACTTGGCTCTGGCCCTGACTAAGCAATGATTGGAGTTTAAACTCCAGCCAGCTAAAATCTTTAGCTCATTTTTTTTTTTAAGCTTAAGAACTTGAGGAGATGTGGCCTTACCCCACAGAACAGGGTGGTTTTATGTGCTATGTGAATGCTTTGAAAGTTAGGACATGTCACATTCCTCAGTAACAGCACAGGGATACTGTGGCAACAGGTAGGGTCCAATAGCAACCGTGTTTGGACAGAGTCACGTTGGGAGAATTCCAAGGAGCAGAGTCCTGGTGTTCTTAGTTCCAGCTTGGAGGGCCAAGTGTGATTTTCGCATGGTAATCCTCTCTGTAGGGTAGCTGTGGTGAATGCTAATGAAATTATCAACTACTGAAAGACTAAAGCCCCTAGAACTTTTTGCATGATTTTTTTGCTTTTCTTTTATTGTGGTAAAATATACATAAAAAAATTGGCCATTTTAACCCTTTAAAGTATATAATTAAGTGGTATTAAGTACATTTGCAATGTTGTATGACCACTTATCTATTTCCACAACTTGTTCATCATTCCAAATAGAAACTCTGTACCTATTAAAACTTGGCATTTCCCTCCTCCCTCCAGCTCCCGATAACCCCGTTCTACACTCTGTCCCTGTGAATTGCCTAGGCTATGTGCATCATACACATGGAATCATACAACATCTGTCCTTTTGTATTGGCCTGGTTTCACTTATTATAATGCTTTCAAGGTTCATCCATGTTATGGCATGGATCAGGACTTCATTCCTTTTTATGGCTGATAATATTCCATTGTAGAGATATACCACAATTTGTCCAATTATTCACCTCTTTTTTTAATTATATTTTATTGATTATGCTATTACAGTTGTCCCAATTTTCCCCCTTTGCTTCCCCTCCACCCAGCACTCCCCCTCCCTCAGGCAATTTCCACACCATTGTTCATGTCTATGGGTCATGTGTGTAAGTTCTTTGGCTACTCCATTTCCTACTCTGTACTTTTCATCCCCATGGCTATTCTATGACTACCTATTTGTACTTCTTAATCTCCTCACCTCTTCACCCATTCCCCCACATGCCCCTCCCATCTGGCAACCACGAAAATGATCTCTGTATCCATGATTCTGCCTCTGTTCTTTTTGTTTGCTTAGTTTGTTTTTTACATTCAACTGTTGATAGGTATGTATTTATTGCCATTTTATTGTTCATAGTTTTTCTTTTTTTTCTTTTTCTTAAATAAGTCCATTTAACATTTCATATAATAATGGTTTGGTGATGATGAACTCCTTTAGTTTTTTTTCTTATCTGAGAAGCTCTTTATCTGCCCTTTGGTTCTAAATGATAGCTTTGCTGGGTAGAGCAATCTTGGCTGTAGGTCCCTGCTTTTCATGACTTTGAATATTTCTTGCCAATCCCTTCTGGCCTGCAAAGTTTCTTTTCAGAAATCAGCTGACAGTCTTATGGGAACTCCACTGTACGTAACTGCCTTTCTCTTGCTCCTTTTAAGATTCTGTCTGTATCTTTAACCTTTGGCATTTTAATTATGATGTGTCTTGAAGTGGGCCTCTTTGTATCCATCTTGTTTGGGACTCTCTGTGCTTCCTGGACTTGCATGTCTATTTCCTTCACCAAATTAGGGAAGTTTTCTTTCATTATTTTTCAAATAGGTTTCCAGTTTCTTGCTCTTTCTCTTCTCCTTCTGGCACCCCTATGATGCAAATGTTGGAATACTTGAACTTGTCCCAGAGGCTGCTTATACTATCATCATTTTTTCTGGATTCTTTTTTTTCTTGTTCTAATTGTTTGATTTTTGCTTCCTTATGTTCCAAATCATTGATTTGATTCTCAGCTTCATCCTGTTGTATCCCTGTAAATTGTTCTTTATTTCAATTAGTGTATCCTTTGTTTCTGACTGGATCTTTGTTATGCTGTTGAGGTCCCCACTGAGGTCCTCCTTGAGTGACCTTATAACCAGTGTTTTGAACTCTGCATCTGATAGATTGCTTATCTCCATTTTGTTTCATTCTTTTTCTGGAGTTTTGATCTGTTCTTTCATTTGGGCCATGTTTCTTTATCTCCTCATTTTGGCAGCCTCCCTGTGTTTGTTTCTATGTATTAGGTAGAGCTGCTATGACTCCCTGTCTTGATAGTATGGCCTAATGTAGTAGGTGTCCTGTAGGGTCCAGTGGCCCAGCCTCCCGTATCACCCAAGCTGGTACTCAAGGTGCACCCTTTGTGTGGGCTGAGTACACCCTCTTCTTGTAGTTGAGCCTTGATTGCTGTTGGCAGGTCAATAGGAGAAATTTACTCAGGCCAGTCAGCTGCAAGGCCTGGTTGTAACCACTGACCACCAACCTCTACCCTCCATGGAGGATCAGCTGTGCAGGGGCAGGGTGGTGGCACTCCAACATGGTCAATAGCTGTCCACTGTGTGCACAGGATCTGGGGTTTCCTGGGTGGGGCAGGCCAAGGTCAGCCCCCACCTGTGTTCTACCTGGGCCCCCCTGCACAAGCCATAAAGCAATCTGAGATGGCTGCTATTTATGCTGGGCCTTGAGATTCCCAGGTGAAGCTGTGAATCTAGGCTGGCTGCTGCTAGTAGGGCCACTTAGCAAGAGGTATGGCGGCTGGGGGCTGACTGAGGCAGGCTGCTGCTTGTTTGATAGGATTTAGGAAGTTGTGAAGCACAAGCTAAGACCAGACATTCATATGTAATAGCAGGTTGGGTGGGCCCATAAGCTGGGTGGGATGGAGTCTCAGGGGATCTCCAGGGTGAGGCAAATAGTGTTAGCCAAGTTGATGGAATCTCACATATGGCATCCACCCGCTGGCTCTATGGCTCTATTGGGGGAGGGCTCAGAAAAGGGACAATGTCCTCTGCCCCACCTTATCTCTGAGAGAAAACTGTCCGCCAGCTCCCAACTTGACGGCAAACACTTCAGTTCCTCCCTGTGTGCCCTGGTGCCTTTCAAACTGCTACCCCGGTGCTGGGGCTCAGAGAGAGTCTGAATAAGTCCGTATGTGGGTTCTTTAAGGAGAACTGCTTGGGACTCCTGAAGTTTCTTCCACTGACTGAATCCCCGCTGGCTTTTGCAGCCAGAAGTTATGGCGACTTATCTTTCTGGCACTGGAGCCCTGGGCTGGGGGGCCTGGTGAGGGGCTGGGACTCCTCACTCCCAAGATATCCCTCCCAAGTTTTTATTCACCACACATGGATGCGGAACTAGCCCATTCTGTGTCTCTGCCCCTTTAACCAGTCTGAATAGATGTGGTTTCTTTAATTCTGTAGTTGTTAGACTTCCATTCAACTCAATTTCTAATGGTTCTCAGCGATGATCTACATTTTAGTTGTAATTTTGGTGTAGTTATGCAAGGAGGTGAGCTGTGGTTTACCTGTGCTTCCATCTAGACTGGAAGTCTGCATTCACTTCTTGATAGACATTTATTTCCACATTTTGGCTATTGTGAATAATGCTGCTATAAAAAAAAAAACATGTACAAGAATCTGAGACCTTGCCTTTAATTCTTCTGGGTATATACCTAAAAGTAGAATTGCTGGATCATATAGTAATTCTATGCTTAACTTTTTGAGGAATTGACAAACTGATTTCCATAGTAACTACACCAGTTTACATGCCTACCACCAACAGCACACAATGGTTCCACTTTCTCCATATCCTTGCCAACACTTGTTTTTTGTTGTGTTTTGCTTGTGGTGATAACCATCCTCATAGGTTTCATAGTTTTGATTTGAATTTCCCTAGTAATATTGAGCATTATTTCATATGATTATTAGCCATTTGTATATCTTCTTTTTTTTTAAAGAAAAATCTTGTAAATATTTTACTTATTTATTTTTATAGAGAGGGGCAAAGAGGGAGAAAAAGATGGAGAGAAACATCGATGTGTGAGAGAAACATTGATCAGTTGCCTCTTACGTGACCACAACATGGGACCTGGTCCACAACCCAGGTATGTGTCCTGACCAGGAATCGAACCAGTGACCTTTTTGTTCACAGGCCAGTGCTCAATTCACTAAGCCACATCAGCCAGGGTCATTTGTATATCTTCTTTCAAAAAATGTCTATTCAAATACTGTGCTCATTTTTTAATTGAATTTTTTCTTTGCTTTTTTCCTTCATCTTTTTGAATTTCTTTTTTCTTGTTGAGTTGTAGGAGCTCTTTCTATATTTTGGATTTTAATCCCTTATCAGATATATGATTTGCCAATAGCTTTTTGCACAATTTTTAAACTTCATCCAAAAGAAGGTAGTAATGTTATCATGAATAGCCATCAAAGTGGTAATATCCAGCTTTTTGAAGGATAAAACGAAAGCTGTGGTACCAGCTGGGAGACAAACTTCCTTCCTCTGAGAAATGGGGGCAAGTCACCAACAGCAACAGGTGGCAAGAAGAGAGCCCAGTGGGGTCAGGGCGGGAGGGGAAGGACAACCAGAGCTGGAGTCCTGTTTGAGAAAATTGGAGGGTCAAGGAACAGATCCTGGGTTCTCCCTCCATGTGCCCCCACAGCCATGAATATTTACTGGGAAAGCCTCTTCTGATCCTTCCCCCCAGTGCCACCCATACCCTGCCCCACTCTGAAACATCATTTCCTGAATTTACCATCTTGGGAGATCTTGCCCCAACTCTTCCCCTCCCAGTCCTGTTCCCCAACAGGAAGTCCGTCAAGCAGTTACTTTAGGGCAAGCTTTCCTTATACTTTGTTTCTAGGACCTGATTTATCTGAGGCTGACGTTGGAACTGGCAAGAAGATGGCTGAAAGTCCACATCTCTCCAAAACAGCGCTCAGGTTAAGAACACGGGCTCAGGCTTCAGTTGTAGCGCCATGTTAAGCTCAGTCTCTGAAACCGCATTTGAATCCTGGATCCTGTCTTTATCAACCCTGGGATTTGGGGAAACCATGTCTGAGTGCCTCATTTTTCTCATTTGCCGAAAGGGAATAATAATAGGATTGACATCAGAGGGCTGTGGTAAGGATTGAATGAGGTAGTCCCCGGAATGTGTTTAGACCAGGGATAGCACGTTGGAAGGGCTTAATAAGGTATTGTTGTCATCACTCACTGCACAGTTCCTCTGAGGTTCTGGAACTGGCACGTTCCTGGGCATGACCCCAAACGTTGCTCCTCCTATGATTTTCTGCCCTGAGCTTTTTCCCGGTTGCTGACTGCATGCTCTACAAATAGTTAATGATGCCATCAAAGGTGTCCAGCGTCCAGATTCGATGACATCAGAAACTGAATCATGGTGCCCAGATACAAAGCAAGAGAAGAGGGTGTCCCAGGGGCAGGTGGATCATTCAGAGCCACCCTGTGGAGAGCACTGACAAAACTATGTGACGTTTTCCTTGACTGTCAAAAACAGCATCATACTCACCTGGGAACGTGACACAGTTTCAGCGTTGTGGCCAAGATCCAGCTGTTGGCAGTGAAACAGCACCAGGTGTTAGAGCCGTGGAGTCAGACTGGACTTCGGTTCACCAACCTCAGCACTTGAGTTCTGGCTAAGAAAGAATTCAGAGACAAGACTCAAACTACAAGAGAAAGTTGATTTAGAAAGTCCCAGAGATAGAAGAAGTGAACTTTAGAGAAAATGGGCTCAGGAAACAAGTTACAGAGGCAAAAGAAGGGCCCTTGGAGCTTGGGAGAGTGAAAGGTAAAGGTAACATGGCGGGGGCAGGGGGGTAAGAAGAGGGGAAGGGGAAAGGTGCAGGCCTACTCCTGAAGGGTGAGTGCACTGGGTCCTTTATTTGAAGGGCTTTTAAAGGTGGAGCTTTTAGGGGTATCCCTAGGGTAGGATCTCAATAGAACATTCATCAGCTTTCCAGGTGTGTCCTTTCAGGGTCGTCACCTTGTCAACTGATTGGCACCAGGCAAGGGGGTCATTAGTGCCGCTGGTCCTGATGTCAGCCATGGTATCACCTGGTTACTGTTTTTCCGGGCCTGGAGCTGAAACACAACTGAGGCCTAGATGTTATCCTGGGGTGTTAATGCTCAAGGGAGTGGCCATGAAGGGCCTGCATGGGGGTTGTATGAAGCCACCCTTTGGCCCCTTGTTCCTCCTCTAGGGGGCCTACTGCATAACCAGGTACCTGAAAGGTCAGGGGGCTAAACCGCATAACTAGCAGTATCTAGGGCAGGAAAGGTTACTCTGGGGATGAGGTCCTTGTTTTCCCCGTTTTGCCCATTGTTAGGCACCAGGGCTTTCTACCCTGGTGACCTTCTGTATCTGGCCTTTCGTCCTTGTTCTGCTCTTGCCTTTCTAATTGCCTACCACATAGTTATGGCAGCAGCAACCCAAACACAGGTAGCTCTGGCAAGTCCAGGAAGGGATGCTTGGATGAACACCTTGATTCAGTCCAGAATCACTGCAGCAGAGCACCTAAGAGCGTGAGTCAGGTGGTATTACTCATCAGCTGTGTGACAGAGGCGAGTAGCTTCCTTAACCTCTCTGGGCCCCAACTCTTATCACTTGTAAAATGGAGATACTAGTATTACCCACTTCACACTGTTTTCGGTGGGTAAAAAGAGTTCATATGTGTACAGGGCATAGAACAGTGCCCGGCATTTGGTAGGCATGCTCTTAAAAAGTGTGTGTAATGTTCTGGATTCATCAACCACTAAACACACAGTAATGGAAGAGAAATGTAACTATCAAGGAGAGACAGATAGAGAGAGTGACCCCAGATCCACGAAACAACACGCCTGGGGGGGAGATAGGTTGGTGCCATGCCTAGATGTTGGTACCTAAGTGGCACGAGTGCCTCACTATCACACAGAGACACCTGCAGCCAGCAGGGTGGGGGCAGGGAGCTGAGCGGGGAAGGATAAACAACCCTCACTGGGGCTCTTCTGGGGGACGTGCCCTGGGGAGGAGCACTCATTCCATTCAAAATATCTTAATAGAAGACCAGTTTACATTTGCTCATGACTTAAGCAACATCAGCTTTATTATTATTATTATTATTATTATTTATTATGTATTATTTTGCACCAGCCATTAGCTTGGAGGTTATATTAAAATAAATCCAAAAACCCTTCTATGCCTCTCCACACCTCTGCAACTTCCAAACTGGGTCAGTATCGAGCAGTGGTTGGCCAAGGGTGCTGCCTTTTTATGCTTCTGCCAAATGAACTCAAAAAGACTCTGGAGGCTTCAGCTAGAAATAAATGATATTTATTCATGGTTTTAGCCTTTGCAGACTGGGAACACAACTAGGCAGAAAAACTAGACATGTTCCAAAGAAGAAAGAAAAGTTAAGAGTTCTTACACTAAAAAAGTAATTCTTGAGAATTATCAGTCCCATATTCTTAGGCCCAGGATTGCTCCAGGTTGGTTGTCAGTCAGGTGGCCTGAGGTCCGGATAATGGATATCAGGTGGGCGTTAGATGGTCTGGATGAGTGAGTCCCAGGGGGTGGGGTAGATGGATATCATCTAGTTAGAATAAGTTTCCTCATGCTTCGATCTTTATTATATTAATAATTTTAAGATTTTACTTATTTATTTTTAGAGAGAGAGGAAGGGAGGGAGAGAGGGAGAGAAACGTTGATCAGTTGTCTCTCCCACCCCCCTACTGAGCACCTGGCCTGCAACCCAGGCATGTGCCCTGTGCTGGGAATCGAACTGGTGACTTTTTGGTTTGCAGGTCAGAACTCAATCCATTGAGCCATGTCAGCCAGAGCATAACATTAATACTTTTAGCAGCTTGGTTAAAGTGACTCCATTTTATGTATTCCCTAGCTTCACTCTCCCTCACTTCTAAACAGTCCCCAGGAACACCTCCACCCTGCCCTACGCCACCCCCCACACACTGGGGTTTCCAGTCAATTCTCAGGTTTCAAACCCCTTTTGGTTTGGCATGTGGCAATGGCTCCCTTCCTGGTGCAACTGGCATTTCCTGGCACCCCCTCTTGTTAAGTTCATCGGCTTGAAGAAACAGCGATATGGCTGAGGCTTAGCAGCACAGAATCAGATGAGAGTTCACACCGGAACTCACTGGCTGTGTGACTTCAGGTAAATGACTCCCTCTCTCAGAGCCTTAGTTTCCCCATCATCAAGATGGGAATCGCCTGCCCTTCCCAGCGCTTTTGGGAGGATTACCAGAGATAAAGAGCAGCGCTTAGCACAGACCTGGCAGAGCCAGGGCTAGATAGACGGGAGCTATTATTAGCAGGCATCTGATAGCTCAGACGGGCCCTGCAGCTGCTCTTTTGAATCCCCACCCCTACTCCCTCCTTCCTCCCATCACCAGGTTTGAGGAGTAGGATAATTACTAATGTGTTGAAATCTGGGTGGGGCACAGGTATATTTAAAATTGCAAAGCTGTTTGTGACAAGCTGTTTCCGCTGCCCAGATGGTAGGGCACCACTGGCCCTAGGCTCACTGTGGCTGTTCTGTGAAGTAATGTCAGTTGTGGGCAGGAGTGGGGGACCGTGGCAGGGGCCCAGATGCTGGGCTCTGTTGTTGGCTGATGTGGGAAAGAACTCTAATGGAAGCCACCCACAGGAAGGGGGAAGTCAGTCGCTCTCTGTTCTCCATGTTCCAGCTGGATTACATGCGAGGGCTGGGGACAATTGAGCCAGAAGCAGGAGGTATAGGATTTGTTGTTGGCACCAAGGAAACCACACTCTCAGTCGCTCTTTATACTCGCTCTTGCAAAACAAAACAAAACAAAACAAAACACACAACAACGGCAAACTCAGGTGCCTTTGGCCAGTATTAAGCACAATGTTGACCCTCTGAAAAAGTTCACAGGAACAGTTACTATAAGGAGTGAACTATTTGGTGACTTTTTTACAGGACTAGAATGAGTTCTGCTTGTCTTCCAGTGAAGGGGGGTAGGGAAGAAAACCCCAAAGAGATCTTGAGTCGTCAAGCGCGATGGCAAACGATCTTTATCTCTTTGAGATCCTTCTTCTCCTCCCTTCCTGTCTAGCTACGTTAGTATCAAATGAAGGACACAAAAGGGTCAAATGTGCCCATGTTTATTTCTTAGCTAAATCCAGGCTTTCGCTGCTGAAAGCAAACTTTTAGGATGGGCTTAGTGAATCAGAACATTCTCCCCGGAGTTCCCTGGGGCTGCTGCCTTTGGGGTCCGAGAGCTTCCAAAGGTCCTCTTTTGGGGACCAGGAGGCATTGAGTTCCAGCCTCCCAGCTTCAGGAAAGCCAATGTAATGTGGCCAAGCAGACTGCATTGTGCTTCCTGTGTTGCGTTTGGAATCTGAACTGGAGCTTTCTGCTGATTGAGAGGGGGAACCGAGAAAAAGCAAAATTCCTTGTGGCATTTCTAAGTGGGGCTGTAATTAAACACACATCTACTCTAAAAACAAAACTTGTGGGAGATTTATTTTGGGTACTGATTAAACTTCCCTGAAAATCTCCTAAGGAATTTCTTGGTACCGGTGTTCCTCTCTTTCCCTTCCCCCTCGTCTTTCCTGGTCCCTTCTCCTTTGCTCCCCCCCATGGACATTTTGGAGGGAGGCGAATTGGCTCCACCAGCCAATCGCAGAGCTCAAATCCGGAAATAAAGATGGTTGGATGTGTGAACTGGGCCACACCTTAAATCTCACAGTGTTCTCTGACAGTCATGTCTCCGGATGGAACTGTTCCAGAGCAGCAAGAGAAATCCTGAGCCATTGGCTTGTGGTCTCTTCCTTCCTTTAATCCTTAGGACCACCAGCTCCCTGCAGGTCTCTTGTAGTGATCTTAGAAGCAGCCCACTTGACCCAGCCCTCTTTGCTCTGTCCCTCCCACAGTGGTCCAGCAGCACCTAGAGTGTCCTAGAGCACAGACATCAAGACCAGAGCCCTTCAACACTATGGGTAAGTGTAAGTTACAAGGTCCCTGGGTCTGCAGCTCCCCAATGACCAAGCAACACATATCTGAGCCTAATAGGACAAGGAATCAACAGGGAACCCCAGAGTCCCCCCCTTCCACCAACCCCTAGGCACCTTCTTTCTGAGGCGGGTGAGTAGGAACTTCTCCCCATGCAGCGGCTGTGCTGCATCCTAGCAGCTCCCACCTGGAGGGGAGACTCTAAAGTTCCCAAGTACACAGAGAAACCAAACCTGGGATTTCCCTGGGGCTTCTCTTGGGTCACTCCATCTTGCCTCAGCTTTGGAATTGGAGGGAAAGCGCCAGGAGCGTGGGAAATCCCTTCCTCTCCCCATACTTGCGTCTAAGAAGGAAAAAGCTTTCCTTCCCTTATCCACAGGAGCCTCAGACATAAGTGATTTTAGTTTATGTACAGCAGGCACAGTGCCCGGCGCCTGTGCCATAAAGTGATTATCCCACGTGTGAATATGCAGGAGGCATCACACTGAAGCCCGTTTTACAATTCATGAATCAGAGGCAACTAGGAGAGTGGACCAATGCTCAGTTCCTGGAGTCACACAGCCCGGGTCAAACCCTGACTCCATCACCATGCCTCGGTTTCCTCTTCTGTAACTGGGAAAACCATAGTCCTGAGAGCTGCTGAGTAAAGTGAGTGAGAGTCACAGCATTCAGGGCAGCACTGTGCACATGGACACAGTGAATTACGTTTTATCGTTGTGGCCTTGTTTACCCAGCTGGGAGGCCACGGAGCCAGGACTGGACCTAAGTCATCTGGCCACCAAGGCCTCTGATTGTGCAGGTAGATTCTAGGAAAACAGAGGCAAGGAGCCGCTGACAAGCCTCCCGCTCAGGCAGGTCTGGGTTTTCTCCTTGACACAAAGGCTGAGCCGCAGCTCTGACACACCCAGCAGCAGTGAGTCGCAAACCCACAGACAAAGCCTGCAAGCTCCCATCCGTCCCTACAGCGGTCAGTTTTTGATGCAAAACCCTCCTCCGACTCTGGGAGGCCTTTGCTGTACCTTCCAGGGCTGGTGTCCTGCCAAGCATTGTGCTCGCGGAGGCCTCATTCTCCAGGCCTGGCCTCTCGGGCACCACTCTTTTCCATGAACAATTCAATGAGCTCTTTCTTCAGCCCAGCCATGCATCAGCGAGGCACGACATGGGCTTGGCTCACCACCTCCAAGCAGTGGGATCTCTGGAGTCCAAACACCAGTTGAGTTGGCTGCCCTCCCTGCTGAGGTCTGCTCTTTCTCAGGTATTCCCCTGGCTGGTCCCCTCACCCCAGTAACCATTCCCAGAGGACTTCTGTGATTGTTGCTGAAGCAACCCCCCACCACAACACACACACCCCAGCGTCAGGCAGGGCCTCCCCAAGCTCAGGGAAATAGGCCCAGACTTCAAGCCTATGTCACTGCCTAGTGGAGGGTCTCAAGGGATATCAAGGAATGACTGCCCCAAATCTCTTCTCCACTGAGCAGCCTCTCAGGCTAAGAATATCTTCATGACAGGCATTCCTTTAGGTTCTATTTAGCCTAAACCTCTGTTCAAGATTGCCAGGACACACCTAGTTTACACCTGTTTGTTTTTTAATTGATTTTTAGAGAGAGAGGAAGAGAGAGAGAAAGAAACATCAATTTGTTGTTCCACTTCTTTATGCACTCATTGGTTGCTTCTTGTATGTGCCCAGACCAGAGATCGAACCTGAACCTTGGTGTATCAGGACAATGCTCTAACCAACTGAGCTACCCAGCCAGGGCCCACACCTGTTATTCTGACGTAAATGTTAACAGGGTCCCTTTCCTTCTCAAAGTGGCTTGGTCTGGGCCTAAAGTATCTGACGCTAGTTTTAGTACATTCTCTGTTAATATGCAACATGGTCCCTAAGTACTTGCATTTGCTAGTCCGAGGTGCAGAAAATTACTTAGAGGACTTGGAGAAATTACTCTAGGTTTGTTTATTTGAGGGGGGGGGGCGGTGAGAGAAGAGAGTGAAGGAGTGAAGGAGGGGAGAGACTTCAGATCAAATGGACTTAAGACCTGCAGCTTCTGTCCTCTCCTCCTTCCTTGCCAACCCAGGTCTGAACAGATACCATCTTCTGTGTTTTCTTACCTTCCCTGGGTTTACCCTGGGATGGCAACTGCCTGTTGATCTGCCAGATTCTCCTCCAGACCACAAGTGTCCCAAGGGCAAGGACGTGTGATTCAGCTTTCCATGAACAGTGTCCAATCCCATGTTTGTCACGTAGGAAGCACTCATTAAAAATGGTCCCTGAGTAAATTAATCTGAGATTCAATCTCTTTGTCAAGGGAAAACCTAGCTTTTCAAGGTGGTTGTGAGGCTTAAAGATATTTATGTAAATGGTTTATTTAGCACACGCCCCCCACCGAATTATAGACTTTAATTAAATAATATCTCAGATGCTATGCTAGTAGTAGTCCTGCAGTCAACCTAAAAGCAATCTTACTAAAACCAAGCTGGGGGATGGGAGTTGCACCCCCCCGAGTGCCGCCATCTTCTCGTGACATGCCTTTCCTTCTTGAGGCTGTCTCTGAAGTGCAATGCCAACTCGGCCCCACCACAGAGACCCCGGGGGGATGTGAGGGGAACACATGAGGTAGTTTGTTTCACGGCTTGTTTAGGGCCATCAGTTCTTAGAAAATAGGGCAATTAAGTCCAATGGATAGGGGTGGGGGGAGCACCAGGTGTTTGGGGAGGGTCTACAATATTGTTGGTTGCAGAAGGAGGGGGCGAGGTGAAAGTAGGCAGAGCAAAAATGAAAACTGGGAAGGGTGTTTGAAGGCACCATCATCAGCTTTGCAGTAGTGTGAGGTGACCGCTCCATTCCCTATTTCATGCTCAGAAAGCCCCACGCATTTTCATGTGAGAACACTTGAGAAGCAGTACCGAGCACTGCACACTGCGCACTGCCCTTCACTCCAGATCTGCCTGAGCCAGAGCTCACAGTCAATATTCCCAGCTTGCTGCCTTCCTGGGGCAGGGAAAGCAAGAAAGGTCTGGAAGGTGGCCGGATGTCCATTTCCTGACCCAAGCTACAAGCGGTGGGGCACCCCCGGGCTCAGCCCCCCAGCACAGGGCCTGGTCCCCAGCAGGCTCCCAGCCAGTATCGAATGAAGCCAACGAGGACTGAGGGCAGGTAGGCTCTCGCTGGGCCGCAGCAGCAGGGCAGGGAAATGCCCGAGCTGGAAGCACCATTGGCATCATTCTTAAATGCCCTTCGTTGGCTTCCTCCACACGGATCTTGAATCAGGAACCACAGGAGAAATGTAATTATACATTTGGCTTGGGAACCATTACTTTTCGTTTTATTTTTTTTTTAAATAGGAGAGATAAAATAAGAGTGCCCACTAGATGCCTATAAAAAAAAGGTCGGCCTAAATAATGTATATATAATTTAAAATTCATGCTTAATGACTTTTTACCATTCCAATACAGTTTAAAAGTAGAATTTATATTTATATCTTGGAGCTGGAAAGGGTCTTGGTGTTTCTCTAACCAAACACCCACTTTTCAGATGAGAAAGTTGAGACCCACTTCATTCATGTGGCTTATCTACGGCCAAGCTCGAAGGAGCTAGTTAAAAGGCCACTCCCTCGGCCACAAGTTTTCACTCTGTGGGGAGTGAGCCATTAGTGGGTAGTAAAATCAGCATCATAAGTTACAACCAACTTTTATTTTTATTGTACTTTTAAAAAACATTTTAAAGACATTTTTAGAGCAATTTTAGGTTAACAGAAAAATTGCACAGAAGATACATTTGTTACAGTTGGTGAACCCATGTTGAAACATGATTATTAACTGAAATCCACAGTTTATATTAGTGTCCACTGTGTTGTACATTCTAAGGGTTTTAGCAAAGGCATGCCATGTGTCCACCATCATTGTATTATACAGAATAGTCCTATTTACTTAAAAGTACCCCATGCTCTACCTATTCATCCCCCACGCCTGCTAGACCTCTGGTTCGATTTTTTTTACATGTAAGATAGAATAGAACTTTATTCTTTTGCAAGGGTGATACATAAAAATTCCATATTAAATGATGCTAAGACTATATTAGGTGCTAGGCTAAACCTTTTGCATGTGTCTAAGCCTATCAACAATCCATGACATGGAAATTATCATACTCATTTAACAGTTGAATAACTTTAAGCTCCGAAAGCTCAAGGAGCCTGCCCAACATCACTCACAAAGACAGCAGTTACACTGGATTGGAACCCATGTCTGAAGGGGCACAGGCCTAGTCTTCTGTGTGTCTCTGGGGCCTTACATAGTGCTTGGGAGACACAGTACCTGCTCAGTAAATGTTTCCTGAAGGAATAACTGATGCAAAGAGCAAGGCTTAGCAGAGATTTTGGGGTGGATGTAAGGATAAA
The DNA here is from genome assembly GCA_007922815.1 of Macrotus californicus. NCBI lineage: Eukaryota > Metazoa > Chordata > Mammalia > Chiroptera > Phyllostomidae > Macrotus > Macrotus californicus. The sequence continues at coordinate 54,473 of VMDR010000522.1, forward strand.
AAAGGTAATTCCACTGAGATGCCTGAGTACACTGAGCACTTACTTTGTACCAGGCACTGTGTTAAAAGCTTTATAAGTATTGTATACATAATGTGTGTAAAGGAATTAACACCCAGCGTGGCATATACAGTAAAGACATCAGTGCTAGTAACACTATTATATGTCACTATGATGGCACTTACCATCATTTAGCAAAAGAGCTTGACATGAAGATCACATTCAGTGCCTTTCTCTGAGTCACAATGAACAGATCAAACTGAGGGTCCAGCCCTTCTAGCAGTGAACTAGCTCCAACCGGGTTTCTCCTTCCATCTCTTTGTCACTGTGGTACAATTAAATCACACTCTGTTGGTTGATCCTTAAATTACGTAAGGTGCCCCCAGTGTGCTTTCCGGTGTGAGGGAGGAAGGGGGTTGTGTTCTGTGCTCGCACCAAGTTTGCATAACGTGTTCTCTTTCAGGCGGAACTGAGCGAGAGGCCATGTGGTTTGGTGGCAGCAGTAGGACGAAAGTAAGGTGACTCAGCAGCTCCCTGTGTGGAACAGTGCAGAGCAGCTCTGAGGAGCAGTGAAGATCAGCCTCCCCCTGGCCGCGAGGTAGCCCTGGCTGGGGGGAAGGAGGGGAAGAAAGCTCCCATGGTGGGACCTGCTCGGGCCATGTCAGTGGCCTTGGGGAAACTGAACAAGTTCTGGGGAACTGGAACGTGCAGTGTCATTCTTGTATTAAAAGTTCCTTGTAACCTGAGCTAGCATATTTTAAGGTGGGAAAGGACCAGGTGTTGCCTGCCCATGGGTCTAGGCAAAGTCTTGAGCCTACAGCCTTGAAATTCAACTTCCAGATGGTAACTGGAATCCTTCATGAAGCACAGCCCACGGCAGGAGTATTATGCACATTTTTAGAAATAGAGCAGTTTATTACAACACTACATCTTCAATCTACCGGTCCTACTATTAAATTATTATCAATATATTTTGAAAGAGGATTCATGTAAATATGCAGTTACTGTTACCTCTAAGGACTTGGAAGTCTTGCACCAAAAATTCTCATGAAAGGGATCTTAAGAGTTTATTCATTTGCTTGTTCATTCCTTCCTTCCTTCCTTCAGTCAATTAATCTGCAATTTATCATCCTTTAAAGAAATGACTTACATTCTCTGAGGCAGAGCTGATGGTGTCCTGAGCAGACAGAAGTCAGAAGACTGGTGTGCAAGTCCCATTTTCACTGGGACTTAACTGTGAAATCTCAGGAAAGTTTCCAAAAGATGAATACAAATTCTTTGCCTGTATTCTAAGAGCTTTTTAAAAAATTCACAAGATAATGCATAGAAAGTGGTTGGTAAGAGGTGAAGCACCATATGAAATTATAGTTTTTATCTATTAAAGAAACTTAGATGTAGAATGAACAAAAAAAATTGCCCAGAGTCGTAATTAGCTAATATGGGAGAGCCAAAAATGAGCTACAAATTCAGGTGACTCAATGTGTTAAAGGCTGCAGTGGATTCAGCAAAACAACTTTCCCTTTGCAGTCAGGATGCATGTGACTGTAAGACACATCAATCCTCTGAGGCAAAAAGGGGTATGGGTACCTACTGAGCGTATACAGGGATCTCACAGGGTTCAAGGGCAGGAAACAAAGTGTTGCTGGGCTCTGTTAGAATTGGCTGGAGAATGGGGAGCCCTTGGGAGCAGGAATGGGGTTGGCTTTCTCTGGTGTCCCTATCTCTGCTTCTGAGCCAGCTTTAGCCTTTTCTGCATTTTGCTGCCTTCCTCTGCTCATTCATCTTGCATGAGGTATGACATGGCTGCTCCTCCGGGACCTATACCATGACCTTTAAGCTCCAGCACCCACCTCAGTTGGCAATACACACTGAAATTCTAAAGAAGGAGGAACTGGCCTGCTCCTCAGGGAGTACTGGGCCATGCATTTCTGAGCAAGTGACTGATTCCTCCTGGACCAGGTGTGTGCTTACCCATGGTCCAATCAGCTGTGGGCTTCCCCACACCCACCATCACCAATACCCTAGAAGTCACATCATCACATTATCTTGTGCAGCAATAGCTTTCTGAGAGCTGTGGGAGGCAAGGGTGCTAAACTGCCAGGCTGGATGTTACCACATAGAGAGAGGAACTATTTATAGGGAAGAGTGTACTTGGAATGATCTTATGATATATTTCAGCCATGAAATTTAAGACCCAAATTTTCTGGTCAAAATATCAATTCAGTGTAATAAATATCATGTTGGGCTCTAACAATACACACGTATGTCCACAAGAAATGTCCACAAATAACTGCAATATAAGAAAGTCTATGACAGTCTTAGAAACTGTCTTACAGAATGACATGGAAGCATAACAAAGGGTTAAATCTCCTGGAGCAGTCAAAGTGGTTTCACTAAGTACAATTTGAGATATATCTTGAGGTATTCATTTAATTTTTATAGAGAGAGGTGGGAGATCAGGGAGACATACGTGAAACTGGATAAAGCATGAAGCAAAAACGTGGGGGAGTGAAATGACATGTATGCTCACAGAGGGCTGAAGAGCAGGGTGCAGAAGGGTGAGAAGGAAACTAACAGGAATTGACTGGTGTCGGCCATATGCCAGACATTTTCGGATGTCACCTCATTTAATCCTTTCAACACACAATCCTTGTGGTGTGTATTGTTCCTGTTTTACCAGGCTGCGCAGAGGCCAAAGCCATTCCTTCCATGGTACCATGATGGGGATGAGGTGAAGAGATCAACAGAAAGCAGAGAGAGGGAGACCGCCCGCCATGCAAGGAGGCCACGGGAGTCCTTGATTCTGAAAGCACTGGGAAGTCGTGCAAGATTTCTGAGCAAATAATGGCAAGATCGGATCTGAATTTCAGAAAAATAATGCTGGTGGTGATGTGGGGATTAAATGGAGTATTCGTTATCTCCATTTATTTAATGAAAAAGAAATATCGAAAACTTAATGTGTGCCAAGATCTTGTACCAGGCACTATGGAAAGACATTATACATTGCCAGACACAGCCCCAGATCTCATGAAGTTTACAGTCTCTCTTCGTATGTCTGCATATACAATAATACATAGCTTATGTGTATGCCTTTCTCTAAATGTATATTGGGTGAGCCAAAAAGCCCGTTTAGTTCTTTCTGTAAAATAAAAGACATATTTTCATTTTCACCAATAACTTTATTGATTTGGATATTCTGAGTATGTCAGCTGTCTCCAGCACGGTATAATGTTGACTGTTCTCAGTTAAGGTCTTGATTTGATGGCTCTCAACTTCAACTGGTCTACCTGACTGTCGAGCATGGTCCAGCGAGAAATCTCCAGCATGAATGTTCATGAACCACTTTTGACACGTTTGATCAGTCACAGCGCCTTCTTCATACACTGCACAAGTGTTTTTTGCATTTGCATTTTCACCTTTCTTTAAATAATAAAGCATAATATACTGAAAATGTTGCATATTTTCTTCCATCTTCAATATTAAAATGGCTACACAAAAATTCACCAGTTTTGATCTGTTTTTTTTAATGCACACTGATATGACAGCTGTCACAATACAATCTAACAAAATTGTTTTGAATGAAATTAAAGACAACTAAGCGCTACTAGAACCATCTTATGGAAAAAACCAAACAAACTTTTTGGCCAACTCAATATAATACATACACACACACACACACACACACACACACATGCATATATATAACAAGAGAGTAAACTTTAAAACTTTAATTATCTTTTAGCTCACAAAAATAATATAACTTTTCAAAAACAATCTGCAGCCTTGGCCAGCGTGGCTCAATGGGAGCATTGTCCTGTACTCCATATGCTGCCGGTTCAATTCCCAGTCAGGGCACGTGCCCAGGGTGCAGGCTCGATCCCCAGCTGGGGTGTGTGCAGGAGGTGGCCCACCAGTGTTTCCCTTTCACATTGGTGTTTCCCTCTCCTTTTTCCTCTCTCTCTAGTGAGAAGAAAACAAAGCTTTAAAAAAATAATCTGTATATTCTGGATATTAATTCCTTCACAGATATAGAATTTGCAAATATTTTCTCCTATTCTGTGAGTTGCCTTTTAACTTTGTGGATGCACAAGTTTTGTATTTTCGTAACACCCAATTTGTCTGGTTTTTCCTTTGTTGCTGTGCCTTTGGTGTTAAAGCCAAAAAATCATTGCCAAATCCATGTCATGGAGACTTTCCCCTATATTTTTGTTAAGAGTTCTATAGTTTTAGGTCTAAAGTTTACATCTTTTACCCATTTGAGTTCATTCTTGCATGTGGAGTAAAGTAAGGGTTCGACTTCATTCTTTCGCATGTGGATATACAGTTTTCCCAAAGCATTTGTTGAAAAGACCATGCTTTCTCCATAAAATGGTCTTGGTCCCCTTGTTGAAAATCATTTGACCATATATGTAAGGGTTTATTTCTGGGCTCTCTATTGTATTCCATTAGTCTATATGTCGGCCCTACACTAATACCACACTGTTTGGAATATTATAGTTTTATAGTAAGTTTTGAAATGAGGAAGTATGAATCCTTCAACTTCAGTTTGTTTGTTTTTTTTCAAGGTTGTTTTGACTATTTAAGGTCCCTTTAGATTCCATATAAATTTTAGGGTGGCTTTTTCTCTTTCTGCAAAAAAAAAAAAAAAGACATTGAGATTTTGATAGTGACTACATTTGACTCTGTAGGCTGCTTTGGGTAGTATTTACACAGTATTTTGAATGCACTAAATTGTACCCTTTAAAATAGTTAATTATATGTCATGTGAATTTCAGCTCAATTTTAAAAAAAAGATCGGGCAACTATACCTGAAGAGCAGAGATGGCGGTGGCACGAGGGAGCTGGAAGGGAAAGAGGTTGCAACCAGAGGGAGGAGTGCCGGGCTTTAAGGCCTCTAATGCAGAGCTGCTTAGGGCGGGTGAAGGAACTGGGCAGGTAAAAAGGCTGGGAGGCTAAGGTGCTCCACGGTAACCCACAGAAACACCCACTTCACAGAGAGATTCAAGACTGCAAGTTTGGAGGGATACATGTGCGGGTGGAATGGTGGTCATCCCTGGAGTCTAGGATTACAGGGGATCTTTATTAATAGTATCTTTTTAAGAAGAAAGAATAATGAAAATTGTTTTAAAGTTGTAATATAGAAAATTTCATTTAAGAAAACAGTGAACTAGGTGCTTCCCTCCCTCTCTCTTAATCATCGTGGGAGTGGCAGGAAGGTATTAAGTGATACAGGCATGGATAGGGGGTGGACATGCCAGCTGGCTTAACCTCTTATTTATTTTCAGTGTAATGGTCTGGCAATAGCATTGTGGAGCTGGGAGAAGGCCAGCCCTGCCTCCCAACCCTGAGGTGTATGAGGCTTGGTAGGGTAAACACCCCTCCATCCAAGACTGTGGCAGAGGAAGCTATGTTCTTGTCAGGTGGCCAACTTTCAGTTAAAGCAAGGAGTAAGAGACAGACTGGGGATATAAAAGGTTTGTTCACCATGAAATGGGTCTTCCACAAGGAACAGAAAAGCAGCAGGGGGGAGACACAGGTGGGCTGGGGACCAGTGGAAAGGATAAGATGGATGACAGTAGGCACTGACACTTTAGGTGTTTCTATAGTTCAGGAATGGGGTAGGGAGTTCAGTAGGAAACAGTGGCCTCAAGTGCCCAGAGAGGCCTCTGATGTCAAGTTTAGTAACAGTGGAACAGGCCTCCTAGGATCTGAACAGGATGTTGGACTTGAGCTGGGACACTTTGGATGATAAAATTTGGGTAGACAAAACAACAGTAGAGTCCCAGAGTCAGACACTAGCATGGATGACTCAAGGGCCCATGATCAAACCAGACAGAGCCAAGGTCAAGGTCAAGGTTTGTGGGGATTAGAAGGCTGGCTCCCAAGGGTGGGGCTGGGTTCTGGAGAGCCTTGTAAACCAGCAAAGGAGTCAAGGCATGATTTGTAAGAAACAGAGGTCCATTACAGTTTTGTTTTGTTTTTTTTAACCAGTGGAGGGACAGAAGAAAACAGCATTCAGAAGGATTAGTGTGAGAAATAACCACGCAAAGTGAACGGGGGCAGGAAATTTCAGACTTGCTGAGGATTCCGCAACTTTCCAAACATGATGTATAGGATTGGTCTGGGAAGAGAAAGAGATCCTTTCAAAACAAAAACGAACAGGACTTGGTTTTTTGTTGTTGTTGAATGTGTTGGGGTGACATTGGTTAGTAAAACTATATAGGTTTCAGGTGTACAGTTCTATAACACAGCATCTGTACACTGTGTTGTTGTGTTCACACCCCAAGTCAAGGCCCCTTCCGTCACCATTTGTCTCCCTCTACTCTCTTTGGCCTCCCCCACCTCCTTTCCCTCTAGTGGTCACCATACTATTATCTGTGTCTATGAGCGGTTTTGTGTGTTTTGGTTTTTGCTTAATCCCTTCACCGTTTTCCACTCAATCCTCAAAACCCCCCTCCCTTCTGACTGTTGTCAGTCTGTTTTCTATCTATGAGTCTGTTTCTATTTTGTTTGGTAGTGTATTTTGTTCATTAGATTCCATATATGAGTAAAGTCATATGGTATTTGTTTTTCTCTGACTGGCTAATTTCACTTAGCATAATGCTCTCCAGGTCCAGAACTTGTTTTATATGTGGGGGAGGTGAAGAAAAAAAAAGGATAAAATTTTTTCAAAATGTTGAACCTGGCTGATGAAAGACCTATAGCAAGAACACGGGTAGGGAACCTGAAAGAGGAGGATCAATTTAGGGGAAGGAATGGACAATGATGAATTTAGTTGGGACCTAGATTCCTTTGAATCTTACAGCTAAATGAGACTTTGCATCGGGCCACATGGAACTATTCCTGCAGGGATATCCAACCTTTTGGCATCTCTGGGCCACACTGGAAGAAGAGTTGTCTTGGGCCACACATTAAATACACAAACACTAGCAAAAACTGATGAGTAAAAAAAACGATTTTAAGTAAATTTACAATTTTATGTTGGGCCGCATTCATAGCCATCCTGGGCCGGAGGTTGGATACTCCTGGATCTTGAGTTTGAGATGATACAGATCATCCTAGTAGAGATGTCCTAGAGGCAGTTGGCTGCTTACAGCTGGACATGAATGACAGAAAACCAGTGATACCAATTTGGGATTCATAATAATAGTCGTCAAATAATTCTGTAAGAATGGATGAATTAAATAAGAAAAAAAATCAATTACCCAAGAGAGAAGAGAGAAAATGAGAAGACTAAAGCTGTGGAGGAGACAGAATTGAATTAAGAGGCAAAGAAGAGACAGGAATTTTGGCTTTGCTACTTGCTAGGTATATGAACTTGAAAAATCATTGACCTTCCCTGCATCTCAGGCTGCAGTCATGTCAAGGCTTGATGGGAGCTGGAGGGGTGGGTGTGGAGAGGGTCTACTTCCAAGCTCACTCATGTGGCCTCTGGACCTTGCTGGCTATTGGCTGGAATGCCTTGCCATGTGGGTCTCTCCACAAGGGCACTCACAATGTGGCAGCTGGCTTCTCAGGATGAGTGAGTGAAAAAGGTCACTTAAGATGAATCCCCAGTCTTCTTATAACCTAATCTCAGAAATAACATCTCATCACTTTTGCCAAATTTTATTCATTAGAAACAAGTCAGTAGTAAATACAACCCACATTCAAGGGGAAAGGATTACCCAAGGACGTAAATGCCAGGAGGCAGGATCGTTGGGGGTCCATTTTAGAGGCTGCCTGCCACAATACCAATTATATCCTTAGATACTCATTTTTTAATTTTTGTAGCTAGTTCACCTGAATCTGACAAATAATATTGAATCCAGTAAACTGGGCACAAACAGTTGGGGCACAAAGAAGTCAAAAACAATTTTACATAGAGGGAAAAAGTCATAGAAATTTCAGAGAGGAAAATTATGCTCGCATTGATTCTTAAGGAATAAACACAAATTGATCAGGAAACAAGACCAAGTGAAGTTTGTTCAATGATTGTAATTTGGATTGAGGAGTTCTTATGTATTGATTTTAAAGCTGAGTGGAAATATGGCAGGCATGAAGAAAATATTTTATAATTTCAAAAACTCTCCAATATTATTAAAATGTAAAATGGTGAGCAATTCATAGGATTTTATCACTTGATTTCAAATATATCTTTTGAAATCCTTACAGTTTAACTCAATCTACCTGATTTTGATCATTTTACTAAGTTAGCACTCCTAACTTTCATGTTTTCTAAAAGTATTCCATGAGTGTACTGATCAACTAAAAATACAAAACAGTTCTTTATGACTATGTTAGAGTGCACCTAGAAAAAAAGGCTATTCTCTCATTTTCAAGTCTATTTTCTATTATGATAAAGCTGAAATTCTAGTTTTATTTTTCATTGCTGAGTTTATTCATTCTGTGAGCTTTGTAGGCCCCCATAGGTGCCCCTCATTTTAATAGCTTCTTGCTTTCTTCACCTACAGATTTGGTATTCTGGATGTTTAGGATTAAGAGTACGACCGGACTTCAAATGAGCTGGCTTGGCAGTTTCCCCAAGTGGCAAATATGACAGAACATTGAGGCAGTTTTCTAAGGGCTTCTCTCCACGTAACTAGGGCCATCACTATAGAATAGCTTGTCCAGCATTTTTCCTGCAAGTCTGGACTGCTCTCTGGGGCTGTCGGATCCCACAGGCTCCTCCCAACCAAGCTGATCAGGCTACCCCAGATCTAAACAACCAGAGGGCAGAACAAGCAGCAGTGGGAAGCCCTGAGCAATGGCCGCTCATACTGTTTGGAAAAATCATTGGTTTTGCTTTTCTGATCATTGTTCTCTAACAATGAAAAGGTGTAGCTCATCATTTTACTGTGGTGTTAGCAAGTAAATGTTGGACCTCAGTGTTTGACAGTTACATAACTCTGCTGCTAGTGGGCACAGGGCCTGGGGAGCAGCGCACATGCCCCAGTACAGGCCCCTGCGTTAAGTCATCTCCCACTCAAAGGCTGCTGCTGGTAGCTGGAAATTTGACTTAGGAATCAATATGTTGTTAAGCATCATTGTTTTTATGTACAAAGAACAATGAGTGAGTTTTTTTTTAAACATTCTTCATGTTACAATATTGTAGTGTCTCTCATTTTCTATTCATTCACTTTCTTTGAATAGAAAACACTGTTTCCTTGGTAATCAGGACCGTACACATGAGACTTCCCAGTGTTTGACAGTTCATTCCCACTTTCATGATCACAATTTAAAACTTATAAAAGTAATAATACTATTTACTCCTCTAAAATTAGACACAGGCATTAAATATTTTTCTATTGTAGGCTCTTGATTTCCCTGAGGAAAAAGAAAAATCAATAAAATGTCCAATCACAGATAAAAAGCATCCTAATTTCAGTATAAGAATTATAAGGAAATATAACTTCTTTATATATTAATATGCAATCATATTTAAAGTTAAAATAATGCTAAATGTTCTGAGTTAAAAAAATAGTATATTATGAATAGCAACAAATATATTTCACCTCTACATTGTGGTTAAGGAAAAAAAAATATTTAAGAGGTTCTTCTGGCCCACCATCCTCCCAGGACAGAAATCCCCTCTGTATCTCCAGTGACAAGACAGCTCAGTGGTCCATGAGACATCCCATGGCCTTATCAGTTACCACACTGTCAGGAAGTAATTAGAGGTCTATGTGCAAGAGGGATTCTGGGAGTATTCTGAGAGTAGGGAAAAAAAACCCAAATCCTTGCCCTAAAGAAGCTTAATATCTTGTTTACAAAGTGCAGACAATAATTATAATTACATAAGACAAGAAATGAAAAGGGCCATAGAATGGCACGAACCAAACCATGTGGACGCTCAGGGGGAGGGACAAAGCAGTATGCCTAGCCTAGGAAACCCACAGGTCCTGGCTCGGTTGTCTGGACTGACACTGTTTCTCTCATTGACCTGCCTGTACGGCTGGACAGTCTGCAGACGAACGTTGTCCAAAGAAGCGATATAGCTGAGGGGCTTGAAGCTGGGTCTTGGGCATTAGAAATCTTTGAATATAAATCTGGACCTTCTCTTTTTATCTGGGTGACCTTGAGCAAGTTACTTAACCTCACTTACTTCTGTTTTCTCTTTGGGGAATGGGCAAGTAAGACCTATCTTGACAAGCTCATTGAAGGATTAAATAATAATATAAAGGTCTTTAGCATAGTGCCTGCCACTTGGTGTTTTCAAAATGGTAGCTTTGGGGGGGTGTGGAGGGCAAGGGAGGTGAAACAGGGGATACAGGGGATAAATAATAATGGAAAAAAATACAGTAAGAAAAACCAACCATTAAAAAATGGTAGCTGCCCTGGCTGGTGTGGTTCAGTGGATTGAGCAGCAGCCTGTGGACCAAAGGGTTGCCAGTTCAATTCCCAGTCAGGGCACATGCCTGGGATGAGGGCCAGGTCCCTGGTTGGGGGCATGAGAGAGGCAACCAGTCACTGTTGCTCCCCCTCTCTTTCTTCCTTCTTTCCCTTCTAAAAATAAATAAATAAAATCTTTTTTAAAAATAGTAGCTTTTATTTTTAACTCTTCTTCATTTTTCCTCCATCTTTTCCCCCAATCTACCTTTTGCATTTTTTTAATCTTTTTTCTTTTTAATCCTGACCCAAGGACATGCTTATTGATTTTAGAGAGAGAGGGGATGGAGAGAAACATCAGTAGATGTTGATTAGTTGCCCCTTATACATGCCCCAGCTGGGATGGAACCCAAAACTTAGGCATGTTCTCTGACTGGGAATTGAACCCACAACCTATTGGTTTATGAGACAATGGTCCAACCAACTGAGCCACACTGGTCAGGGCTTAAATGAAGGTTTTTAAACTACTGTTATACATGGCTGAATGACACAGAAAGATTAATTAATTAATGTTACTTCTCCCTATTTTGCCAAAGTAATAATCAATCTTTTATTGTTTTTATTACATGGACTTTTCTCTTTTCAGTTAATATTGAATAAAGCAAATTTAAATTGACACAAATTTTTACAAGAGAACTTGTATTTAAAACTTCAAATTATTTAAGAGTTCATTTAATAATTCCCATTCCATAAAATGTAGCCTGCAGTTACCGATATTAACAATCATTTAGGTGCTCATGTTATAGCACCTAGGTTAGGGAATTTATTAAAGAAAATAGAGCAGCCCTGACCCATGTGGCTCAGTTGGCTGAGCGTAGTCCTGCAAAGCAAAAGGTTGAGGGTTTGATTCCAGTCAGGGCACGCGCCTGGGTTCTGGCTTTGGTCCCTGGCTGGGAGAGTATGAAAGGCAACAGACTGATGTTTCTCTCTCACAGCAATGTTTCTCATCCTTGCTCTCTCCCTCCCTTCCATCTCTTTAAAAATAAATAAACAAAATCTTAAAGAAAATAGAGCAAACCATAACTCAAACTGGAAAAGTTTAGTATGTCTTCTAGGCAGATATAGAGATACCTATCTGTTTTGAGATAAGAGAGATATAAGTCTGCCTTGCTATATATTGTCCAATAAACACTTGTTAACAGATACTGCCTGGCAGCAAAGTTAAAATAAAATGAATTTTTCCAAGGATTTCCTAACTTCCAAGGATCAGACAAAGACAGACAGTCAGGGGTCGTGTCCACTGATTCTTCTAGTCACATAAATTACATTTAATTTGTAAAACTGGATTATTGCTTTGCCCTCTTCTGAAGGTTTTGAAAGCAGTCCTCTTAAACTGGGTAATTTGTTACTTCTTGAAGTAAGAGATCAGTGTATTGCTTATGACTGGCTTATCACAGAAACCATCCATGTCACTAGATAGAGGTAAAATGCTGACCCATATCTAATTACAGACACAGCCACTGAAATGAAAATAGAAGAAAAATTCTTTCTTGTCTCTTATACCTGGGTTTGAATCTGGGCTCTATCACCCTTTACTCACCAGGCACACCATTCTATGGGTTAACTACCCTGCAGACAAAGATACGGGCGCTGATCGCATGAGCAACCTCAAGCCAGTGCTGGGATGCAGGGCACCTGGACTAGAATGCCCGCATACTCCACCTGACCTGACCCCAAATTTTGTGAGAGCAAAACGTAAAGATGACAATAGAAAGTCTCTTTCCAAATTATGTGATTTCTTATCTGAGGTGAAAATCAACCTAGGTAAGGGAATTACAACTCTAAAGAATTTTAACAACAGATATTCAGCAAATAAAGGATATCTTATATTCCATTCAAAGGGAGAATCATATATAATCTGAACTCTGTACTCAGCAAAGTAATTTGAAAACACTTTTACCCATCTTTACAAGTCCATAAAAGCCATAGCACCAGATTCTTAACAGGCAAATGAGCTTTTTAGAAGGTTATTAGTGAACAAAAGGATGTGGTAGACAACTGACATAACATTTTAAAATGTTAATTTTTAAAAACTATTTAACCCCTATATGTTTTGGTTTTCTATATAATGAGTACTTAAAGAATGTACTTCAGCAATAAAAATTCTTATTAAGCTCTCTTTAAACATGCCCATTGAACTAGGATATTTACTCTCAATTACTATTGGACTCTTCACATACATCACATTTACATATATGTGACTACAAAATATTTCTATTATAGGCTGGTGATTTTAGGTTTACCTCTTGTTTTTGAGTGACTTGTCTTTATCACATTCATTCAATCTTTTATATCTATTGGCAAAACTGTAAATAAGTTTGCATCAATATACCAGGATGACCTAAGTGTGAATGACTATATCATATTGTGTTAGGGCTCTCATTTATGGCAATACTTTCTCTGGCACCACCTGTGTTATTTGTGTATGAGTAATCCAACTTGGCAAAAAACCCAAAACCTCAAACCCCAAACATAATACGCTGTTCTCATTAGGAAGTTATCATTCTGTCAGTTACATACTGTGTCGTCTATTTCATTGCAGCACAGTCTTCAAGGTTCTATTGTACTCATTAAAAGCTAGCATCATTCTTTAAATGTGAATACAACAATACTAATCATGAGGACACATAGTCTGAATGATAAAAGTTGAATTGCTTCATGGTATATAACTGATGTCGGATTAGGCTCTAGTCTAATATCTTCCACTTGAAAGAGTGGTCAGCATTCACTGACTTCTCTCCCGCTATTCCTTACTCAAACCTCTGCAACTCCTCTGTCTCCCGCCCCACTGAAATTGTTCAGTTAAAGGTCACGGGTAATTTTTTGTCATTCTTCTCAGTGGATCACTACAACAGCTTTCCAAGTATTCTCCCTGCCACACACACACTTACAATCCTTTCTCTTCCCAACCCCACATTACCCCTTTACTAAAATTCAAACCAGTCTCATTATAGGGAACCTATCCCAGTGGAATGCCGAATGTAGCTCAGCTCTGTTCTGAAAACAGACAGATGTGTGTTTGGCACACAGGAAGCAAACCCAGGAATTGGTCTCCCGTGGGGAATCAGGCCTGCATTGTACCTAAGCCGCTTTGAGACTTGCTCTTGCTAAAAACTCCCTCACCCTGAATTGAGGCAACAAATGTTTACTACATATCTTTAAAGTAACTTCCTAAAATCTATGCTAAACTTCCCAAGTTTGGGTGTAACCAGTTCAACCACTTTTCCCCTTTACATTTGCAAATGACCTGTATCTTTGAAGTGATTAGCAACATTCTTTCCTTTGTTATGGTTACCACCTAAAGCGAACCTGTGCATAGTCAATGAGGACCATCCTTGATTTAATGTACCTAGACTCTCACACACTCTCTCTCTCTCATCCGTATGAATTTGTTCATTGTTCGTCATTTGTCTGAAGACATAGGACAAACATCCACAACACATGGACCCACAGGACGGGCCCGCATCATCCCATGATTGAAACTTTTTTCAGGATAAAAATCCAAACTTCCTAACATGAGATTGGATTTACCAATGACTCACCACTTGCCAAAATCAAAACCCCCTTTCATCCTGTTTGAGGGATATAACATCCTGTTCCATCTTGAATGGCTTGACAGTATACTATTGTGACTATCCTACTTTTCTGGCTGGTCCTCTTGTTCTTCTCTGCCAGCCTCCCTTCTCTCTGGTATTTCTCTAGGTCCTGTGCTTTTAGCCCTTTTCCTGTAGACCTCATCATTTCCTTAGTCATCATGTCTGTAGGAGAGGCTCCCAAATTCACAGCCAAAAGGGCTCCAGATCTCCCTATTTCCAGGGGTCTTTGCACCATTTTTACATGGCTATTTCATCAACAGCTCAAACTATGCTCAAAGCAGGCTTATCTTTTTCCCTCCAAAATGGGTCCTTCTATTTCTGTTATGATTCCAGAATTCTCCCTGTTGATTTAACTTAATATCCCCAAATCATTTCACAATTTCTTATCTCCCTTGACATTCAAGATTACCTGTACTCTCCCTATGCCTTTTCCTTCCCATCCATTTTGAATCCCTTACTCCTTTTAACTGCTTTAAGAGTCTCCTCAGACTTTCTATTTTCAATCCCACTGCTGGTAGAGTAACCTTTTAAAAACATCTTTGAGTATAACGTGTCCCTGCTTAATGGTTCCAGAATAAAGTCAAAGCTCTGGTCCCTTCTTTATCTCACCCTAACCTACCTTTTCAATCTCATTTGCAGCCTTGCTCCTATGTTGGAACCCAAAAGTCCACTCCCAGTTCTGGATGGAATATCTGCTCTCAAAATCGCCTGTTTCCCACGTCTGGGACTTCCCCTCTCAAAATCTCTGTCTACCTTTTGTCAGCAGCCTTTCTATCATTTAGTTGCAACGTTTCCTCATTCCACTAGGTTCCACGTAGCATTTTATCTATTTATCTGTTAACAATTTAGTTATTTTGTGTCATTGTCTTATTTCCCCTGCTAGATTGTAAGCAAGATTTTAAGTGGCCTATTCATTTCTTGCCTTCATACCTCCCTCCACCAGGGGGTCTAGGAAAGCTCTGTGCTTATAGATATTCTGAGTCAAAAAGGATTTTTAAAATCAAAGAAAAAGCCAAGAGAACAGAGAGAAATATCAAAAAGCAAAATCACGAACAGGGCCCACAGCTCCTAATTTCTACTGAATATTTTCATCCAAGAGCCCACATTTCAGTGTTGCTACCTTTCCACTCAGAAAGGCTCTCTTCCTTTCCATTTCATGATGTATTACTCAAGCACTGTGCTGCTAACCAAGTAAATAGACGGTGGGAAAGAGCAAAAGAAAAAGCTCAGGGTCTTAATCTCAAAAACCTTAATTTTGGAGGGGTGTGTCTATACGTATTTCATTTTGTGTCGCTGAGTATGGGTGGCATGAAAGGCGTTACCATGCTAGGACTCAGGTTTTCTGTTCACTAGTGCGAAGACATTTTTAAAAGATGAGAATAAATTAAAACCTATGTAGGTCATCCAACGTCTGCCAGTTAAAAAAAAAAAAAGTTTGTTATGGAGTAGTAACATTAAAATGATCCTGAAAACAAGACGCGGGGATTATAGCAATATGAGCTTGGGCCTGTATCGTCAGGGATCCCCTCTCCAACACTGATTCTTTATTAATAAGGGCTGCGTCTGGCTGCACCGACACCTTTTTTAAAAAGCTGATTTATAGAGAGAGCGGGAGGGGGTAGGGAGCGAGGGAGACAGACAGACAGACATTGGTTTGTAGCTCCACTCATTTATGCATTCATTGGTTGCTTATGGTTATGTGCCGGGATCAAACCATAATCTTGGCATATGAGAGGATGCTCTAACCAACTGAGCAACCCGGCCAGGGCTGCACCAACACCTTTTGAAATCCAGACTTAAAAGCCACGCCCCTTTTGCAACTCAAGAGCACTGCTAACCTTTCTTACGCGGTCAATAGCCTCCGCTAACACTAACACCGGCCCACCCCACAGGTCCTGGCCTTTAGGGACTCGTTTCCAGGAAGGAGCGCTACAGCCTTCAGGGGCTGGAGCCTCATGCTGAGAGGGCAGTTCCCAGGAGTTGCCTGCAGAACTCCCACATCGTGAAGTGCTCTCTACCGGGGACGCTCCGGCGAGGGCCCTCACAGGCCTCGCTCTTAAACCCTCTCCAGGCAGTGCTCACTTCCCGCGTCCCTCTGGCCCAGAACCGCCTTGGGTGCCGGAAAGCCAGCACCAGCTCCCAAAGAGCCCAGGCCCGCGGCGACCTAGAGCTTAGGCGCACCAGGGGCGCGGACGCAGGGGAACGCCCCGCTCCCACCCAGCCACCTCCCCTCAACCCCGCCCACCCTCTTCCGCGCCGCCGGCCTTCCACCAGCCGGGGAGCTGCGGGCAGTGGGAGGGCGGGAAGCCGCCGGGAAGTCCGCACCTGCACGGCTGGGTCGCCCTGCCCTGCTCCCTTCAGCTCCCCTAGCGTCACCCTCTTCCTCTTCCGCCCCTGCCTTCTTCCCCGGCCCTAGCAGGACTCCGCCCCGCTCGCGCGGCCGCCGGACCGGCTGTGACGTCACAGGCCACGCCCTTTATTATAAATACTGGCGACGTCCGCACCGCCCTCTCACACTCTGGCTCTTCGCACTGCTGCAGGGCTTCTTTTTTTCCGCCTTCTCTGCCTCTTCTCATCCTTTCTCGCTCTTCTGCTCTGTGGTGTGACGAGACCGAATCCTCTCCCCACCCAGCCCTCGCCTTTCGTGTATACCCGCGCTGCTGTTCTATTTCTCTCCTCCGGCCGCCGCCGCCACTGCCGCTCAGCTGGTGTCGGTGCCGCGCTTTTCCCCCAACGTCGTCCCCGCAGCTTATGGCCCAGGCCGCCTTGGGTATTTCTGCTCAAGGTAACCACATCCCTCTTTAAAAATTCCGCCGAAAAAGAGAAGACGCTTTACCCGACTCTTTGGGCCGTTATCTCACGTGAGTACCGATCCGAGGGATGCGGGCGGGGCCGGGGCGTGGAGCCGGCTTCGGGGGTCGGCCGGGTGCCTTCCGGCTGGGCCCTGCCGCCCGGCCGGCGTCCCCGCGGCGCCCCGCGGCCGGCCGCCTCGAACATGGCGGACGTTAGTGTGTGTGGCGGCTGTCGGTGTCTCCGCGGCGGCCGCGGGCGCGCCTAGTGGCCCTGAGGCTGTCGCCCGTGCTCGGCGGAGCCCGAGCCGCCGCGGTTGGGGCGAGGGGGCGTGTGCGTGTGGGAGCGCGCGCGGGGGTCTCGCTGCTGGGGGCCGGCGTAGCCTCCGGCGGAGTGAGGCCCCCACCTCTCTCCCGTGGTGCATTGCTGTTTCCGGGGAGGGGGCCGGGCAGCAGCCCCGAGGGGCCTTGGTCCCGCCGCCCCGGTCCTGAGCGGAGCGGCGCGGCGCCTTCGCCTTCGGGCGCCTGGCGGGCGGTACGACGGGCTGCAACGGCCGGGGCCTTAGGTTATGAATGGAGCGGGGCGGCCCGGCGCCGGCCTTCTGTGACAGCTGCCGGAGGAGGACGGGTGCTGGGAGTGCGCCCCCGCCCCGCTGGAGGAAAGTTGACGCCACGCGGGGCCCGGTGGCGGGGAAGCCCCGGTGTCAGGTAGCGAGTGAGAGGCCTTTGGCCCTTTCTGGAAGCCTCGGGGCTGCTGCTCCGCCCTCTGCGGCGCTCATGATTGGGCCAAGTCGCCTTCACTCACTCTAGTCACCTCCTGGAGCCGGAGGATTAGTCACCATGGCTTCCTGTTCCCGTCCGCGCCACGATTCCTGGGCTGGGAGGGAGAACGGTAGGCTTAGGTAGCTGATCAAGTGCTAGTTAGGTAGACGGCCAGCAGTTAGTGGTGGTGACGAGTTTTAACGCCTCAGCCAAGGTATATCCTGGGCATAGGTTTCTTAGGCTAAGCTGCTGGTTCGGAAACCTGAAAAGACCGGTGCACAGTATACAACCCCATGATGTTTCTGCAGGTTTAATTGGGTTTGGGGGTGACATCTTGGATAAGTTAAGATATTTTTCTGCCTTGGCCCTATGCCACCCTTGGGCTCCCCGCTTGGTTGGGAAGCTGAAGACACTTAAGGGAAAGGCTGATGCAGCGAGCCTGGCAGAAACGGGGCTAATGATTTTCGGGCAAGGCCCGAATAACCCTTTAATTTCTTTTACAAATATGAGAGTGCAGATGCTGGTCATGAAGACAAATAAACCCTTTATGATAGATAGACTTCTGATGACTTGGGGTGGTATGGTAAGTGCAGTAGTCGAGTAGTCAGTACCTTCCCTCTTGCCCCCCAGGTTTACCTTACACGTTTTCAAACGCACAGAGAAAGGGAAGGAATTGTACCCTCACCTCGTTAACATTTTGCTTTATTTGCCATCCCGCTATCCATTCATCATTCCATCATATTTTTCCATGTATTTCAAAGTAAGTTGGATTTCTCTGAACACTTACTTCACCCTCCAACTTCAGTATGTACATATCATTAAGTAGGGTTTAATGCTGTTTATTATTTTAAAAAACTTTGGGTAAAATTCACATAACAGTTAAATACACAAATCTTAAGTAATAATACCCTAATACCCTTTGACGAGCTTTGACAAAAATACAGCTGTAATCCAAACCTGTCAGGAGATGGAACACTGTGATCACCCCAGAGAGCTCTCTTGTCCCTTCAGACTCCATCCCCTTCTCACCACAGAGCAATCATGATTCTACTTTTTATTCTTTAACAGATCAGTTTTGTTTATTCTAGAACTTGTATACAAATGGAATTGTACTGTATTTATTGTTTTGTTTAAAAGGCTTCTTTAACTCAGCATATTTTTGGTACTCATCATCCATGGTGCATTTATTTAGCAGCAGGTTTTTCCTTTTTATTGCTTAGTAGTGGTCCATTATAAAAACATTTTCCTTGACTTTTTAAAAACTAAACTTTAAAATAATTTTAGATTTACAGAACAGTTGCAAAGATAGTACAGAAGATGATACTGTATATTTCTTACCCAGTTTACCTAATTAATATCTTACATTACCGTGGTACATTTGTCAATACTAGGAAACTGGCTTTGATACATTACTATTAACTATACCCCAAACTTTCTTCAGATTTCACCAGTTTTTAATGTCCTCTTTCTGTTCAGGATCCAGTCCAAGGTACCACGTTGCATTTAGTTGTCATGTCTTCCCCAGAAGTCTCTGATCTGTGACAGTTTCTTAGTCTTTATTTTTTCGTGTCCTTGACATTCTAGAGATGTATTGGCCAGATATCCAGTAGAATATTCCCTAATTTGGGTTTATCTGATATTTTTTTAATGATTAGACTGGGGTTTGGGGTTTTTGGATAGAAAACCACAGAGCAACTTTAAAAGTCATTGGTAAAGGCAATGTGAGTTGTTCAGAGAAATACTGGTAATTTGGGGATACTAGGATTTGGGGTAGTTTCTGTCAGTGGTGGGAGGGTTTTTTGTATCTTACTGGCCTACCTACTGCTTCCTGTCTAGTCCTCCCTGTGCTGTTCACCAGGGTGAAGGTACAGTCGCTTCAAACAATTGCTAAGGAACTTGAATGCGATGTTGTACATGATCCGACTGGTTTTTACATACACCATTCCAAATGAGAATAATTTATCTTCCTATAACGTCTTTTCTCCACATTTTTATTAACCTCACGGTCTGTGTTAACTGTGCGAAGAAACATTCTATTCTGTATGTGAAGGCCCTCTTACCCCATGTACCCCATTTATGATTTCTCATAACTTGTACCTTTCAAATTTTAGGGCTTTCGTTTCCTACTTGTACCTTTTAGTTACATGGAAATGTTTTAGAGATCATGCTGAAGAACATTCTTGAATGTCTGAAGTTTAATGTCTTTAACATTTCTCATTACTGCTCTTGGGTTGCAGTAAGCAGCAAGATATCTGGCAATATAGCAGGAAAAAGATGTCTCCAGTATGAGTCTTTATTTTTAAAATTGTCTTGATGGGGGAAGAATCAGAACCTTTGTTTTGGAGTATGTTCTTTGGAGTCTAATGTAAGGTTATAGTCACTGTTACTTGCTGGAATCTTGCCTCATCATCCAACAGTGTCATTGAGAGTGTGAACAGACCCTAGGAGATTTAAAAGAACATTTTACCTCCTACAAAGGTGGCCATCCTGGTTGAAACGAGATAGGCTTTAGATATGCCTAGAGTGCTTCTGAAATCTCTGGTTCTTGCCCTTAAAACTTCTAGTTTCATTATTTTTCTGGTTTCTTATCCTTTTTGTAGCAAATGCTATCAGGTTATATTTAAAGTAACAGTCACTGAATTACGAATAGAAGTACATATAGGGTATAGCAGCTTATCTTAGAAATGATATACATCCATCCTATCAAACCATAATAAGTAGTAAGCATCCCTAAAACTTATTTAGAATGTTATAGTGGGCCAAGCACACTCACATTCATTTGCTGTTCCTAGTTAAGTAGAGGGACTTAAGTCTAGACAGTTAAGTATAAGGAATAAACCTTTGGAGATCACTTGCTCAATAATGCAGTTCTCAAAAGCTGTTTCACATTTATATATAATGTACTAGCTTAAGTCATAAAATCTTTTCATCTTTTTGGTGTATAGTACGATTTTGTACTTTAAGCAAAGAAGAACTTGGAATTGGGAGAGTAAAAGAAGTGTTCTTGGTAGATCCAGACTATAGACTATGTTAGAATATTATATATACTAAGTATTGCATACACATCAGGTTGGTGAGGGTACTGAAAAATTTTAAATTTTAGGACACTTAGAAATTTCAGTTTTGGGGGACAAATAAGTCTGGAAACGGGTTATGTGACTTTTGTACTATAGCAACTTGGAAATGTTTACTTTATTATCAAGGTACTATGGTAAAACCCTTTGAAAACATTTTGTGTAATGTGATATTTAAAACTTATTCTTAATTTACTTTTTAAGTCAGTTTAACTTGATGAAGCATGACCTAACATTTTTTAAACATACGATTATGTACTACTGCTTTTATTTCCTTCTTTAGGGCGAACTTTCTGACCAAGTATACAACTACCCAGAGGGCCTAGGAGAAGTGCTGTATAGAGAGCAGTTCGACTTCAACGCTGAGCCCCCTTGGGAACCTAGCTGATGATAGGGGGGTTCCATCTCCTAACTTGTCCATGTAAGTATTTTTACATTTGTGCAGGGACCCTGTAAAATGGAAGTAAAGAAGAGTTCTTGTGTAGCTCGGTCTTTTTCAAAACTGGAGACTCTTTTTCAAAAATGTGATCCCTGGAGACTCTTTAAAAAGTTCTGAAATAGAGGCTTGACAGTAGAGGTAAATGTGAGGTGTGGGCAATAGTTTATCACACCATTCAAATAGAGCAAAGATACTGTTCTCCATTCCACTCACTGTGCCTAATCCCAGAGCATGAGGTGTGGGGCGTGAATCTTAGTTCTTGTTTTTCTAGTTATCAGCATCTTACCAGACACAAAGTGATTTCTAGAGTTTATATTCTTTTTCATAAAATAACATCATACCAATACTCAGCTGGTGGGGAAGATCTGATTGTTTTTAGAGGACTTACTGAGGAATCATGTAGCATACCTTCTAAACAGATACTTTTAGGGATAGTTTTGTTTGACCATACTTTTTTCTATATGAATTTGACTTTTAAATTAAATCTTTTTAATTTAAAATGTAGTTGCACAGTAAACTTGTTTGAATTTGTGCTGCTATATGTGTGATTCATTTTTAAAACTTGAGTTCTGATAACCCACTACCATCGGACCAGCCAGATTTCTTGCTTTTTGAGATTTGAGTTTTGATGTTGAGGTTTGGATTTTTTAAGTTGCCCCAAGACTTAGAAAGAACACTTGAAATTTTTAGGAAAGGTTAGAGTATCAATTTAATGGTTTTTTTAGTCTGTCTTGTTAAACAGAGGATAGCAAAAGTATTTGCTCTATCAAGTTAGGTAGAATATGGTAAAGCAAAACTTTTGGACACATTTGATATTAGCCTCAAATTACAGTTTGAGTCAAGTTTGTTAAAAGTGAAAGAAAAACCTAGGACGAAGAGAGACTTGGAGGGTTTTCCATACTGGCTTTCTGGCTTTCTCCTAACTGTGTGAATTTGAGCGTATTGTTTATTTTGCAGCTGTGATTTTTTTATAAAGTTCCCTTTATGTAAAGTTCCTTTAGTCCTGAAATCATTAACTGATTTCTGTTTGAGTGTGTTAGCCACTCACCCCCTTGTTAGCACAGTTTGGTCTTGGGAACAACAGCATTAACATTACCTGGAATAGAAATGCAGAATCTTGACCTCACTCATACCGTAATCAGAATCTGCATTTTATTTTGTTTTATTTATTTTATTTTTTAAATTCTAAGCACTGGGGGTATCTGGCATGAGCAATCTGGTGTCAAGGTTTGAAAAGCCAGCAGCCTTAGTGATCACCTACAGTAGGAAGAAAGCGGGTATGCCAACCATCTTCCTTCATGACCTTGAAGTACTAGATGGACTTTCTCTTTCAGTTCTTGCTGTTTTTTGTTTGTTTGTTTGTTTGTTTTTAAGATTTTATTTATTTTTAGAGAAAGGGGAGGGAGAAAGAGGGAGAGAAACGTCGGTATATGGCTGCCTCTTGCACACCTCCAACTGGAGACCTGGCCTGCAACCCAGGCATGGGCCCATACTGGGAATCAACTGGGTCCCTTTGGTTCACAGGCTGGCATTCAATCCACTGAGCCACACCAGTCAGGTAGAATCTGCATTTTAACCAGGCTGCATGTATGCATAGTAAAGAGAAGCGCTATTGCTGCCATCTTGGTATCAAGTCAGTTCTCTAATTTTTGTTAATCATCTCTTCTGTTTCCAATATATTTGATCTTTTTCCCCAAGTTGGTTTGGATATTTAAAACTTTTGTGTAGTTTGATCTAGTTGAAATCGTAGTCATGAATAGATTGAAAGGTGGAAATTTAAGAATAAACTTCGTGTTTTAAGGAATACCCTTTCTTTTTTTATTTTTATTTTTTATTTTTTTATTTTTAGAGAGAGGGAAAGAAACATCAATGTGTGGTTGCCTCTCTCATGCCCCCTACTGGGGACCTGGCCTGCAACCCAGGCATGTACCCTGACTGGAAGTCGAACCCGCGACTTCTACTGGCTGCTCAATCTACTGAGCCACACCAGCCAGGGCAAGAATAGTCTGCTTTTAGTTCTAGTCTCTTGCTGTAGTGAAACTTAACAGTGATTACGTGTACTTAACATTTCTGGTGATGTTTCCTCCCTGGGAGAAACTGATATCAATGAGTTAATAGAATAAATGGTTCTACCAAATCAAGGGGAAAGTAGTCTTTATTTAGAATAATTAATAATAATCTGTTCTATGTCTGGGATGAGGGGGTGTGGATGGATAGGCACAGATGGAGTATGATAAAGATATTTATTATTCTGCAGGTTCTGTTAGCCAGACTGACTGACTTTTATGCTCAGGTACAATGTATGTTATGTTAAATAAAACTTGAGTGCTTGATGCTGTGCTGTAAAGCAATAGTTCATAATTTCTTATTCATATAATTTTGAAATCCCAAAGTTAAGGAAAAACACTTTATAACTTCATATAACCTAAACTGATTTGGGAACAAACACTTGACCTGAATCTGAGTTAATTTGAGGCCATTTTTATCTTATTACCATGTGATGCTAATATTTCTGATTTTTTCTGTAGAAATACTGTGATTACAGGGAGTTAAATAGCCTGGAGAGTGTTACATGATATATGAAGTACATGTACTATACTGCCGTTCTAAAATCTGAGAAATTTTAAATTCAGAAAGATACTGGCTCCAAAGATTTCTTGACTGGAATTAGTAAAAATGGCAAGAGAAAATTTTACATTCCAGCAATGTCCTTAGATATCTATAGCAGTTTGTTATATTGGATTTTGAAATCCTGAGATGAAATTTTTATGGAGCAAAAATACTGTTTGGAAAACTAGAAGTTATTAATGGCACTTAATACACCAGCCTTTGTGGAGAATATTGGCACGTAGCAATCCAGAATGTATAA
The DNA here is from genome assembly GCA_007922815.1 of Macrotus californicus. Taxonomy (NCBI): domain Eukaryota; kingdom Metazoa; phylum Chordata; class Mammalia; order Chiroptera; family Phyllostomidae; genus Macrotus; species Macrotus californicus. Next base: position 78,367 of record VMDR010000522.1, read on the forward strand.
CTAAACTATATGACCTCTAATTGAACCATCTGATATTCTAATACTCTTAATAGAATTTCCATGCAGGTGATCTAAGATCTAGGACTTGGCTTCAGAATAAGGTTTTTAAATCAGATAACTATCTGAATTGTGAGAGAGTTCATTTCATTCAGTATCTAGAAACTTTGGAAGCTGCTTACATAATAAAGTTTTTTTCAAGACTTTTCTTTAGAATATGTGACCACTATAAAAATACCTTGACAAATATTTTAACACCAATAATATCTCAGATTAATGAGGTATTTCTAATTGTGGAAAAGTTTTTTCGTGCCTTTAAAAAAAATTCCGTAGTGGTTTATGCTGGAGTGTTTTTTTTTCCAGTGGGCTAGATTTTTAAGTTGTTTTATAACTCTGATGATAATTAGGAAGTTAGCCTAATGGAAAAATTTTAAAGACTCTTACAGAAAACTAAATTTCCTCCTAACCAGCTGTTTCTATTAGCAGATCTGGTAGTGAAGTCAGATTGAGTTCATCATTAGTATATATCTTATGTATTGTATCTAAGTATAGGATTTGATTGATTTGTTCAGATGGGCTCTTAAAATTGTTTAAAATTTTTTACCTGGTTGTCATTAGTTGATTCTGTATGTGTTTATGTAGAAATTTCACATTAACATCAGCATTTTAAATATTCATATTCTGTCTCATTTATGTATGCCTTAATAGGACCTGTCCAACCTAAATTGGTATTAACGAGGGAAATAAAATGTTATTTATGAGTTTTCCAGTACTATTTTTCATGTATCACTGTTAATTGTCAGTAGAAATGGCAAAATTTTGACTCATGAAGAAAAGAAATTTTAGTTTTGGTGATTTAAAGATTCTGTGATGCAAGCAAATTAAACAGCATGTTCATTAATGGTTGTTGGTGCTCATTGACCAAACAGCTGAACAGAAATGTTATCATTAAAATGGGGAACAGTTTGTTAAAAATATGTGTATCCCTCTGGCATGCATAAAGTAGTATTTGATGGTACTTCATTGTTTGTGTAAAAGTAGCCAAAGCCGTATGATCTCACCTATAAGTGGAACCTAATCAACAAAACAAACAAGCAAAATATAACCAGAGACATTGAAATTAAGAACAAACTGACAGTAACCAGAGGGGAGGTGGGAGAGGATAATGGGGGAGAAAGGGGGAAGGGTTTTCAGGAATCAACTATAAAGGACACATGGACAAAAACAAGGGGGATCAGGGGAAGGAGGTGGGGGGGGGCAGTGGTGAGGGGGAGATGCAGACAATTGTACTTGAAAAACAATAAAAAAAATGAAATAATAAATAAAATGTTAAAAAAGCAACAACAAAAACAGCCAAAACGTATTCTATACAAACACATTGAATAGTAGCATGTTAATGGATACAACAGGGTTTGAAAGACATGGTATTCTTTCTTTGGGCCAATTTAGAATCTTTCCTGGGAGGACCAAAAATATTGAAAAACAGTGCAGACCAGTTTTTAAAGGGTATAAAATGGTTCTTGTGTTTATTATAGGAGACAGTTGAGCCTGGAGACTTAATAGTAACGATCAGTCTGTGTGTTCATTACACTCTCTTTGGTCTTATTTCAGAGTGTTTGAGTTTGAAGTTTCCTCTCCCACTCCAAAAATATGTTTTTTATTGAAACAATTCCAATTAGGAGTAAAGGAAGGGTTGTGTAAACTGTACCTTGTAAACTATGAAGTGTAGGTAAGTGGTAGGCTGCCGTTCCTGGCTGTCCATTGTTAAGACAAGGCTAAGGAGGCTATTTCAAGTGAAGTGTTCTCACATACTGCTAAGTCTTCGAAAACACAGATTTTTGTCCTTCAACTTTATTTCAGGGTCGTCCATGTACACTTCAGCAATTTGTCACAAGCTAACTGTAGCAAAGATTTGGCCATTTTTTCTTCTAATCCAGTGTTAGCCATCTTTTTCTTTAATCCAATGAATATTGTGAAGAACATTATGGCATACGTAGAAAATGTTTGTACAGCATACAGAGTTGCGAGGATTAAGCTGATGAAGTTCAGCCTGCCCATAGCATACCCAGCCATCGTGAGGTCTGTAACTAACCCACTTGCCGCAAGAGCCAAGATAACAAACTCTTTTGGAATATTCTGGTCTGAAAACTTTTTGCCTTTTTTTTATATAAACACATATTTCAAATCTTCAGAATTTAATTGCTATGGAGTTTTGTTACCTTTTGTTCCCTTACTATCTGGCTTTGTAAACTTGTGAATTGGTCTTTGTTACTGTGAGCAAAGTTGTTGGGGCGGGTAATCTGTAGTGTGTGTGGAGTTAGTCCTTAGTTTAAAAATTTCATATGAAAAACAGCATCTTCTAGCCTTGGCCAGGTGGCAAGAAAAGAGTGTCTTCTAGAACTGCTCTGTTCGTTGCAGTAGCAACTAGACAGGTGGCTATTTAAATTTTAAAAATTAAAGCTAAATAAAATTTAAAATTTAGTTCCTCAGTTGCATGAGTCACATGTTGAGTGTTTGGGAGCTATATGTGGCTAATGGCTGTTGTTTTGGATAGTGATAAAGAAAATTTCAATTGTAGAAAGTTGGGTTGGACATCACTCTAAAATAATTGCCAGTGTGAATGTGAGTGATATTAGCCATAATAATCTTAAAACATCTATTAAGAATCATAAGAATTACACACTCTTTGTTCTTTCTCCTCAGACTTGTCTAATAAAACAACTGTACCTTTAAAAAAAGTAAGGACTTTCTGGTTTTCTATTCTAGTTAATTCTTTAGTTGCCTGCATGTTCTTAAGGCACAACTCCATACTATGGCTTTATGTGCTCTTGCACACTGAAATTAATACTAGTTTTATGTTGACTCTATGACTTAAGGTTATTTTGATCTATTTCTTGCTTTTTACTGCAAAGGTCCTCTGATGCCCTGTTTATGAAGAGCTCTAAATAAGTATATCTTCTTAGCTCATCATCTAGGTTCAACATGAGCACTGTAACAAAACTCTCCAAATAAATAACCAATCCTCAAAATAAGAGATATTTGCTATCCTGAATTCATGAAGAACTTTTATAGGTAAAAAGGAAAAAGAAAAAAAACAACAAAAAGGAAAAGAAATAAGCAAAAGACTGGGAAAACATTTTTCAATAACAACCTAGCAGTTCTCCTCTCAGGAATGTAGCCTTAGACACTGGCGCCTAGACCAGTGCTACTGAAACTGCCAGTTGGCAAGATAGACTCCTGCGTCAGAACGTGAAGAGCACACTCAACTGCTTGGTTCTTAACTTGTGGGTCAGCTAGTTTACAGACCAGAGTTAGACCAGCACTGCTGTGGGTGCATAATAGTAACAAGAAATTACATGATAAGTAATGAGTATTTATAGATAATATAGCAAAAAATGGGAAGTAAGCTACAGGTTTAGTTTAGATAAATAAATGGTATACTTATACAGTAAAATACTACACAACAATGAAAATTTATGAACTCCAGTCACATCAGTCTACATGGTTGAATTAAAACTGTAAAGCTGAGAAGTTAGTCATGGTAGAAAAACAATATTTATAATTTAAAACCAGTAAAGCCAATGTTTTGGGACAGAGAGAAAAAGAAAACTACTAAATAACAAGGAAATGAAGATGTGAGGAGTCTGAACATGTTTATTCTAGGGAAGATAACAACCACTGCCACCTGGGGAAACTGTAGGAGCTTTAAGGGGTCAGTCTATTTCTTTGTGTTTGTTGTAATGCTTATATTGCACTTATTGTAAGTTTCCTCTTAGAGAGAGGATGGTTAGGTCTGCTCTAAGGTGATCAAAATAGTAATTAAGTGAGTTTGTTTACAGGGTTATTCCCTATGCTGCACCTGGAAAGCTAGAAAGCTTGGTATTAATATGGTTAATGTATTTCCTGTTTGTGTTATATCACAGTAGTTATCTTTAATGTTACCACATCTTCATTACCAAAAGGGTTATTCCATCTAGAAACAAATTTAGTTTTCACATCAGTCAATACACATTTTTTTTAGGAAGTCTAATCTTGTCCATTCCACATGCAAAAGTATATTGCTTTGAAAATCCCGTGTTTTTCTCATTGAAATGTATTGTACAATTTTATTGTGAGGCGTTTCGTTAGGTAGCTTTAATAGGTACTTCAAACTTAGTCTGCTGGGCTCATTTCCTTTAGGGTTTTTATTTTCCCTTTAAGTATACTCTATTCATTCTTGTTCTTGTCTGTCTTTTAAAATAATTCTTCAGCAATCACCTTTAATGTTCTTCTTCTAGGATTTCTCAGTTTTCAATCTCATCACATGAAAAATAACTTTTTTTCAAGATTTTATTTATTTTTAGAGGGGAAGGGAGAGAGAGAAACATTAGCGTACAAGAGATACATCAATCAGTTGCCCCTCGCGTGCCCCCAACTGGGGACCTGGACTGCAACCCAGGCATGTGCCCTGGCTGGGAATCGAACCAGTGACCTTTTAGTTCACAGGCCAGCCCTCAATCCACTGAGTCTCACCAGCCAGGGCTGAACAATAAATTTTAAGGGTATTTGTTGCCATTACCGGCTTTCCTCTTACTGTCAATTGAAGCAAACCCTGCCCTAATTATTCTGAGTACTCAGTGTAGGCTGGTTGTTGTTACCCATTTATTTTGGGTCCGGTGTGGCCCAAGTTCATGTCTTATGATTATCATAATTAATTGGAATGTCTTGCCTATCAGTTCCAGTATGTAGCTTCCCGGAACTACATTTTTTGCAAGTTTACCTGCTCCAAGCCTCAGATCTGTAGTGCCAAAGTCGTCCTTTAGAAGTCTCTTCCAATTTTCTTTCACTCACTTATTTCTAAAGGTACTCTGTGTGGTAAGTAACATTTTTCTTTCAGAGGTAGAATGCAAAGCTGACTTTGACAGCATCGTGTCTATTTTTAAAGCTCTGAGCTAAATTATCAAATACCAGTGGAATAAAAAATAAAGGTAGAAGTGTCCTTAGGCTTCTTCAGAGTAATAGTAGCAGTGTAAATCTCCAAATATCTCAGATTCTCATTTGTAATGAGTAAAGTCCTTTTTAGAAAAGTGGTTGATGTATTAAGATTGGGTTTCCTGTGTAGATGTCTCTGAAACAGTACACTCTTCAACCTTTCAGCTCTCCCTGTTCTACTTCCAGGGAGGTCTTCACTTCAGAAATCCAAGACTCATATTCATCCAGCCTGGTGTCAAGTGGGCTATTGCTGCCAGAATTATCTTGTGATTATTTGAGAGATGTATCAGTTTCTTCTGAAGTACAATCAACTGTAGAAGCCTTTGTAGCAGGTGTGTAACAAGGCAAGTGCCCAGCTGCTGCAGCCATTACTCTTGGGGCCACCTTCTCGGTGAACATGAGGACTCAGCTGCCTCACGAAAGGCTCCAGGGAGAGCAGTGTGCCCTTCATAAAAAATGTATTATCAGAAAACACCAGTGTGAAGGTGTATATAAGGAATGTTAACCGTTTTTTTCTTCCAAGCTATAATGTCTAAGAGGGGAATTACTATAAAAGTAGTATTGTGATTACAGCAGTTGCATTGGTGTAAAATAAGATGAGCTTTCTTTCACCATATATTGCATTGATAGGGTGTTTAGTTGTGAAAGTAGCTTAAGGACTTGTGAGAGAACACTTCCTAGTAGCTGTTGGTAAAAATAAACTTCAGAGCTTTGATTAAAAATAAAGTCGTTCTTAAGTTCTAAAGCATTTTGGAGAGAATATAAGATTTACATAGTGTAGATTTTCTTAGATTTAATGTAAATAATTCAGTATCCACCAGCACCAGACTAGTATGTAGTGGTCTGTAATGTATTGGAGCCAGTAAGTCATTCCCGTTTCTGACTTACAAACCACAAAAGTGGTGCATTGTCTTTTGGGGATTTTACCCAGGAGTGGAGCACTGGGGAATTCGGCAGAAATTCCTGTGGTGCTTAAAATTGAGGCGGATTAACTTGGCAGATCTGGCATATGCGGTAAACTCTGCTTCCCCCAAGACACACACACTTAGTTCCATGTTGGCTTCCTGGAACATGCTTGCGTCACATTTCTGGTCTAACATCACCGAGTAACTTTACATGCCCCTTGAAAGCATTTCAGCAAAATATGTCTTTACTGCAGTACTTCAAAGTAATGCAGAAATGAAGAACATAAATCTTCCTTTGTGCAGCAGTGGAGCTTTAAAATATTTTTGCTAACATGTGAAGAAACGTGTAGGCAAAGACTCCCGGAGTTATGAGTAAGAACTGCTTTTTAGGACTCCATCAGTGAGATGAGAGGTAGGAAAGACTCAGGATCAGCCTACCCTAATCCAACTACTTAAGCCTTTTCAATTTTGGAAATATTGGGCTTCCAAGTGACATTTCATTTGAACAAAAGATTGTTGTCTCAAAAATGTATTGAAGCCCCTACCAAGGTAGCTTAGTTGGTTAGAGCATTGTTCTGATACACCAGGGTTTTAGGTTCAATCCCTGGTGAGGGCACATACAACAGTCAAAAATGTTTTGAAACCCTCTCTCCTGAAAGTTTTTGTATTTTGCAGATTCTTTTGAGGATTTTATTCTTCCTGGTCATAGCTTTTAGTGTTGAACAGTAACTGACAGTTGGTCTTGACATTTACATGTGGGTCACTTGTGTTTGGAGGTTTGGGGCTCCTTCTAAGAATGTGAAAGATGGACCTTGTTTTCAACACACTTAAAAGGAGTTTTTATTGCCGTCACCACCATTGCTAAGTTTAAGAGTTATGAAGTCCTTTGTCCCATCTGTTTCTGAGCATGTACTCTGGGCTAGGAATTAATGGGAATGTTAAAACCTTGAGGGAACATCCAAAAAGAAAAACCGAGATAGAGCCCACTTATCCATATTTACCATCTGTTACGTATAGGCTTTATTAGTACATACTGGTTTTAATCAACAGCTTCATTGTAGTGCTCAGTGTAACTAAGGAAATCAAATTCTATTACATGTACTATGTCTGTTTTAGTGGTTTAAGTAAGTTGGTCCCTTAATCCTTTTGTCAAGTACTGCCAAAATAGTAAATGAAGTTTATTTTTCCATCAAAGTCCTTTTGTGAGTCAGTTGGGGATTGGTAAGATAATCCTATGGTTACTTCTGAATTGAGAATTTCACTTCATTGATGATAGTAGTCATTCTGCAAGCATTGTGTCTTTCCCTTATAGCAGGGAATAGAATACTTTATAATATTTTTATTCATGCCGGCAGTACCATTGGTCAACTGTTTCATTTTGGTATCCTCATTAACTTCTTTGTTAAATAATTTTAATGTTTAAAATTATTTCACTTCTACAAAAGTCATATTAAACAGCAGATCAGCAGTTTGGAGGATTTACCGCAAAAGGGACATGAGAGAACTTACTTACCTTCATGGTAGTGGTGATTAATAGACGTACACATTTGTCAAAATTGAGCACACGTTATTGCATGTAAAGTACTGATAGGGTGGGTGAAAAAAAAATAATTTGGGGGTTTACCTGAGAATTAGACAAAAGATAAAGAAGAAACAGCCAGTAAGTTTAAAATGTAAAAAACAGTTATCTGAGGAAAGGTCAAAACGCCATGAATGATGACAGGTTTTTATACTATATTTGAATAAACTTAGAAACAGTTAATTGATTATGGGGATATGAGAAAGCTCTGTCAGAGAAACTGATAGTGGTGCTGGAATTCTAAGAAAAGGAATCCTATGTACTGGGGAGGATTTCTTTTTATTTGAAACATAATTTAAGCCGTGGCTGGTGTGGCTCAGTGGGTTGAGCACTGTCCTGTGAACAGAAAGGTGTAGGCCCAGTCGGCACATGCCTGGGCTGTGGGGGAGGTCCCCACTGGGGGGCCTGCGAGAGGCTGATTGATGTTTCTTTTGCACATTGATGTTTCTCTTTTTCTCCCTCCTTTCCCCTCTCTCTAAAAAAATCAATAAAATCTTTTTTAAAAAAAAATAAAAAAATAAACATAATTTGTTCGTCTCTAGAACCAGCCTCTAATTAGTTGTTCTGTGCCTCAGTGTCATCAAAAATAAAATGGAGTTAATAACATGGTGGTTTTAAGGGTTAAGAGAATTGATACTGTATAAATGATCCACTTAGAACAGTGCCTGGCACACTGCTGTAAAAAAGTTTGCTGTTACATTTAAAGTAGTTGAGCAGGCAGTGAGAGTTGAACCTATAGATTTTGTAGTTTGAAAATAGTTGGGGGGGAAATTATGCCTTTGACCATACTTCTCTAGAAAAAGCTCTGAAGAATATGAGCATTCAGCAGGTAAAAAACTAGGTAGAATGGGCCTGATTTTTTTAAGTTTTGAGATTCTGATGTTAGAGGAAAATTACCCTTTCTGTAAGCATTATTGGTGTAAGAAATTGAGGTTCATCGTGTCATGACTTTGAAAGCTAGACTTGAATTTAGAAGTCACATGAACTGGGACAGTAGGCTAAGATCTTGGTTAAATTATTTTGCATCATTAATAGAATGACTGAAAGCTATTTTGTCAGAAAGATTTGTGATACAATTTAACAGGAAGTTCCTACTGTGCTTTTTACACTTAAACTTTTGCATTGATCTTTTTGAATGAGTAGCCTTTATATATTCTGTTTCTCTTAGTGCATAGTTGACCATCTCCCTAAAATTGATATTTTAGCTGGAGTTACATTGCTTAAAATAAACATGCATCCTCAAGCCTAAGATGTCTACTTTTTTGGGCACGTATTTACACCATTCCTGGTATAACAAACTTCAGAGAATGTTCAGGCTACATTTGACTTTACTGATAAGTATTAGGTCTCATGAGAATATGCCCTATTAACTTCTTTGCTAAAATAAAAATAAAAATTATCCTCAACTTTTCATTTTCTACCATTTCAGAAAGATTTGATGACCTAAACTGAATGTAATTGACTTCTTGGGATGTAGTTGTTAGTGTTTTAAAATTTAAAATTAAGTGTTTGTATTTTACGAAATTTGACTAGTATTACAGCTTATTGATGGATTTCTTTCGGTGCATCCAAAAAGCTGACCCTTGGGAACCATTGAAGTGGAGTATACTTCTTAGGATGAGGGCCAGCACCTATGGTAAAGGACTAGCATAGAATAGGGTTGGGGGGACAAAAAGGAGTCAAAGACACAGGAAAGGCTGTGCAAGTTTTAAATAGGTTGCCAAGAGTTGGTCTATGTCCATCGATAGTGTGGCAACCAGAAATCAGTACAAGATATGAGTAGTATCCTATCTGGAGGACTTCTTTTGTTTATGGACTTCATGTTTTTAAAAAATCCTTGCCTAGCCCTGGCTGGTGTGACTGAATGGACTGAGTGTCGGTCTGTGAACCAAAGTGTCGCCAGTTCACATCCCAGTCAGGACACATGGCCTGGGTTGCAAGCCAAGTCCCCAGTAGGGGGCACTTGAGAGGCAACTAATACATTGATGTTTCTCTCCCTCTCTTTCTCCCTCCCTTCCCCTCTCTAAAAATAAGTAAATAAAAATCTTTTTTTAAAAAAAAATCCTTGCCTAAAATAACCAGTTAATTCAGCAAAAAAAAAAAAATGAAATCTTTATGTCAGCATATGCTGTCCCAGAGAATGGGTGGTCTGGGGCTGGGGAAAGCGTTCTTTGATTGATTGGAGAGGGACTGGATTTAGTCTGATAACCTTTTTAAAAATCAAATCTTAGTAAATGATTTAGGATGTACTGGTAACTTAGCTCATAACTCAGTTTTGAACTATGATGGCATTTTTGTGTTTCTGCAGTTGGCAACTTAATTTTAGCTCTGTTCTGAGCCAATACTTAAATAAGTATTTTTATTCATGTGCTGTATGATTTTCTCTTTGAACCACAACCTTTCGAGGAAGTATTAACTGCAGTTTAGAGAAATGGAGCTAGGATTGTGTAGTTACTAAATGATGTGGCCAGGCCCAGGTCTTCTGACTTCAAGTCCATCTTTTCACCAGATCAGCTCACCTCATAAGAGACATACATGGCTAAATTGACCCAGTCAGTCTGTAACAAAGCTGCCGATTGTCTTCTCAAGTCACCCTCAACTCCCACTGATTTCTGTTCACTTTCATCTACTCTCAGATTTTATTTAGGAGACATTTATTTTACCTGGTAGTGTGCTATGATATCTGGCTGGCAATATATTGAAACTTAGTACTTTAATTTCTTGGTGGCAGATTCTTAATTCACTAATTCACTAGCTTGCTTTACTTAAAATGAGTAAAATTGTGTGTTATGGAAGAACTACAAAACAAGACTATGACTGACTGATACCTCGTCTGCAACTTCATGTAAACAACGTGACCGTATTGACTTGCGGTAAATTGTGCATGTATGTGGATTATCTTCTCAAAAATTGTATCATATTGACCTTTCATTAAAAAAACATAAACATTCACTTTAAAATGGGCACTAAAGAATATTCATGATCAAGTGTTTCTGAAGGTGTTGAGCTATCACAGATGCCTCATTTAATCAGACTTAGCATACTCATTGACAACTAATACACTGTTAACTAGTGAAATAATACATAGACTTTGAAATAACTTCTATTTTGACAGTTTGTTGCATATTCTAAGGACCCAGACATAAGGCTTGGGGGCCCGTCTCTTGTTTTTCCTGGTTTATGACTTTCGGCTTTGTGGAATACGGCTGAGATGAAAGGATTTATTGACGATGCAAACTACTTCGTTGGCCTGTTGGATGAAGGAACAAACCTTGGAAATGTTATTGATAACTATGTTAATGAACATACCCTGGTAAGTGTGGCTTCTTGACATTTCTCAGATTTCTGAATTCTAAAATGTCAATGCTTTATTTCCAAGATGTTAATCAAATAAAAGTGCCTTGTTCAAATGTTAACTTTTCCAGGTTGTCTTTTTTTTTTTTCTAGGTTGTCTTAACATTCCCCATCCCCCTTGAGTAGTGATGAGGTTTTCTTTCCAGCCTACTTTTTATTTTTAAATGTTCTCTCTGACAGCCCTTTCTCTGTTGTGCCTTTTAGCATCTGACTTGTATATTTTATTTTCTTAATATGTTGTCAGCTGTCCTCCTCATCAGTACATGGCTTCTTACTAATTTTTTTCTCAACCTTATGCTTTAGATCTTAATTTGTGTTTCAGATAATCTTGCTTGGGTGTGTTGACTGAGATTTGATCATTTATATTGAAAACTTAGATTCTGCTGTCCCACGCATCACCTTCTGTAGAGTCATGCTCATTACTACTTAGGGTCATTTATTTTTGTTTTGTGCTTATTGATAGAATCATTTTTGTTTATCACTTTCTTGGTAGAATTTGTTTCTTTATTAGAGCTAATTTCCCATATTCCCCAAACTAATTGAATTGTTTTCATGTTATTAGTGTTCACTAATAGGATACCCCAAAAAATTATTCTCCTGGGGGTAGGGAAATGGAGAAAAACAAAAAACTATTCTCTTGACTTTTTTATAGATGTGATCACCTCCCCATACTCCAACACGTTCCTTTATTTCTCTTTTACTCTGACAACAAAATTCTGGAGGAGAAAAAGTGACACTTGTCATGCTGTTTAATCTGTTGTATAGCCAAGTCACTCGTCAGTTAACTCTCTCATGTAACTAGGAACGTCCTCCTGGAACTGTGCTGACCTTTCTGTTAGTCGCTGAACCTTCGCAGCATACTGCTTGGGTCAGATAGGACCTTTGACATACTCCTTTCATCCATTCTTGTCCTGCAGTCTAAATTGTTCCACATTTAGTAAGCTTTAGTGAGGATTAGGCCTCAACCCTGTTCTCTCCTAGTGATCTTACTTAATTGTATGGCTGAAGGGTGGTTTACAACTGAATATTTACTGTTCCTCTTGCTGGTACCCATAATAGCCTAATTTTTTTTCACATTAAAGTAAAAATAAAATTTTAGTCTTCCGAACATTAGAAATGCCATGTCTTGTAAGGGTGGGGTAATTTCAGTACAGCTGTCTTATATCTGCCATACCTACCCCATAATTTCCAATCATGTCTGTTTCCTGGTCAGTATGCTCCAATAGTATACATTTTCAAAAAATGTGTTAGAAAAATTGAAAGCAGTAATAATGGCTTCATGGCTTTTAAACAATACTTGAATGTTGTATATTCCAAAGATTTTATTGTCCACCGACCCACATTGAGTAGTCTATGCTCCGGCTGACAGGTACAGTTATCTTTCTACCCCCAGAATAGGCACAAGTTCAGAATCATTACAGATCTTCCCCAAATCTCTAATAAAATCACTTTTATTTTGAGGGAAGAATATTTTTACTCAGGCTTATCTGATATTTAGTATACTTCCTGAAATTATTAATTTTATTTTGCCTTTTTTTTTTTTAATGAACACAGACTATCAGCTTTGTCTTCTTAAAAATGGGTTCCCACTCTAGTTGCTCCCTCTTTTTACCATCTTGTCTCTAGGTACAATTTATAATGGAGGTACAAAGTGTGTTTTATTTAGCGTTCTCAATTTTACTCGCTATGTTAGGAAACTAGATCTTGAACTGCCAAATTATGTGTATTTTAAACAGTAGCATGGAAGGAAGTGGGTGATCTCCTTCCCCTGTGTTCCTAAAAAAGTAAAATTGAGGCAATTCTGAAATAGAAAGTCACCATATTTTTTTCATCAAAGTAGAGAATATTTTATATGCCAATGTAGAACATCAAAAAGTCAAGTTCAAAAGAAAAATGTGTTGATAGTATTTGTAAATAATACATATTTTGGCTCATTTGTGGAGGGCAAAGGGAGCTCTCTATTTTCAGTGGTTTAATTGTCACTCTTTTTTCATAATCATAACAGACAGGGAGAAACGCCTTTTTTGTGGGGGACCTTGGAAAGATTGTAAAGAAACACAGTCAGTGGCAGAGCACAGTGGCTCAAGTAAAACCATTCTACACGGTAAAGTGCAACTCCGCTCCAGCTGTACTTGAGATTTTGGCGGCGCTTGGAACTGGATTTGCTTGTTCCAGTAAAGTAAGTATTTTTTCATTATTTTATCATTAAACTACAACATTTGAACATTCATTTTCTAACTTGGTTACCCATAACATCAGAAGAAACCCTTCAAGGAAGGTTGACTTTGGGATGGGTTTTTATACTCTTGTTTAAATTTGCAGCTTAATGTTGGAAATTGATAAATTTCAAGTGTACAGTTTCAGTGAGATGAGACTTTTAAAAGTTTTCTTGAACCAAAACCTTTTTATTCTTCCCTGTTAGGCTAGTGCTAGCTAGACCAAGTTACAAGCTACTTTGATGACAAGCAAAGTAAACTATGAAATTTCTCTGATGGTAATTGTACCTTTCTAAAGGCTTTAACAGAGTAGTATAGTAAGCATTACCAGAATATAAACTGACATGTAATCCTGATTTTACCTCATATAATTTGAATTTGACCAAAAAGTACAACTAGAAGGTAGTAACTGAAAAGTAATAGAAATTTTGCCTTCAGATGACACTATTTAAAATCTATTTTTACAGACCGAAATTGCATTAGTACAAGAATTGGGTGTATCTCCAGAAAACATCATTTACATAAGTCCTTGCAAGCAAGTGTCTCAGATAAAATATGCAGCAAAAGTTGGAGTGAACATCATGACATGTGACAGTGAAGTCGAATTGAAGAAAATTGCACGCAATCACCCAAATGCCAAGTAAGTATAAAACTAAGTACCTGGGAATATTTTACCTGCTTAGGGTTTGGGTTTGTCTTTAGCCTGGGGAAAGGAGGCATTTGTGTAGAGCAGTGATGTGTATTGTAATTATTTTAGCTTATTTAAAATGCTATTATCATTTTATTGGCTGCCTGCTTCTGACCCTTGTGGAGTGGGGATGTGATATGGGCAGTTTGGAGTATGAATTTATAGTCTTTAACTCCAAGAAGATGTGGTTGGTGGGATAATCAAATTAGGGCCACAGCTAACATTTTTATAACCACATTAACCCTGCTAGGTATCTGTCATGTGGGGAATAGGATTTTGGTCAGGTGTTTTTCCTGCTTAGCTAAGGATGTGATCTGCCCTTGGCTGTAATTCTTTAATGGTTCTTAGTGATTGGAGAGGTTTCTTTAAAGGCCACACTTCTATTTGAACAGGAAGTATAATTTTTTACTTGTTTATGCATGCAACCCAAGATTGATTTTTTTTTTTTTTTAAGATTTTATTTATTTTAGAGAAGGGAGGGGACAGAGAAAGAGAGTGAGAGAAACATCAATCTGCGGTTGCCTCTTGTGCTCCCCCTAATGGGGGACCTGGCCCACAGTCCAAGCATGTGCCCTGACTGGGAATTGAACCAGCGACCCTTTGGTTTGCAGGCCAACGCTCAATCCACTGAACCATACCAACCAGGGCCCCAAGGTTGTTTTTTAAATTTAAAAGTTTATTTTTAAAGGCAAAAAGTTTTAAGGCAAAAATTAATGTCATGGACTGGTACATTAAGATGACTTCATAAAAATATATTGTATTAGCATAAAAGTATCTTAGCACAAAATTGCTTATTTTGAATGTGTTGTTATGTATGTTCTATGTTCCGAAAAATGTATATTGTCCATATTTTGCTTGTATACTTACACTTAGTGACATTAATGGTTATCTGAGAAAAGTGTCCTGATAGAATTGATTACCCTGAAAACCTTTGGGCAAAGGGCTTTTTTTGAAAATTCTAGGGAACCTGTCTCTAAAAAATTTCTGTTCCATGTTCTTCTGAAGTCAAGCCCTGATTTGGATGGTTTTCTGTATTATTAAATTGTAAAGTGAATGGAACATTCTTGATAGAGTTGATTCTTCCCATAGGTAGAATAATTTTGCTGTTATCAAATGAGCCCTCTCTTATCATCAGTCGTGCACCAGGAATTCCTTGGGGAAGTAGCATTTTTATATTTGCAGTTTTTAGTGGTTTTGGAATTACTTGACGATCTCTTGATGGTTTTGTCTAGATTGTCATGGGTTGGAAGGAGAAATACTAAACAGATTGGAATCAGTAGTCTAAGGCTTCTTTTTAGACACAAAATAACTCAGCGCTTCCCAGGTTTTGTTTAGATATAAAAGATTAATAGGAGGAATGTCCAGAGTAAGTGGGTGGAAGGTTTGTTGGCTAGCATAATTTAGAAAACTTGAAACATTTGAAGCCCTGATCCTTGTTATTGAGAAACAATGACGACATTGCTATTCAATTTAGTCTTTCTAGGTGGATTGATGGGTTGATGGACTTCATTTGAAAGTAATGTCTTTCATTACAGAGCCCTCTCTAGCCTTTCCGTTACAGCAGAGTCGTAACTGCCTGCATTTTCCAAGTCCCATCCTTGTAAAGCTTCATGCTTTAGGCCCTAATTGCTAGTTTTCTCTCTGTACAGGATGGTTTTCCATTAGGTTCACTTGATTCATCCATCGCTGGAGTTGGGAGCCCTGGCAACATAATGAAAACAGCCCCTACAGTCTTCAGGCTTCACATGTGCTGGTGATGATGTAAACCAACTCTGCCCCGCTCATCTCCCCTTCTCTTAGGGTCTTACTGCACATTGCAACAGAAGATAACGTCGGAGGTGAGGAGGGCAACGCGAAGTTTGGCGCCACCCTGAAGAGCTGTAGGCATCTCTTGGAATGTGCTAAGGAACTTGAGGTCCAAATTGTTGGGGTTAAGTAAGTACTTGTTTTAAACTTCATTTTATGGTGACGATCTTTGTTTTAATAAGATTATTGATTTAAGAACTCACTTCTGTGAACTCATAGATTTAACTTCCAGTTTTTATATATATTTTCTTCTAGCTTAGGAAAAACTAAATATACTTTATCCTCCATACTATTTTGTGCCTGTATCTCTTCTCCCTTATTAAAGAGATAAATATGTTATTTATTTAAATCACCTTTTAAATTGAATGGAGGGGGTTTACTGTAATTCTGATTACTGCCAAAATGGCATTCAGTTTGCAATTTGTATTCTTTTTCTTCTCATGTAAGACTTTTTCATCTTTTTAATTCTTCGGGGGGCGGGGGGCACTTCAGTAATTCATTAGACTTCATTTACCCTCTTGATCACATATGTGGGGAGACAGACCCAGAGAGATGATTTAGTCATAGACTCAGAACTATCATCTCCGTCAAACTGAAGCCTAAAGCTCCAGATTTTCTGTGTTGTCAGCCCACTGCTGCTCTCACTACAGCACAAGGTCTTGCTTTTTAAATTGTTCATAAAGACGGATAAAGCATCACCGCTGTTAAATCACTCCCTTAGGTGACAGTACTGACATATATTTGAGAGTTTTCATATTTCAACTAGATTTTTTTTTTAATTAAATAAAGGAAAATGGACTTTCTGGGTGTATACTATGAATTTAAACAGATTTATGTAACCGCTGCCACCGTTGGGGTAAAGAATCATACTTCAATTAGATTTAATTATTTTCTTCTGAGTCTGTATCACTTAGTAAGTCATACTCACCTGAACTGGTGTTCATTTGTATTTCACAATTAGACACATTTTTATAATTTGTCAGGTAAAATTACACATTCAAATTAAAAGATTCTGTGACCCATTTTTATTGGTGGAGCTTGTTACTTTACCACTTATACAAAAAGCATGCTCCCCCCAATCCGATAGCCATGAAGCATGACTGGTAATTTATTGTAAAGTGTCATAATTAGACAGAGGCTAGTGCTCCTAATATTTGAAATAATTGGTAAGGTTAAGGTAAATACTTACTGTGTCAATATGGTGAATGAGAATTGAAAGGAATTAATAGGAAGAGTCTCAAACTTGCTGCTGCTGCTCTAAATTTATTACTTATTTCTTTCAGATTTCATGTATCAAGTGCTTGTAAAGAATCTCAAGTATATGTACATGCTCTGTCCGATGCTCGATGTGTGTTTGACATGGCTGTAAGTTTTTTCCTGTGTTTTGATACTTAAATCCAGGGCGTTATTTAAGACTACAATACAGTGTTTTTCTGTCTTTGACATGCACCTCATTCTTTTACACTATAAGCAGAGTTTCATACAGTCACATTTTTAAAGTGATTTAAGGAATTAAATAGTAATTTACTTGTCTATAAAACAGTTGAGACAGCATCAGGCAGCTGACATATATGACCTTGAATTAATCTGCTTCTGGTAGAAACCAAAAAACTGCCGTATTGAAGGTCAGAAAAGATGCTTACCCCCCTGGGAGGGGATTTTCAAAATGTCCCTATATTTGTTGCAATTTAGGAAAGCATTTAAAGTGCTTTTTTTTTTTCATCTCTAGGGAGAATTTGGCTTCACAATGAACATCTTAGACATTGGTGGAGGCTTCACAGGATCTGAATTTCAATTGGAAGAGGTAAACTTCGTTCACTGGATGGACATACTGGAATAATCTCTTTTTCCTTGCTTCTTAAGTGGTAGATGTGTAGAGTAGGATTTTTACAGTGGCAAGAACTAAAAGCCTGTAACATCTGTTTAAAATTTGATTCTAAGAAATAAGGCAGTGAGAAGACCTAGCTAACTTTGATAAGTTTAATAACTTTTTTTAACTCAAGCATAATAACTTCCTCACAAAATAGTTTCTATTTTGTTGTGCTCTTGTGGACTGCTTGATGGCACAAAGGAATTCACAGCTTAGATAGCTTAGCTCTTCTATCCAGACATGTGTCACTTCTTACCTTCCTGCTCTGCCCTCCTTCCCACCCTCTGTAGTATCTAGAAACTGATTTGAAATTTTGCTCCTTCGTTGCTTGACAGAAACATGGCTAAATAATCTCCAATAGGTATTTGCCATCGTGGTAAACTTTGATGGCTTAAAAGCCTGTTTAATTGCTTTGAAGAGAACAGCTAAATAGCTAAGCTTCAGGGTCTGTAATTTGAATGATCTGATCAAATAATGAAACTGTAATTTGGGATTTAAAATCCACAGGTTAGTCACGTTATCAGCCCTTTGCTGGAGGTCTACTTCCCTGAAGGGTCTGGCACTAAGATAATTTCAGAACCTGGAAGCTATTACGTGTCCTCTGCATTTACACTTGCAGTTAATATCATTGCAAAGAAAGCTGTTGAAAGTGATACATTTTCCTCTGGAGGTAAGCGAACAAAGTTCATAGTTCATTCCTGTTGGTAGATAATTCCAGCTATTTTGAAGATGGATTTATCAGATACTAAAGTATAATTACACTGTAAGACAGTAAGACAATTTATGGATTATAAAGTTGTGGATGGTCTTCAGCCAGTTATAGGCAGTTAGGGAGCTTTTCAAAATGTCCTAGCCAAGGTCCCATTCCATAAGACTCCCTGAATCCAAGTCTCTTGTGCTGATGTTTAGATATGCATACTTTATACACACTTCCCCCGGGTATTGATTCTCATCCCTTGTTAAGAAGCAGTGTTTTATTGTGATATCTGTTACGTTTCTCTTAGTCACATGAGTCACAAGGAGATTCAGCCCCATACTTTCTTACATGACAAAGGCCAACAGACTCCTTTTAATCTGTTCTCTAGGCAAACCAACAAAAAAGCCCTAGACAGTCCAAAAGTATCACTTTTTAAAAAATGTATAGGACGTACTGTTCTACATTAAGGAGACTTATGTCTTCTATAATATTTTTTCTCTTAAATGAGCAAGGTTAAGAGAGTATTTTTTACCTTTGAGTTTTTTAATTTCTTAAACATACCTGTATATCAAAAGCTGTGAGCATAATATACCAAAGGGTACCAAAGGGTACATTCTGGTTTTCTGCCTTTCCCAACAGAGAGAAACCTAGTTCCCATTATCTCTCTATCCCTCACTCACTAAAGCGTAGAATACACAGATAATGTCTCCAGAATAGCTAACCCATATATATCTCTGCAAAATGACAAACCATTTAACTGGACTCAGGATCTGTTCAGGGTTTGGGGCGGGGTGTGTGTGTGTCTCCCAAGTTCATAGTGAGCACAGTCTTAAGTATATAATGGCGAGTTAATGAAGGCGTACGGTGACATCCCTATCAAAATACAATTTTCGTGTCTTAGAATTGTTTTTTCTCAGTTTTCTTCCCTTGCCAGACAAACACTATTCTGATTATTTTCCCACGTAGATTAGTTTGAACCGCCTTTGAACTAAATGGAATCAGCATTTTTTTTTGTTAGTTTAAGAAAGCTCAGTGTAGTACCTGATTGAACCATTTTATTTCATGTTTATTGCTAATATTCTGAATTTACAGTTTACATTCTCTTGCTAATGAATATTTAGTAGTTTCGGTTTGGGGCAGTTACAAATAAAACTTATTCTTGTGGACACTTCTCATTTCTCTTGGGTAGATGACTAGCAGTAGGATTGCTGGGTCACAGAATAGGTGTTTCAAAGACTTCAGAGTGGCGTTGCCATCTTACCTTCCCACAGGCAGTGTGTCTGCAGGTTCTGCTCATTCCCCTCCTTTATTGATATTTTTTCTTTTTTATGTCTTCTGTCTTTTATCCGTTCAGTAGGTGTGGTGGTGGTAACTCGTTGTAGTTTAATTCACATTTACCTGGTGATGTAGAGCACTTACTTGTGTGTTCATTGGGTATCTTCCTTTGTGAAATGCAGTATTTTTAGACTCACAGTTTTGTTTAAGGTTTTTCAGTATATATTACTGTTGTTGTTTTTTTTTAAGTTAAATATTTTGAGATGTGAAAACTAGGAGTCAGTTCTATAAATTTTCAATATATTTCATAGGCTTTGTATAATAACTATATTAGGCATTAGGCATTTTACTATAAATTTATCTTAATTTTCCTCTTTATTTCAGCAGAAAAAACCGGAAGTGATGAACCAGCCTTCGTGTACTATATGAATGATGGTGTTTATGGTTCTTTTGCAAGTAAACTGTCTGAGGACTTAAATACCATTCCAGAGGTTCACAAGGCAAGTTCTATTACAAATAATATTAAGCCTGCTTATTTGGCAGTTTGTAAACTGAGCTTTTATTTTTAAGATGCCTCCCAGTTTTGGGGGAGAGATTGAGGATTTGCACTCCTCTGGCTTTTTAGTCTAATCCCTTTAGTCTGTTGCGTTACATGGAGTTAAGAAGTAGCACCACCGCCCCTGGCTCTAGACCTGCCTTCCACGGGCACACCTGACCTGAGATAGTGAAAAAATCTCTTACCCACCCTCAAATTCAGTACCTACGTGAGTAACACTTTTCCTCTCCTACAGAAACACAAGGACGATGAGCCTCTGTTTACAAGCAGCCTTTGGGGTCCATCCTGTGACGAGCTTGATCAAATTGTGGAAAACTGTCTTCTTCCTGAGCTGAATGTGGGAGACTGGCTTCTCTTTGATAACATGGGAGCAGATTCTTTCCGCGAACCATCTGCTTTTAATGATTTTCAGAGGCCAGCTATTTATTACATGATGTCATTCAGCGATTGGTAAGGTGTTTTTATTTTAAAACAGATTACGTGTTTGAGATGACAGAATGTTAATTTTAATTTTGTCATGAATCAATAACTGACAAGTAGTAGCAAAATGTTCATCTTTTAAGGGTCATTGAAAGATATTTTTTAGTCCCATTTCATTGTGTGTGGTCTTTGTGCATAAATTCAGAATTATGCCTTTTTTTTTTAAATGTAGGTATGAAATGCAAGATGCCGGAATCACTGCAGACACAGTGATGAAGAACCTCTTCTTTGTGCCTTCCTGCATTCAGCTGAGCCAGGAAGACGGCTTTTCCACCGAAGCTTAAACAGGCATTAACACTTCTTTAGATCTGAAGTTGCAAGTTAAGCTTGTCTGGTCTACATTCCAGTGTGGGAAAAATTAAAACAATTTTATTCTGTTAATTCTCTTGGAAACAAACTATTAGTAATAGCTATTTGGGACCAGACAAAATCAGCTTTCATCTATAATTCATTGGGGGTTAATTGGGAAATTTAGATAATGTATCCAGATTTAAACTTACCAGTTTGCTCTGCCCCTTAAGCGTTTAAAATATGCAACAAAATGGATGACTTAGTGGAGATGGAAGCCCATTAACTGGGTTCCCCATTAAATCGTTTACATACAAGTACACAGTTTTTATACTAAGGATTCGTGTTTAAAAGTCTTGTAAAGTTAATGTCTTTCACCCAGATATATCAAATGTCAGTGGAAGACCAGTGTGACTTCATTAGATACGTTTAGTGTATTTAGAATGTGTAAATTTGTGCTTTGAACTGTAGTTTAATAAATGTAAAATTGCATCATAGTATTTGTTGTATTTGACCTAATGTAACCCTTGTATGATTGCAATAAAATTTTGTGTAGATTTTACTGTTTTTTTCAGGCTAAAACTTTGGGAAAGGGGCTAGCTAGCAAAGGTAGTTTTGAAATAGATGTGTATATGGACTGTTTTGAAGGTTATTTTTCTTTATAGCCCACTTAAATTTAGTTTGCTTCAGTATATCTTTTCAGTTATTTAATTAGTAATTTAAACAAAATGTTTGTTAAATCATTGTGAAGTTCAGATGCATCATGGAGAGTTGATGTGCAGTAAGCATGATGTTTAACAATTTTAACACCAAAAATGTTAATCCTGCATAAACCAATTGTAAAAATAGGTGTTTCTGTATAGGTAGAATGCATAGAGTACCTTAGTAAATCTTTGAATCACAAATCTTGTGGCTGAGATGGACGATTCTGTTAAATACTTTGAATATCTTGGGGGAGGGAAATAAAAGTAGCGGAAAACTCTGCAGCACAAGCTTAAAGAAGGGCTACGTCTGTATCCAGAAACCTGATGCTCTTTTGCACGGAATATTATTTAAATTCAGAGTGTGGGCGGGGGATACACCTATTTCCAGTTTCTCAATTGCAGTGATTTCAGACTTGAAGGTGTTTTGTTACTTAGCTAATCGCTTAGTTTCTTATTTCCCATTTGTTGGAGTTAGTAATTGCTTATAATTCTTTTCATACTAAAATTTTATGGTGATTGGCGGGGAGGGAGTTAGTGTCACTAACCTGACAGTTGTTGCCAGGAATTTGTGTTGTTCACTGCTAGTATATTAGTAATCCTAGGTCTCAGAATCACAATAGTAATAAAATAAACACCAGGGGTCATTTTTTCCTAACTTACTCTATGTTCAGATGTGGAATTTCTGTCTCCCAAGAGGAAATGTGACTTCACTTTGGTGCCAATGGACAGAAAATTCTACCTGTGCTACATAGGAGAAGTTTGGAATGCACTTAATAGCTGGTTTTTACACCTTGATTTCAAGGTGGAAAGAAATTGATCATGAATCTCTTAATAAATTTCAATCTCTTAAACCAGTAGGTGCTTGATATTTTTTGATTTGATTAATGCCCATTTGAATTTTATGGGTTCTACTAATAAAAAAAATTGAGGGCCCCAATCCATTGTCATCTTATACCTTGGACTTTACAAGGTATAATACGGGGTTTTATGCAAAATTCCAAGCTACCATGCAACTTTTTTTTAAACCATAATGAGGAGGAGGGATTGTTCCCAACCTTCTTTACTTGTTGTGCTTTGGTCCAGAAATGCCAGATCTTTTTAAAAATGGTCCAGTTTTGAGTCTTTGGCTTGACTCTACAACTTTGAGCTTCATGGCATGTCAATTTTGCCATGTTCCTAGGAGAGCTATTCTCTGTATAAGCAGCTCAGAATTGCAAAATCACACATGAATGATGCGGTAATCGTAAGAAATGTCTGTATTGTATTTGAAGACTGTTTGCCATAAAGCTGAAGTTTGAACTTAATGTATTTCAATTTGTATGCTAAAAAAGCACTGAATTATTGTAACAATCTTTATAATTTACAATATTGTAATCTCGGTTCAGAATTTAACTGAATATAAAACCCGAATGATTTCTATATAGTAAATTGAACTGTAAAGGTAACTTGTATGTGATTCTGAATACACAGATAAAATGTTTTTTATTCCTCACATTTTATTTTGATGGCTTCTATTGTGAAAGAAAGTTGAAGTTTCACGTGTCAGCTTTGTATATTAGCTTGCTAACAAGCATTCTTTCAGAGTTTTTATTGCAGAGCAACAAGTTAAATTTGGTAAAATGATTCTGGGCATTACATACGGAACAATGGAGGTTTTGATGTGAGCACTAAAATGTTTTTAGGGCCATGTTTTCCAGGCACATCAATTTACCAGCCTCCAAACAAATTTAAACTTAGACCAGATGAAGTCATCTATAAATTGAACTAGATATTCCAAGTAACTGAGCCTTGATGCACCACCATTCAGTGCAAATTCTGGGTTGAGAAGTCACACTGTGCAGTCTCTCATCTTCTGACACTCATTTCCTCACTGTAGTCCGTAGCAACTTGACCAACACTGTAATAAAGAATGCTTGCTTAATTGGCTTCAAAGTATGAAACTGGAAGAAAAACATTTACTGTAATAGTCTTCCATGCTCAAGTTGTGAATAAATCCTGCAAATACTTTTAATTCCGTCCATCCTGAAGACAGAAAAGACGTAGGGTGTGATATTTAAAGGTGTAGACTTTCATAATGGCCTTCCTCTGGTCTTTACTGGCCAGCTTTAAAGTGGCTGTGTCTTGATAGCAAAGTAAATTACACCTACAATTTCTGGAGCTTTTTTCTGCTGGGACTGGAATCAAATTTGAGTCATGGATCATGTGGGTTGAACATTTTCCTTCCTTTTTGCGATTGCTAATTCAGGACGGGGAAAGTTAGGAAAGCATTTTAAGTTAAAGCTAACCTGGAAAGTTGGAGTCCCTACTCTTAAATGTACTGAGGAGTTTCGTGTTTCCTTTGCTTAACTACAGATAGTGGGTGCTACGTGTATCTTCTTAATCAGTACCTGTCTTCACCCAGAAAGGATTATGCATAGGGGACCATGAAACCACTCCATGCTCAAGGCTCTCTGACCCTGTTACACAGTTGAAGGATTTGGGTTTTTATCCATTGGAAACTAGGGCTGGGCAGACTTTTTTAATGGCAGTGAATAGGCAGGCTCAATCTACCCAGTTGCTCATTTTGTGAGTTGTCTCGGACTTCGGCTTCAAAAGAAATTCCATTGTTAATGGTCTTTTCAGATTCTGACTCTACCATGATACTACTTGTGCCTGTTAACAGCTTTTGCAATTGATGGCTTAGTGAGTAAATGATCAGTGGATTGATTATGTGAAATTGGTAAGTTAAGAATCTGCAATCGAAATGTTGTGCATTGAAAATAGAGCAAAGGGGTTACCTTAGAGTGCAAAAGAGGACTGCAGTGAACTAGTGGGATCTTACTGATTAAATGTAGTCCTAATTCCAGTTCCAGCTTTTCCTAAATAGTGCTGCCAGACTCCAACTAGGGTGTCCTGTGCCTACAGCTTGGTCCCACTCAATATTTAGCAGCAGTATACAGAGGAGGGGACACTTTAGACCTAAAGTTTAGGAATTTTAATTCTCTATCTCATTGATTTCCTTCCATCTATCTTCTGTTTCTCAAATGACTAAACTTTCTCAGCTCCATATCCCCGAGTCTGTTTTTCACTTCTGCAACATCTGGTTTCCAAGCTAAGGGTGCAGTATCTTTTATCTCTGAGAATACTCTTTTTAGACATTCCCTCTCACCCACCCCAGGTCTAGAGAGTGTTTTCTCCAAATTATTTTCTGGTTTTTTTTAATTGCTCTGTATCTTTTATGATAAGAGGTATTCCTCAGGTGTCTGGTAACCCTTGTGTCTGAGCTGAGGACGAAGAGCTAGTAAGTAATAAATAAAGCTGTTGAGTACAACTTGTCAGCTGAAATAGCATGCTCTGTCCTGGTGCATTAGTTGGGGAACCTCTTGTTATTTTGAAGTCCTCTAAGTCTCGGTGAATTATCTTCGTATGTCCTGCTTGAAGAGTGATGGGCTATCTGCCAGTGTTCAGAAGTCAAGTGAGGTCAGGGTCAAGTGGGCTTCTGTATACAGTGTACAGTACAACAGCCTTGCCCCCATGGGGCCTACAGTCCACCACCCAGAAGCCTGTCGACCCTCTCTAGACAATGCCCAGTCTGGCGAATGAGAGGGCTCTTACCCAACTGTGCAACATGGGAATGAGGATCCAGGATTTGAATGTCCACATGTTCAGGCAGTCCGTCTGCCAGAGGTCACGTCTCCGTCCGATCCCCGCGCCTTTTAGAATGAGCTTTTTTAATCTCCACTGCCTCCTTGGGACTCCTTCCTCCAGCTGTTAAATAATTTCCAGTTTCCAGCTTCCATTTTCCATCTGATATGTCGTGTTTTTGCCCTGACAAGAACAGATACACGTTTACCATTGCTATTCTCCCTTTTAATGTATAGCCACGTGCATAAACCCTGGTGTCAGAGTTACAGACCTAGATTTGGGGGGACCAGACTATCTCCATCTGCCTCATGGAAGCTAGTTTGGGAGGAATTTTAAAGGTGTTCTGGTATCAAAAGGTTTTGTTTTTGCACAAGGTTACAGGAGTAGTATATGAACATTTTCACATTTGACTTGAATCTCGTGAATTATTGGTACACTTATACCAACAATTCTTTACCATAGTGACATACTATGGTGTAGCGTTTTAATTTCTGCATTTATCTAACATTGTTCTTTTCGAGCTTGATGAGTGGCATGCTTGTAAGTTGTAACTTATGCAATAGTACACTGAGCTTCTGTTGCTGCAAACTGATTGTAATGCACTTAAGGCACTTTATGTTTCAGTGCTAAGTCCCACAGCATTAATCCTTGTAAATGACTTAAACCTACCTCTAAGATACTCTCCCTTACTGTTCAGTTCTCCCCAGAAATAAAGAGCATTTTCAAAGTTAGCTTTCCTCCTTTTCTAACTCTACAAGAATGTAAACAACACAAAGCTTGCTGGGAGAGGAAAGACAACTTGAGTGGTTCCCAGAAGAAGAGCATCATTTAGAAATATTTCTGAAGACTAGGCTTAGCTAATAAACTTTCGTGTTGCCCCAGTGAGAACTGGGTTTAGAATATTTTAGAGTGAAGGGAAGGGCATACACAGGTAGAGCTGAACAAAGGAGAAATTCACATTCAAGAGGAAAATTTTACTTCCCAAGAGGCTTGATGCTACTGCCCCCTCCCTTTTAAATGCAGTAAGTTACGCTGTGACGAGATCTGCTCTCCGAAACGTCATTACGCTGAAATGCCCACCGCACGATGGGCTGATGGGAGAAACGGGCTTCAGAGCAAAGCACCTGAGCTTTGTCAGTTCAACGTTACCGTATTGATGGAACCAAACAGTACGCTTTCATGTGTGTTAAATGCATAAACGTATAACATTTTCACCCTGCTGGGAGTAGAATTGAAGAGTATATCCATACAGGACTATACTCAAGCCTTCACTATCAGCAGCCCCACTCTAATGTCAGTGAGTTGAGGGCAACAGAGCAAAGAAGCAAAAACAAATGCAGACATTGGAACTGAATGCCTAGCCTTCAGCTACTTAGCTGTGAACCAACATCTCAACAGCCTCATGAATCTGTGGTCAGAAATAACTAGGTATCCTAGAGTCTCTCATCTCATTTCCTTGTTTTACATTTGAAGAAATGGAGATCCAGATATATTAAGAGAGGTGCCCCAAATTTTACAGTGAGGACACATTAGAGCAGGGATTTGAACCTAAGACTTGATAAATCTGTGTCTCTGTCTGACTGGATTTCCTGGACACAGGTGAAGACAGCTGTACTCAGGTTGATTGAAAGTGCTCTTGGGAGATGGGAGGCAGGAGCAGGCAGAGGGAGAACGTGGTTCCAGTGCAGTCCTTGCCTGATGTTACATTGCAGGGAGTTCTGGAGCTGGGCTGGCCTTTCAGAGTTGAACCAAAATGAGAAGTGGGGGAAGGGACTTTGGATCCCAGTATGAGCCAGTCATTGGCTACAGGCACTTTGTAAGGAGGCTTAACTTGGGACAAGCAGCTCCTTGTGGCAGAAGGCAGTTCTCAGCAGTAGACAAAGTTGCGAGCAGCTGATATTCCTGGTAGCTGGGGAATAGGTCCATCAGCACTGCAGAGAACCTGAGTGGAGCACCTCTGTAGCTAGTCATTAAAAGAAAAAGGTTATATCGTGTTTAATGTCTAATTAAGGCCAGAACCTTTTTCATGCTACCCAGATGGGTCCATACCACGTTGCTATCGGTTCCCATGGAACTTAAAGGGAAACTTTCACAATGTACACAATAGCTTACGACCACTGGGTGGTTCCATTCAGTGCCCTGAGCGGTGAGGGTTGTAGACCCATCTTCAGTGGCAGCTGAGCACTCCGGGCTTCAGTAGGAAACTGCCAAACAGGCCTAGAGGGCACCTGTGCCTTCAGACCAGTCTGCCACCCCAGGGAGAGCAGCAGTGACCTCAGGAGCTGGAACCACCCATTCACCCTGAAAATTCCACCTCTTCAGGGTCTCTGTAGAGATCAGGCATGACCTCCCATGGGTGCTCACCAGAGATGATGCAACACACCCATAGTACTTCCTGGGCCAGCATCCATTGCATGAGACCACTAGGTAACCTCACTTGTCTCCAGGGATGGCAATGTCCACATAGCACAGAGGAGGATCTGTGTCTCACAGAGCGATGGTAACATAAGACGCCTCTGTGAGAGGCCAGTGGTCAGCCCTGGGACCAGTAACCACCAGGAATCTGCAAACGGAGAGGATGTCCTCACATTCCTTGCAGCAGGAACCCACTTAAGTGGCACAGCCTGGACTGCCGAATGGAACAGCACATCTACAGAAGGAAGAGTGACGGCATCTACCTCATGAATCTGAAGAGAACCTGGGGGAAGCTTCTGCTGGCAGCTTGTTGCCACTGAAAATCCTACCGATGTCAGTGTCGTGTGGTCCAGGAACACTGACCAGCGAGCTGTGTCGGAGGTTGCTGCCACTGCCGCTGGAGCCACAGCTGTTGCTGGCCGCTTCACTCCTGGAACCTTCACTAACCAGGTCACACAGCCTTCTGGGAGCCCAGGCGTCTGGTGGTTACTGAACCACGGGTGGTTCTGTCCCACATGGCCCCGCCCCGCCCCGCCCTCTCTGCTGGCGAGTTCCTTTTCTAGTCTGTGAGCCTGAAACTGAGTCTCCCTTTCCCCCAACCTGGCCTCTACGGATGCCTGACTCAGAGCTCCTGAAGCCGCTGTAGAGCCCAGTGGTTAAGGACATGGACTTGGGGCACCTAACTCCACTTCCACCACTTACTAGCTGTGTGGCCTTGGGTGAGTTATTAACCTTTCTGAGACTCCGTTACCTTTTATTCCATAAGAGGTGCATATTATCTATTGTTGAGTAACACACTGCCCCCAAAGCTCCGAGTTTTATTTCTTCACCTATAGAAATAAGATTGCAAGAATTCAGTGGGTTTTTACATTTCAAGTGCTTAGAAAAGTGCTCAGCATCTGGTCAAGGTTCAGTACATATCGGCCACTTTATCTCCCGGGTTCCCACTCACTGAATCTCAGCTTGATGGGCTCTGAACCCTCTCGCACCGGATGGTTCCTGAATAAGACACTGTGGAAGGTACTGGAGACCCTGTGGAATTACTGATGACTTCACTTCCAAAAATTCTTTGAAATATCTTTCATGTAAGACAGAAACTAGATCAGAAAAATGTCAGTAAAGTGGGGGAAAACTTTAAAAATTAGATAAAATGGAGGTGAGGTTAGTACAAAAGTGATCATTATAAGTTCCTGCTAAAGCTCGGCCCGATTTTGGCTCTGAGGTTTCTGGCAGCCAAGGTTAAAGGAAAATACATTTAATTGAATTTTTTAAAAAAATGTTAACAAAACTCAAAGCTTTCTGATGGCAGGAGTAAGGCTTTCCTGGTGCAGAGGCTACCTCTCCAGGCCAGGGGCCATTAAACTCAAGATGCTTTCTCTCTCCAGGGCCCCACGCAGCTGCTGGCCTCCCTGGTGGTGGGAAGAGCTGGGATCAAACTTCCCAGGAGGCAGCTCAAAAAGAGCTCGCTCAGGGATTTGGCGGCAGTGGCTTGTTTTCCCACTAGATGGAGCTTTCGGATTACCTTTGCTCAGAGTGACCCGGAAGTTGCAGGGAACAATCGTTTCTCAGTGCACTTAGCTGATTTCAGGTAGTATTAAATCCACATATTCGACCATGTTTCTGAAGGTCACAAGTGCCCCTGCATCTCTGTCCTTTGCATTGCTACAGTGCGTTTTGAGATGGGGTGGAGCCAGGAGGAAGAGGGGATTCCTGCCTCACTCCCTCACCCCACCTTCACCCACTCCTAACAGCAAGAGCCTTTGCCACTGCAAATCCCAAAGTGCAGGGTTCCAGTTATCCTGACAACGTTCGGAACTCTGAGCCCAATGTGAACCAGTATTCCTGGGTGTGAGACAGTGGAACCAAAGTCCAGAAGACCTGGCTGCTCCAGGGATGTGGCTTTTTCCAGATGGTTCTGAACTCCAAGTTGGAATGCCAGCCCACCATGGACATGGCTATGGCCACACCAAGCCAAGGTTACTTAGCTCGATGCACGCAAGGAACACACACACCAGGGAAACCTTTGGAGCCTCTCACTCTGAGAGGGTTTGGGTGGGCCTTTTGGAGGGTCAGGTGGTGGAGGCAGCTAGTAAAGCTGGGAAGAATTTGGACTGGTTGGTTGGGAGAAAGGGGATCTTTGCTGATTGGTTCAGGCTCAAAGAAGGGACATTTTATCTGTGGGGAGAGTTCCTTGTGTGGCTGTTTCTTTGCTAGGTCAATGGGTCTGTTTTTGTGATGTAAAAGTTAATATCTTGAAGGCAGTCAACGGGTTTCTCGGTCTGCTGTCTTTTGGTAGCTCCCGAAGACATGCGCTGCATCTTTTTCACATTCCCAGAGCCTTGCACTGAACAGATGCTCTTTGTGGGACGGATGAGCGAACTGCAAACATCTCCTTTTTTCTATGCTTCTGGTTCCCCTCCTGGGCTTGTGCCGAGAGGGTTGAGCAGAACACATTACTCCAGGGGCAAGCAAACAAGGCAGGGCACACCGTGATGGGCAAACGAGACACGTCAGTATCCCAAGGGAGGCAGGCATGGATCAAATCAACAAATACATGTAATACTACAAGGAGTTACAGCTGTGAAGGAGCAGCATGTGGTGCTGAAGAGTGTGGGATGGTTATTTAGCTCCATCAGGAAGATTTCCTGGTAAAACGGTAGTTGTACTGAGATGTGAATGGAGAGCGGGAGTTCACTAGACGAAGAGGTGGAGGGAGAATGGTCCACGTAAGGGGGACAACAGGGCAAAGGCCCTGGGATGGAAATTCAAGGGCCTGAGAAAGCAAGCCAGTACTCTTGGATCTTAGAGACTCACAACACAAGCACTAGGCAGGACCGGGCCAGACCAGGCAGGGCTCTGCAGGCCTGTTATATGGACTATTTCTATCTTAAGAGAGAGGAGGGAGGCGTTACGGTTTTAATAGTCAGGGGGTGGGGTGTGTTTCACAGCTGTCACACAATCTTGCAGGTCCTGTGCTGCAAAATCCTAGGCAAGGCTGTAGACCTGGGCAGCTGCTCCTGGTGGCCCCTGGGGTCTGTAGGACTTAATTGACTTTGTGTTTCAAAGGCATTCCCCGGGCCTCATTGTGGAGAAAGGACCCGAGCAGAGTGAGGGTTTTAAGTGGAAGCTGGTTAGGCTCTTGCGTTTGGACAGGATTAGGGGTGGAGGGGTGGGGGGGCGGACGGGGATGGAGAGCAGGAATGGCTGGAGAGCTGTTTCAGAGGTAAACGGGCAAGACTTGATTGACATGAATTAGATAAGGATGGAGAAGTAGGTGGCAGCTGCCTCTGAGTTTCTAGTTCATGTAACTGGTTGGATGATGGACTCAGTGACTGACATGGGTCACAGTGAAAGAGGACCAGGTTTGAGGGGAGGTTTGTGAGTGTGGTCTCGCACGTGTTGGACTTGAGGTAGATTTGGGATGGGAATCAAGTGGGGACATCAGCAGGAGGCTGGATATTCAGTCTGGAGCGTGGACAGCCTGCATACGGCTCTCTGCATACCTAACAGCACAACTAACAACTGCTAGTGAAATAAATGCCTTGGTTCCCATACCCTGCTTGAGAAGTGACAGTGGTGCCCTTTGGGTCACAGTAGTGCTCTGGGTGTCTTTAAGGGGAGTTCAGCAACTTTCAAAAAACACAGGTGGGGTTCATGAGGACAAGCATAGCCCTGGAAGTGAATCCAGGAAGAGGAAGGCTTAGCCATGACAGTGCTGATGTCTATGGTTTGCAGCTGGGAGCAGGGAAGGAGGTGTGATCACAACCCAAGTCTAAGCCAACCACATCCCACCCCTTCACAGCCCCTGCCCCACATTCATTCACATCCCATCAGCAGCACCGCGGCAGCTACCTAGAGTTACCGCGCACCCCAAGTGTGGAAAAGACTGAGAAGTGGGAAAGCACGGCTCATGGCAGAGGCTCACTCCCGTCATCAGACCCTTGGACGTCCCAGAAGCTAGTACTGGTCCACGGTCTCTTCAAATTCAAAATTCAAAATGCTCTGGAAAACCCCAAGTTTTCTGTTCAGTTTGGTGAGACCTCATTTGGCCTACAAACCTGACCTGACAGGAAGCTGTTTATAGTGTTTATTTATCCTACTTAGTGTGACTAGTCAAACATTTTTACAGCAGGAATGTGGTGTGTTTGATTCCGGGGTGTTGTCCAGACCCCAGTGGGGTTACCTTATATGTATACGCTGAGTAATTCTCAACTCCAAACACATCTGGCCTTCAGATTCCAGCTAAAGGGGCTAGTGGTCCATTTTACCATCAACCTCTTACACATGGGGTCAGGGGACCATAAACGAAAATGTAAGCCCCCTAAAAATGATAATCCTGGCCACAAACAGTTTCCAGCACCTGGAGCACTGCCAGACCATGTTCTAAACCCTGAGGGTAAACAATGAAACAGAAAGGCCTCTGTTCACGGCACTGAAGTATTGTATTTTTTTACTCTATAAAGAATGCACACACATAAGCTTGCAGATACGAAACACTGAAAGGGCAGACAAAAAAAGTCTAAGTGTTGCCCTCCTTGGCGAGGCTCAGTGGGTTAGAGCATCATCCTGTACAACAAAAGGTCTCGATTCAATTCCCGGTTAGGGCACTGCCTAGGTTGCGGGTTGGGACCCGAACCCCCTCCGGGAGACAACGGACTGATGTTTTTCTCTCTCTCTGGAATTTTAAAAATTATTAATATTAATATTAAAAGTCTAATTCTAAGTCTTTATAATACAGGCATTATGAGCATTTTTTTTCTTTTTTTTCTTTTCCATTTTCTGCAAAGCTCTGAGATCATTTTTGAATTAGTCTTAAAAACGGGGGTTGGGGGCAGAGGAGGGAGAGGTCGGGGAGAGAGACAGGGAAAGCGAAAGAGAATGATCATCTTAAGCAGTTTCTGAGGGCTAGACCCGAGCGGCCCACTGCCCCCGCAGGGCGTCTTGGCGGTAGGTGCGGGTGGGCGTCTCTGTGTAGTGCCGAGGTAGCACCAGCAGAGGGTGCTGCGCCCGAGGGGTTAGGGCGGGGCCGCGGCGGCGTTTTTCTCCCCAGCAACACCGGCCGGCGTGCCGCCGGGGAGGCGCGGCCTTGCGGCTTCCCCCGCCGGGCCTCCCCTCGCCCCGCCTCCCGCCCCCGCCCGCGGAGCGCCTGGGAGGGGCGGTGGCCGAGCTGGCACGGCCTCTCACGCGCCTCGCCCAGTGGGCGGGGCCGGGTCGCTCTCAGACCCGCCCGCGCCGCGCGGGAGGGAGGTGGTGGCCGCCTCCCTTCCTGCCCCCTTTCGCCCCCGGCGCCGCCCTCTCCCTGCCCCCGCCTTTCGCGGGGTTGGCAGGGCCGCGGCTGACTCGTACTTTGGAGCCGGATGGGTTGACGTGACCGCTGAGGCGCGGGAGGGAGGCCGCGTTTCTGGGCACCTGGCGGCCGCGGCGGATGGGGTGGGGGGAGGGGCGCCGGGCTCCCGGGAGGAAGGAAGTGGGGTCGTCCTGCGATCTGGGCCGCAGTCCTTGGCCCCGGCGTGTGCGTGCGTGCGTGGCGACCCCCTTCCTCCTGCTGCTCAGTGTCGCCGCGCCTGGCTCTGTAGGGCGGCTGTCTGACCGGTAGGGGGTCCGGCTTCCTTCGGGGCGGGAAAGGTGTTCATGGAGCCCCCCTCCAGCCTCAGCTGAATCCCAGTGGCACTTCTGTCTAGCCAGGTTTCAGTTCCCTAATCAGTAACGTGGGACAATGAATAGCCCCACAGGCTTCCCCACGAGGAAGTGTGTCGTAGTGGTGGTGGGGGGGGCAGGAGGAGGGAGCACAAAATTGTAGAAAGGGCACTTCTACAAAGTGCACTTCTCGTGGCACTTCTTCCTTGATTTCCAAGACCTCCGACGTAGCTTGCTGGCCCTCATTTTGGCCAGGAAAGACCTTACAACGAACTCTGGTTCCGCAGTTTTCTTTTTTTTGTGATGGGGACTCGAAGGAAGAAAAGGACACACAACATTTCAGTGACGCCGTTTCCCTTTGGGTTTAATGTCCAAACCCTAAGACATTAGGGTTTGGCTTTTCTAGGACTGATCGCAGTGTTTGAGATGAAAAACTAAAAATCCCTCTACTTTACAAACAGAAGCCCCCACTACTTTTCATTGCTCTTCTTTCAGGTTCTGATCCCAGCTCTGCCATTGTGGGGCTTCACCGAGTTATTGAATGTCTTTGAGCCTCAGTTTCCTCAGCTGTCCAACAGGAGCAATACTGTTTGGCCGTTTTGGGGTCAGGTGTTCAGCATGAATGTCCGACTGTCACAGACTCTGATGAGTCCTTTCGGCAACATTATCATTTGTCAGGAAATTCTTGTAGTTCTAGATCCTCCCCAGACTGAAGGCCCTATTTCTGCTCAGTCCTGGAAGAGGACAGCTAGTCATCCCCTTGTTAACTGATGGCAGTCCCCTTGCAGCAGGTGGGGCCACTGCCAAGTTCCTCAGCCTGACCTTTACACAGGGCCTCCAAAATGGCTTCAGAGCCCTCCCCAAAGCCTGTAGGTTGGGGAGGTGGGGTTGAGCAAATGCTGAGAGAGTTGTGAGGTCTAGATTTGGAGATTTTCCTTCAAATTGTGAAAGGAGTCCCTGGCAAAACCGGAGGAACAGCTCACCGAAAACTACCTCCATGCTGGAGTGATTTCTCAAGAACCTTTGCGGCAGGAATCATCACCTCCACTTGCCAGTAAGAAAGCAGAGGACCCGACGCCCAGATCCCCGATCTGTCCTTAACTGGACCCCCTTCCCTTTCTGAAGGCCAGTGCTGCAGGAGACGGTGCCACCTCCACCCAGGCCACCGGAAATGGCTGCAGTTCCTGCTGATGCCTGGTTCTCCTGCAGTGCAGTTCATGGTGGTTATCACTGGCTTGAAAGGCCATTTGGCTCTTGGGAAACAAACAGAAGCCTTACCCTCCCTTCCTGTTGGAAACTTTGGTCTCAGCTGCAGAACGGATGCCTGGGAAACACATTTTAAGTCCAGGCTCCGGGAGTCCAACTGCTCCTGGAGGTCTGCCAAGGCTGCTTCAGGGCAGCCTGAAGGCCAGGAGGCCCTGCTCTGAGTGTGGGCTTGACACCAGCATGCTCGATGGTGACCATCTGCTTCAGGGGTTTTCACCCCTGTGCCCTCTGAAAGAATGCTGATGGCTGGGCTCCACCCTGCACCAGTGGTGTCAAACTTCCATGCATCAAAATTTGTATTTTCTAAAGCACCTCCAGGTAATTCCCATGTGCTGTTGGACTTAAGAAACACCGAGGGAGAAACAATGATCAAAGGACAAAATACGAAAGTATTTGAAATCTGAACACAGAGGGTTTGCGTTAGATACCAACTAATACAAACCACACATGGCAAGGAGGCTCCGACAGCAGTGACTGAGCAGGACTGGGGAATTCTTGGAAGCACCTCATCTGTCTGGGAACTGGCATGACTCAGTGCCCCGGGGCAGAGGGTGTAACTCCATGGCTCCAGGTCCCTCTGCGCCGCTGTGCCTGCTTCTGGAATCCACATCTGTGCTGCTGGGCCAGGCCACCAACGCTCCTGTGAGCCTCTGTCCTTCCAGTCTAACTGGATTGCTTGCCATTCCCAGAACTCACCCTGCTCTTTCCAGCCTCCAGGTTTTGGTTCCAGGCATTTGTTTCCACTTGGAATGTCTGTCCTTTTCCCATCTGTTCAAGTCATTCTTCTTCAAGGTCCTTGCCCTAATGCCAGGACTTGTGTCTGCCTGTACCCCTCTCGCCCCCTTCCCATTTTGTCACTGCTCAAGGTGTGCTCTGGATTGTGTCCCTGACCAGGCTGTAGAGGCAGGCAGGGTGAGGACCCATCAGATCCCTCTAGGACTCTTCTTTCCGAACCTGTCACTGGGGATGGGAGCACCTTGCATAGAAGAGACTCACACATTTCTGGAATGCTGCAGAATTTGTCCCTGTTCCAGGACTGGGTGGACAGTCACACAGAGAAATGCTCTCTGCTCGTACCCTTTCCTGATAGTTCTTTGGCCCCTCTGTTCCATTTCCTGAGTGCCACGGGACTTTGTGGTTAGCCAGCAGTGACAGGAAAGAGCTGGGACCTGGCCTTGACCTAGCACGTGGTCTCTACCGCGCCAGTGCCGCTTCCCCTAACGAGGGGTGGAGTAGAGTGAGGTCGGGAATGAGAGCGTCCAGGCTCTGGATGCTGGTGCAGCCTCTTCCCACAGACAGCCTCAAAGTCTTGAAAGGAGGGGGTAACTCCGAGAACTCGGGCGCCACCGAGGCCAGTGTTGGTGCCTCGGAACCGCCTTCTCCCGAGAGCGGGACGTGTGCGACACCGGGAGAGAAAGCCTCCTGCACCCCACTCCCCCATTACCCCCTGCTTGGGCAGCACAGCACTTGCGGAAGGGAAGTCGGGCCCAGGCACGGTTCTCCGGTGGCTGGGGTGCAGGACTCATTCCCTCCTCATGTCACCCGCCAGTCCGGTAGGTGACCCCCGCAGCTTCCAGTCCTCCCCCACAGCGTTGCTGCCGCACCCCCCTTCTTGGGGTTGTCCGACCCCGCGTGCCTCAAAGGACCGGGGCCGTCGCCTGCCTGGCCTCTGCCCGCAACCCCCCACCCCAGCCCCGGGACGCACAGCAAGGGTTTCTAAGGAGTCAGAGGGAGCCCCCAGCCGCCCTGGGCATCAGCTCCGGTGACGCAGCGTGACTCACGGGCGCCCAGGCAGCCGCAGACCCGGGCCCTGCCAGGCGCCCCACACCCCGCTCCCGGGTCCCAGCGCCGGCCCAGTGCCCCCTGCCCCTTCCCTCCCCCGCCCACACCCATCCACTCCCTGGGCCCGACTCCAGGCTGACATCAGACGCTGGCCGCCCGGCCACCCTCTGAGTCAACAGTTTCCGAGGCTGAGCCCGCTGCCAGGGGCGGGGAGAATGCGCGGCCTCCCGGGGAGGTGCTGGGGGGGCCGGCCCAGGTCAGGCAGCCTCCGGAGGGCGGGGGTGGGTAGGGAGGAGTGGAGGTTTTACGAGAAGTCACGAGAGGGGGGAGGTGTGGGCGGAGAGAGAGGGTGAAAACCACCCTACGGAGCTGCCGAGGGGGGGAAACCCGCTGCGCGGGAGCCGCGTGCTGAAGCCGGCAGTGGGTGGGCGGCTGGACCGCCCTAGCGGGACTCGGGAGGGCTGGGGGAGGGGAGGCCTTGCTGGGAAAGGCCCCAGGCGAATTGTCTGGGGGAGGAGAAGGACCGGGGGTGGACGTCCTCGGTCCCAAGGCACCAGAGAACATTTGTGTGGATAATTCAGCCCAGTCCGCTTCGATGGGAGCAGCGCTGGCCTGCCCTGGGGGCTGGCGCGGCCTAAAGAAGTGCACTGACCTACCCTAACTCTGGAGCCCCGCTCCCCCAAACTCATGTCTTTCAGAGTGTGTCTGTCCAAGGGTAAAGCAGAGAAAGGGCCTCAGTAAACCGGGAGCAGGTGACGGTCCAGTGAGGCGGGGGGGAAACGACCAGGAAGCAAGCACAGAGGAGGGAGGGAGGAATTTAAACACTCGAGAAGGACCCTAACCAGCCCTTGGAAAGGTGACTTTCCTGCTGCTTGAGAATTGAGGCCAGAGTCCCCGGAGGAAAAGGAAGTGGAAGGAGTGAGCGGTGTCGTAAAGGAGTCTGGGCTTCTTCCTCTGGGTAACGAAACGAGATCTGTGGGCGCTCGGGGCTGCCACTGAGTCGGTGCTCAGGGACCGCGTGGGAAGGCTGCATCCTGTGGTTCTAAGATGCTGGAGAAGGGCAAAAACCCTTTAAAAAGCACCCACCTGAAGTGGCCTAAGGAGTACCTGGAAGCTTCTTTAGCCCTAACAGGTCTCCCTGCCCTAGTCCAACAGGAAGGAAGGGAGAGGAGCCTGGGGGACAGAAGAGCCAGAACAGCAGCTGGCCTCTGCAGGCACTTGGGTTTCTTCCCCTCCCACTGCAACCCTCCTCACCCACCATCCCGTGACCCCCAGGATGAGCAAGACACAACTGTCGTTGGTGGGCTTCCAGCTGGAATTCATTCTCAGTCTCTTTCCGGGATTTGACGTGCTGTTCTTTCCAAAGCCACGGTTCAACAAGTGAAGCCAGCTGAGGGAGGGGGTGTCCCTGGCTTCTCTCTGCAGGCAGAAGTAGCACAATCGAAACCCACCTGGATCTGTCCAGAGCTACTGGTCAGCGAAGCCTCCATAGAGGCCAGTGAGCTGCTTCTTGCCCCACTTGACCCTCATTCAAACATGCAGAGCAGGAGCTCTAGGTCCTACCTCCTTGGGCAGCCTTTTCCCAAGTGTTCAGGTGGGCGGCTCCTTTCTGCCAATCCGATCCAGCTCAAAATAGCATTGAACCAGACTTCTGGGAAGCCCTGTTGTACAGGCCTATGTAGAAAAGAGTGAAAAATGACAGCTCTTAGGAAACCAGAGGTTCTAATTTGCTAAGACGGGACACGATACAGAGCCCTGTGACATCAGAGGGCAAAAATAGTGGCTAGGGATCGGTATGGAAAGTGTTAGTTATTGTGGCAAGTCCTTGGCCCTGTGTGGTGGCCCTTCTGGGAAGCTGGTGGGCTGGACCAGTGAGGATGGCCCTGGGAGCCAAGGCCAGGTGCAGGAGGAGGCTGTGGCCAGATACTTAAGCCATAGAGACCACAACCCCCAACTTCCACATTTGTTTTTCAGGCTGAGAACTCCCCGGTGGGGGTTGCCTCCTCCACTGTTTCAAATTCTGATTGCTCATATTTCAGGCTAGGGCCAGGCCAGTTGCCACCTTCTCTGTGAAGCTGCTTTCTCCCATTCCAGAGTGTACTTGGCCCTGGACACCTCCACATAATCCTTACCAGGCTTTGCTTGGCCTGAGAAGTTTTGCTGTATTCAACTTCCTGCTCTACCCAGTGGCCCCCTGGGAGGCCCAGAGTTTCATCTTTGCAGCTCCCTCTTGGTGGAACTCCTGGGGAAGTGCATTGGCTGTCAGCTCTGCCCTCTTCTGCTCTGTGTGTGACCTGATAGGCTTCCTTTGTGTCTGCCAGGACTTCTTGTTTGCTGTGTCTGCTTCCATGAGGGCCTCATCTTGGGTTTGGACTCAGCCTGCTCTTTGCCTGCCGTTCAGCCCAGCCTTTGGGACCCTGGCTCATCCTCCTGATTGGCTCCTGGCAGCCATTCAGCAGCAGGAGCCTTCACCCCCTTCTTTGGCAATGGGAACTTGGGCAGGGGGTCGGGAGAATATAAGTATACCACTCTTCAGCTAACTTGTTATATGTAGACCCTCACTCAGGAGCACAGGGGATCTCCCTAAAGCTAACATAACGTGTCAGGTGTAAATATTCATACATGCAAAAAGTAAGTTAGGGCCTTCACAAAATTTTTTTCAAAGTATACCAGTGACTATAAGTTCCTCATATGGCCCTGGCCAATGTGGCTCAGTTAGTTGGAACACTGTCCCATAAACTTCAAGGTCACGGGTTTGATTCCCAGTCAGGGCGCACATGACTAGGTTGTGGATTCAGTGCCCAATTAATGCTTCTCTCCCTCTCTCTCTCTCTCCCTCTCCCTCTCCCTCTCCCTCCCTCCTTCTCTAAAATCAATAAGCGTGTCCTCAGGTAGGAAAAAAAAAAAATCCCTCTTAGGCTTTTAGAGGGCTCACTTTCCTTGCAACTTTTTGGGAATAGAGGTATTGAAAGTGAGATATAAGGTTAGGAGATGAGTTAGCAGGGATCAGACTGTTTTCAGGGGTCATCATAAAATTCTGTCATGCAATAAAATTATTGCAGATGCCAAAAAATGTTGGAGATGGAAGTGAGCTGGGCTGGGAACCTCTGCCTCACTGGTTTGGCATAACTGCCCCAAACAGCTGGCATCTTGTGGCGGCATTACCCCTTCACTGAGAAGCTAACCTTCTCAAGCCATCCTTGAGCACATACTGGATCAGGGAGCTGGGTCTCTGTGTTAGGAAACCATGGCTCCACCTCTGGATCCGCTATGTCTAAGTTCTGCTACCCGAGGCCACCTGCTTACCTGTCTGTGCCTTGGTTTCTCTACCTGTGAAATAAGAGCTCACCATACCTACCTCATAGACTTCTTGCGAGGACCAGAGGGAGTGACTCTGGGTAGGCACACAGTAAAAAGTAGTTTAACGTATTTTAGGCTAACTATGGGGGTGACGACTTCTTACACTTACATATTTTTTTCACTTGGGATTCTTTAGATCCAGGTTCTGCCCAGGGTCAAGAAGGTCAACCTGAGAGAGCAAGTCATTCTTCCAGAAGCTACCAGAGAAAAGACCAACATTTCTAGAAGTAAGGAATTTAATAGCAGCAAGTCTACCAACCAGTAGGGCCCGAGAGAAACCTGATAATGGATCAGTCTGTGGCCTCATCGGTGACAAAGACGACCTTTGCCCAGGCACTAGGTGTGTTCGAGCCCCTGAATGAGGCTTTAATCCAGGAGGTGTTGAAAGAGCCTACTAAATACTTATTCCATTGAGTCAAATCCAGCAGTTTGAAGAAAAATGCAAAGTTTAGATTTTGTGTGCCCCCCCATCATGTGAGACGTGACTCTGAGGGAAGACACTAAACCAGGCCCTGCTGTAATGGGCGATGGGACCTGGAGCCTCAGGCCAGGCCCTGGACTCTTGCTCCTGTGAACGGGAGCAGGGAGGACACGTTAACTGACTGCACTGGACACCCTTCAGAGAGGGAGCAAGAACTGTCCTTTGCACCTCAGTGCTTTCTGGCCCTGCTGACTCCAATTTGGGGACATATGGTACATCGATTTCCTAGGACTGCATGACTACGCACCACAAACTGGCTTTCTGAAAACAGAAATTTATTTGCTCAGAGTACTAGAGGCTGGGGGTCCAAAATCAAGGCACCAGCAGGGCCGTGCTCCCCTGGAGACTCGGTAGAACCCTTCTTTGCCTTTTCCTGGAGCCCTAGCCTCAGGTAGCTGGCAGTCCTTGGCAGTCCTTGCTTTACAGCGACATCACTCCAACCTCTGCCTCTGTTGGCACATGGCGCTCTCCCTGTATCCCTGTCCTCACATGGCATTCTCCTTAGTTTAAGGACACCAGTCACAGTGGATAAGGGCCCACCCTAAGTACTTCTTAACTTGAGTGCACCTGCGGAGAACCTGTTTCCAAATAAGGTCATATTCACAGGTACTAGGATTAGGACTTCACAACATCTCTGTTAGGGAAAACAGTTCCACCTGTAATCCATGGTGGGCGTAGACAGGCTGCCGCGCCAGCAGAGGAGACAGTCAGCACAGGGCGCTCCCCTGTGTGCCTGTGAGGGGGCAAGTTGGCGGTCCATCTATCAGGAGCCTCAGAAACATCCATATCCTTTCTTTTTTAAATCCTCACCCGAGGATATGTTTTTATTGATTGGAGAGAGAGAGGAAGGGAGAGAGAAACATCGATGTGAGATAGAAACATCCATCAGTTACCTCCTGCATGCACCCGACTGGGGATCGAACCCGAAACCTTTTGGTGTTCAGGACCATGCTCCAACCAGCGGAGCCACCTGGCCAGGGCAACATGCATGTCCTTTAATCCAGTGACCACCTCTAGGAAGTCATCAAAATGTGAGTAAAACTGCGCACAGAGATATTCATCTCAATATTGTTTGTAATAACTAATTACTGGGGACAATGTCGCTGTCAAAGAGCTAGGGATGGTTATTAAAATATGGCATACCCACGTGAGGGGACATTATGTGGCCTTTAGAAACGACATTGCCAGAAAAAAATAACAGGGAAAATGAACTGGAAGGATATATTTATTATGTTGTCAACTTTGTAAAAATATACAGGGAAGGACAAAACCAACATAATGTTCATACCCCCCTTTTATGGAGGAATGATGAGTGATTTTGTTATTTAAAAAATTATGGCATTACATAAGTTCTCTGCATTGGCTTTATAACCAAGGAGGGGAAAAAAACTAATGATATTTTAAAAATAGATACATAAATTGTTTCCTGGAGGATACCTTCCAGGACGTTCTGGCTGGGAGGAGGGGCAACAGCTGCTGGGTGTTCAGCTGATTTCTGTGCTTATAAAGCACAGCCATCACCCCCTGGGGGTTTTCGGCATGTAGCTGGGTGGCTACTTACATCAGAATTACCCATGATGCCTGTTCTAAAATACAGAATTCTAGGCCCCACCACAGACCTACTAAATCAGGATCCCTGGGTGAGGGCCCAGGAATTTGCATTCTCACAGGCTCTGCGCATTTGAGACTGAACTCCCCCTGCCTCAGAGGCTGTGGATAGCCCACTCATCAGTCACCCATGTGGCTTGTCACCCCAGTCATCTGTGCCCTGTTTGCCTACACTGGGCTTTGAGGAATGAAACCAGATAAACAGAGAAGCTCTTCTCTTCATAAAAGCCCATTTGAGCTTCTCCTACCTAAGACAGGAAGCTGCAGAACACAATATTGAACAGAACACTGTGACTGTTTTATTTTGAAATCCAGCAGCAGCAGGTTGCATTTCTTCATTTGTGTCTACTAGTGAAAACGAGTTCACATTCTCAGACTCTGCCTTAGTTTGGGGTTCAGAAAGTTGCAGGGAGACATCAGCCCCCCAATGAAAGGTTTGCCCATCAACGAGGGGGGATTTCATGTGCAGGTAGTTGAAAATGGTAATTAGACACGTGACTTCTCCTAACTCTTGTCTTTGAGGTTTCCTTTATTGCCTGGCTTCAGGGAGCAGTATCAGAGGGCAGAGACTGGTAGAAAGGTTTCCACTTTAAGGTGTGTCCTGGCTCGGGGCAGGGGTTGGCAGAGCAGGCCCTTCCTGCCCTTCGGTGCTGTGACTTGTCAAGACCCAGGGGAGTCGTGGCATGTACAGAGGGGGCCCAACAGCTGTGCAATTAGCCACCTCATCAGTAGGTGAAGCTCAACACCACAGAGAGGCAATAATTCAAGGTATCAGTCCATACTTGTTGTTTCCGGAGTTGGTCATAGGCTCCGAGGTGAGCCATCCTGAGAATGAAATACCTGCCTACGTGTGGGAGCAATCAGAAGAAAAGAACCAGAACGACAACTGTGAAATTGTGTATCTCACCTCCTGGAAGGGGTCACATTCCCTTCCTGCCTTTGCACAGTGGGCTTCAGGATGCCCTCCACCTGAGCCCTGTTTCAGGGGGCAGGAGGGCTAAAGGAGGTAGGCTTCAGAGGGGCAACGTGCTGGGCACCTGAATAACATCTTCCATTTGTGCTTGGTCATCATCCCCAGCACCTGGCGGGAGCTGGATCTTCC
The DNA here is from genome assembly GCA_007922815.1 of Macrotus californicus. Lineage (NCBI taxonomy): Eukaryota > Metazoa > Chordata > Mammalia > Chiroptera > Phyllostomidae > Macrotus > Macrotus californicus. The sequence continues at coordinate 121,028 of VMDR010000522.1, forward strand.
CATGGTGTGAGGGAGACCTGGATGGTCCTGGGCAGTCAGCAGCTAAAAGCCCAGCTCTGAAAGCCTTGGGCACAGAATCCAAGGTCAGGCCTGCTGCTCCTCCCAGATGCCCCTCTTTGCTGCAGCACAGGGAAGAAGCAGAGGAAGGCAACTGAAAGGGTTAGGGCCTATCAAGGAGGAAAAAAATGCAAAAGGAAGCCCTGTATCTTTCACACAACATGTAATTAGCTCCCAGCAGAAGATGCCGTAGATTCATAATGGGAGCCGACAGCGGGGGAGGACGGCTCTGACAAGCATGAGATTTCTCATGGGTTTTTAATTTAATTTTTTAAAGGAACATGAACAGTTGCAATTAAATCGTGGACCTTCGGTGAAGGTGCACCCCCAGCAACATGCTGCATCCGGTCCCTACCCAGGCGGAATGACCGGGAAGGGCTTTTCGGCCTCAGAGATCTTTCCTGGCCCAGGTGGCTGGCCATTTCTTGTCCTTAGTGACCCAGGGTAGGCCTGTCAGCAGCCCTTGCTCTGTCAGCCTGCCCCAGAGTGACAGCCACCCCAGAGCCCTCTCCTCTCCTGACAGCAGTCCCTGGAGTCACCCTGGCCTCCAGCCAGAAGCTTCCAGGGCAACGCTTCTGGCAGAACCCAGGCCTGCTCCCAAGGGCCCTGCCCTTAAGTAGGGTGGCTGCACCCTGTGAGGAAGGGAAGCACAGCTGGGGAGGAAAGGTGGGGAGGCCCTGGGCAGGGTGGCTGCAGGTGGGCAGTGTCTGGACATCCTCCAGGACAAATGGGGCCAACCTTCTCCCAGGCACAAAGGGCTCTCTGTGAGGGACACGCCCAGCCCTGCGTGTAATCTGGGAGGCTCAGGTTTCTTAACACGAAGCCCATTCCCAGACCAGCCTAGGTGTGGCCTGCAGGCTGAACCCTGCTGGGCAGGGTCCTGTGGACTCCTGGTGACCCATCTGGCTGACTTCAGTCCTCATTATGATCTGGCCTAAACATGAAGATGGAGAGAGGGCTGGACCGGCAGCTTAGCTTCGAAGCACATGGGCAGCTGCTCCTTCTTCCTTTGGGAAATAGCCTTCCTAGGTTCACTCTACACACTCCCTGTGGGTGTCTGTGTCCAAAATTCCCCCTTTTTAAAAATAAGGACACTGGTCAGACTGGATTAGAGCCCCCTCCCCCTATGACCTCATTAACTTTATTATCTCTGAAAAGACCCTATCTCCAAAAAAGGTCACATTCTGAGGTGCTGGGGGTTAGGATTCCAACATATCTTTTGTGTCGGGGGTGCGGGGTGGGGGTGGACACAATTCAGTCTATGACATCATCTGCAGAAGAATGTAGGTGAGAATGGACGAGAGGTGCTGGAAGTCTCCCGCTTCCGCAAGGTCTCCTGTGAATGAATCTGGTGGAGCCCGGGTCATGAGCATGTTCCCAACTGCAGGGGTGGGGAGCCCGAATTTCTGGCTTGTGTACCCTGGCTTGTAGGCGGCATGGCCCTCTCAGTTGGGATTTTCTCCCAACACAGGAGAATATTCAAAGGTGGCCACGAAGCACAACAGAAATCGGCTCTGCCGGTACTTTCAGGTTCCCTCCAAGGCGACCCACGAGCAGAGAATGAGGACCACGGCCTCTACTTCTACGTCTCCCCTTCAGTGCCTAGTATGGTGTGCTGCCCGCTGCAGGGGCCCAAGGCTGATGACCACAGAGGACGCCTGGCAAGTCTAGGTAATACAAAGAAGTAGCACTTGGTAAGCATTCACAATGTGTCAAGCATTTTTCTAAACTCTTTACAGGCAGGCATTGCTGCATTTCATCCTCACAACAGCTTTACGAAGTAGGGATGATTATTAGCTCTCTTTCACAGATGAGAAAACTGAGGCGCAGAGGAGTTAAGTAACTTAGTAGGTGGGAGGGCCAGGACTTGAATCCAGCAATTCTAGTCTGAGATGGAGAGCCTAACCACTGGACTCCCTCCCCAGCCAGCCAACAGGCAAGGCAGGTAAGTGCCATTAAGCCGTTGCCCTGCTGATAGCCTGGGAGCTCAGCTGCACTACCCCAGAGGGACACGTACATTGTCTCACACTTTCTGAGCCAAGGTGGGTGTGATGTTGGCATGAGGCACCCTGACAAAGTCCTCGGGGATACTGGGAAGGAGGCGTGGAAAGAGGCAGGAGGGGAGAACCCCCGGCTGGGGCTGCAGGGCCAGCCTGGGAGGCTCTGCCTGGCGGGGCTGAGTAGGACCTACATTAGAGGACTGATTTCTGAGCTTCTGGACTCAGCAGGCCTGGGACTGAGGCTAGTTTTTCTGAGAGGGCAGGGAGGGCCCAAGCTGGCTCATTGCCAAGGTGCTGCTTGGAGAGGGCTGAGAAGCTCCCGAGGGTCCATCCACAGTAACCCAGAGGAACAGGTGGGCCTCAGAGGGGCTAGGTGGCTGCCAGGGCAGACCATCCAAGCTGAAGTGCACATGGAATGTGGCTCAGGTACCTGCCACATGCCCAGTGGCAGGGACCTGGGGCCTCTGTGCCTGCTGTGGAGGAGCCCTGGCCACTCCCTGCTCTGTGGGTGTTGGAACATTGCTCTTTCCATTACCCTAAGGACAAAGGGTGGGAAGAGAAGCAGAAGGAGGCAAAAATAGAAGGGACATGTTCCCATAGTCCCAAGCCTTACCCACCTGGATATTTCCCTGTGGCCCTGGCCCACAGGACTGGGCCTCAGGCCTCCTACACTCCCAGTTGAGAGAGCATCATTTCAGGAGTACATACCCCAGGGGTGTTTATCATTCCCAGTGAGCCCCCCTCTCCAGAAAGCTTCCTGGCAGCTTCCCTTTCCAAAGGAAAACAGGGTGGACGTGACTGGGATTTTCTTAAAGAAAACAGAAGAGAAAGGTTAAAAAGTCTTGTCCTTCAACAGCTTTGATAATAAGGTAAAAATAGGGCAGTCTCTTACACACCAGTGGGACATTTTCAAAACACACATGGGAACAAAAATAAGAAAGACAAGGGAAGGAATAGAAACGATCCACTGGAGGCTTTTATTACAACAGGTGACTGACTATGAAATACAAGGTTGAAAAGTTCAGTTTGAGCAATGTTTGCAAACAACCATGTTTGTGTCAGAGCCAGATCAATCTCTGCAACCACAGGAGAGACAGGAATGCCTTGCGTGTGCCCTGATGTCCTAGTGTCTCCCCATAGACAAGACGCAGAGAAGAAGGACACCCTTAGAATTGAAAGAATGAGGTAGGGCCGGGGTTGCCAGATAAGATGCAAGATGAATATGAGTCCCAACAATTGGCTGGGGCATGTTTATACTGAAAAATCACTTGTTGTTCTTATCTGACATTCAGCTCTGGCTGGCTAGCGTGTATTTTCATTTGCTCAAGCTGGCAGCCTTAGGTGGGCCTCATACGCACCCCAGCAGGGGAAGACAGAGGAGCAGAAGTCTGGAGAAGAGGCTGGCAGGACTCCAAGAAGGCCGGCCCGAGGCTCCAGGGCTGCCCAGTGGGGCCCTGGGAAAGGCTCTGGGCCTCCTGGAGGAGCTCCGTCCCTGTGAGGGAGCAGGTGGGGCCCGGCAGCTGCAGAAGGAAGCCTGGAAAACAACCTGCAAACAATTCAGGTTTCTCTGGGGAGTTGCCAGGAGCAGGAGAAGCCAGACTCAGGGTGGCAACATCTACGAGGACGCCAGGGCCCCAGGCCAGATGGTGGCCCCTCTCTGGCGGCTGGCGGGGTCACCCTGACCCCCAGCCTACAGTATCACTGTGACACACCTCAGCAGATCCTGTAAACTCCCCAGCCGGAGCGCTGACCTCTCCTTCAGGCCTGGCTGTGTCAGCCCTGCCTCACACCGAATTCCCCCACATTCTCTGGGGCTGAGGTCATTGAATATCCCCAGCCTTTCCTTCGAGGATGATGTGCCAGACCAGGGGCATTAGCTGGGCGGCTAGTTATCTGTGTACTACCCACAGGTACCCGGGGAAGGGGAGGGTAAGTGACTTCTGTAGGAGCAGGGGGGGCGGGGGGGAAGCGAGTGGAGCCTATCCGCCTGCTGGGAACTGGTTAGCTGCAGAGCCAGCACCCAGGAAGCCCCCCTGCTGTGCTAGCCCTCATGGGGGTAGACCCTCCCCAGAGCCTTCCTCCCACGGCTGGCTGCGGGGAGGCTGCGGTCTTGTCCAGTTCCAGGGAACAGGGAGAAGTGAGGGAGGGAGAAGAAGGGGCAGGCCTGCCCTGGCAAGTTTCAACTCGAATGTCAGAGCGCTCACTGGAGCGCGGAGAGAAGGGGGAAGGACAACCCGGGAGCAGAGCTTCTCTTCGACAATCTTTCAAGGTGCTTTTAGTCCCATTTTTTTTACAGAAGGTGAAACTGAGGCCCAGTGAGGTTAGAGAACTTTCCTCTGGTCACACAGTAAGTGGTGGAGTCAGAAATTCCACCCAGAACCCTCTGACCCTAAAACCTGGGCCTGTTCTGTTCCTCTTCACTGCCCAAGAAAATTCTGGTCTAGCTCTGGAGGAAATATGTACTGTCAACTCTGTCACTCCCCTGTTGTCAGGTTCCTGTCTCCCTCGCCTCCTCCAAGACTTGGCTTGTGCCTGAAATCTCCACTAGAAAATAATGCTGAGAGGAAACAGCCGGACTTCTCTATTTCCACACCAGGGCTCACCTCCTGGGCTCTCAGCCCTGCTCCCACAGTGCAGGGCGAGCCCGGTGGGGCCAGGCCCTGGTGATCTCAGCATGCTGGGCATTGTCCCCAGTTCCTTCTTTGCGAGTCTCACTTGGTAATTTTTGACAGAGTGAAAACCAACCTCTGAAATCTAGCCTGTGTGGTTGGTTCACTTTGATAAAGCCGTGGGATATAGGCCCCCATGATGTCACCTCCCTGCCTCCCAAGGGATGCTAGGTGCTGTCCCTGCCCCCTTAGCCCTTCTCAGATCTCTCCACACAGAGGAGGGCAGGTCCTCCTTATCTTCCCCAGTTGGTCTCTGTATTTCTCATGCTCTCTGACACTCCCGCCACCTTGGGGTGCTACTCCTCCCCCTCAACACCTCACAGCTTTGAGATGACAAGAAACTTTCAGGTGAGTGTGGTGGGGAGAGACTGGGGATGGGACTGGGGAAGGCCGGAGGATAGCTGGGAGGGAAGAGCGAGCGCCCTGTGTCTTCTGATCATGGACCGGGAACATCATCTATTTGCCCTGCAGTTTGTTGGCTGGCTGGGGGAGCATGGACGGAGGTGGAGGCCAGACGTACAAGCCAGGGTCCCACTCAGCCCAGCTCTTGGCTCAAAGTCTATTCAAAGAGGCACAGTCTCTCAGCCAAAAACTGTTAACAAGGAGTCAAGCTCTGCCTCCCCCTCCTGTGCCGAGGGGGCACGCCAGCACTTCTCAGAATTGCCTTTCTCCTGTCAAATCTTTCAGCTCCTCCACGTCTCCAGAAACATCCAGCCAGCTGAATGGCTTTAAAAAAATTTTTTTAATTTATTATTTTTAGAGAGAGGGGAAGGGAGGGAGAAAGAGGGAGAGAAACATGGTTGCGTCTCTAACATGCCTTGACTGGGGACCAAACCCGCAACTCAGGCATGTGCCCTGACTAGGACTCCAGCTGGTGACTTTTCACTTGCAGGACAATGCCCAACCCACTGAGACACACCGGTTAGGACACAATGTCTTCTTGGCTCAAATCCTGGCTCTGAAATGATCAGACTTGGACACATTACTTAATTCCTCTTTGCCTCAGACCCCTTGCCTCCCAGTTGGGGATAAGAGGACCTGCCGCCTGGGTTGTGAGGGTGATGTTTGTCATAAAAGAGTGGAAATTGCACCTGGCACGTGGCAGGCACCATGTGAGTGTGAGTAGTTAACACCTACTACTTATTATGATCATTCTCTCTCCCCTTCCCTTCCCCCTGCACCTCCAGACCAATCTTCATTCAGGAGCTGGCCTTCCGAAGCTCAGCAGGCTGGCTGAGCAGAACCAGGATGAGAGGGTGCGTGTGGGTGGGTTGGATCGCTGCAGCCTGTCACACGTCACACAGAAATGAACCTGTGCCTGAGGTCAGAAAAGGTGTGGGGACCCCTACAGATGATTCTCAGACGGAAGGGAGCAAGTTGGCCTCCACTGTACTGGAATGGCTGAGGGACCTGCTAGCAAGAGCATCTGCTTTAGGTGCGAACAGTTCGCTGTAGGGGAAAGTCGGTCAGAGGACTACCGAGCCTGTCCAGATGGAGACTGCAGTCTGCCTACTTACGCAACCAGGCTCCGGGTTGTTGGCTGTTGGCTCCCCAAAAGCTATGTTCATGTCCTAGCCCCTCAGACCTAGGAGTGCGGCCTTATTTTGAAAAAAGGTCTTTGCAGATGTAATGAATTAAGACTCTGAAATGAGAGCATCCTGGATTATCCAGGTGTGTCCTGTAAGAGCAGAAGAGGAGAACTCACAGACACAGAGAAGGCAACGAGAGGACAAAGGCAGAGAGGGGAATCATACAGCTGAAACGCAAAGAAAGCCTGGAGCCCCAGGAGCTGAAAGAGGCAAGGAAGGGAGGCTCCAGAGAGAGTGCAGAACCTGCTGACACCTTGACCTTGGGTTTCTGGCTCCCAGAACTGTGAGTGAATAAATGTGGTTTTTTTTTAAGCCACTCAATTGTGGTGATTTGTTACAACAGCTACAGGAAACCAATACAAGGACCAACTGCAACCCTCTCCTAGAAGGGAAAATATAGGGGGGGGGTCGAAGTGGGGAACGCAGACAGAAGTGAAATTCGAGGGATCAGTGAAGGACTGCCCTCGCGTTTGCTGCCTGTGACGGTGCAGGTTGCTCCTTGTTCGGCAGGGTCGCCGTTTACAGCGTAGGTGTAGATGTGAATATTTGTTGCCTGGTTTTTTTTTCCTGCAGGGACAGTAAGGTGTCATGAGGAGGTGATGCCTTTTCCTAAAACAGACAAAACCTTGTTGGTTTGGGGAGAGAAACATCTAGACAGTGGTGTGCAACAGAACTTTCTGCAGGGATGGAAATGTGATGTCTGGACTCTCCACTAGCGTAGCCACAAGTCACGTGTGGCTCTGGAGCCCTTGGAATGTGGTGTGTGCAACTGAAAAGCAGAATTTTAAATTTTATTTAATTTTAATTCATGGAAATTTACGTAGCCACACGTGGCAGGCACACAGCTCTAGGGCAAGAAAGTGGAAGCTCAGGACGGTCTGATGCAAAATTTAGTAACCAGAAGGTTGGCTGCTATTCATCTGATGTGGTTCAGAGGCCCCCCTGCGGCTACACTTCTTGTTGAATCGGGTGAGGGGGCCAAACGGGCTGAGGCGGTGGTGGAGGTGGGCCAGAGGGTTTGAGCAGTGTCCGACCAGATGCGAGCAAGGCCCGAGGCAGAGGAGGAAGAAAGAAAGGCGCACCTGAGCAGGTTAGAGGTTGCTCTCCAAATTTGCTGCATCACCTCCCCTAGCAGCCCTTCATAAGTCTCAGTCATGAAGTGAGCTACATTCTTTTGAATCTATTTGTTTGCAGCTCTCGATTTGAAATAATGAACATTAATATGGAGGTAATCAGAGACATGGACAGGGGTGTCTGTCTAGGGGCTCCTGGGCTGTAGGGTCACTTGTTTCTTAAAAGGGGGCTTTTGGGGAACGAGGCACGTTTAAGCTCCCAGACAACTCTGCTATGGGAAGGTGGGAGCCCTCGCTGTCTCTGCCACCCCACGTCATCCAAATGGAGCTGCACGTGTGACGTCAAAACTCCTGTTTTAATGGCCAGAGAGCAGGACATGCGTTCAGCTGTGGCTTTGTCCCTTGAAGGGACCCGGAGACCTCTCTGAGGCGGCAGAGCCGCAGCCATAGGTATTTTTACTTGGGAATTGAGGTCTAAGATGTCGTTTGTTGATCATGGCACTTGCTCCTCCGGCTGGCAAGCAATGAGGGTGGATTTGGGGGTAAGTCGTATCCAGCGGGAAAGGGCCTGGCTACATCGGCCCCATCCGCATCACCTGCGAGCTGGCTAGCAAGGCAGACGCTCAGACCCGCCTCACACCTGTGAACTCAAGACTGCGTTGTAACTGGATCTCCAGGTGAACTGGGTGCACAGCAAAGCTTGAGCAGCCCTGAGGAGCTAGAACAAGGCCCATTACTTGGCATTGAGGTAATAGGTTTCTCCTGAATTAGTTAACAGAGCTGAGCTGACCTTGCTGTTTCAGAATTTTGTTAGCTTCACCACCCTGGAGAAACTTCCTTGAAACATAAATCTGCCAAAGAGCTTTCAAGCACAACAACCTCGGATGGAACTCCCTCTCCTGCAGTGGCTGTTCTGAACGCTGGGGGTCAAATGTGTTCCACACCCCGATCTTTGCATGGGTGTCACTTCGGGAGTGGGGTAGGGGTGCAGACCCTCCTTTCAGGACCTGCTCTGAAGCTTGGCTCTGAATCTGTGCCCACTTTTCCTGCCACCCCTGAGAGGACATGCCCTGCCTTGTGAGAAGGTTGTAGTATGTCCACCCTTATCTATGGTTTCTCCACACCAAAGCCTAGTAAGGAGGTGGTCCCTTTCAGAACTTTCTGAAGGGAACCGGCAGCCCATGGCCGACATCAGAATCCCATACACACCTCTTCTCAAAGGGAATCTATGGTGTTAGTGCTCTTTAGCCAAAGGCCACCAGGAACATGTGTGGGGGGTTTTCGGCTCGTTGGAGGGAGGGACAGTGCACACCATGGGCAGCTGGGGCGTCTCCGCCCAAGGATGCTATAGATAGGAATTCGAATCAGATTTGGCCTTGTGTTGGCTGGTGCTTTGAGGGACGGTTCGAGTAGGCAGGCCTCTGCTCTGGAGTAGATGCCGCCAGGAGGCAGGGGCAATTTCTTTGATTGGATTTTTGAATTCTTATCCAGATGAATGCAATGAGCCTATAATTGGTAAAAACAAAAGCCATGGTCACCCATTCGCCAGGACAGGGGGACGCTGGGTTACTTTTGTGGTTTGCACGACGCTCTTGTTTTGTCTCGTTCAGACGTGGCTGTATTTTTGTTTGATCTTCACAGTCACAGTAGTGGCCGTGGCCAATGCTGCCCTTCTGCGAAACCAGTTTCTCTCAGCAGAGAAGACCAAGGCCCGCCTGTGAGTGCCAGGCCAGCTCCTGGCCGCCAGGAGCTGCTTTGCTTTTTCTCAATGGGGGCACCTCTGTGTGTTGGGATTAAGGGTGATTTTCACTTTCTACTTCGCATTCTGGGGGGAAAAATTTTTGTTTTACAACCACCATGTATTACATTTATCTTTAGAAAAAAGTGGATATTTCCTTTCTGGGGAAAAAAATCACATATAAGAAAATGTTCAACTGGATAAACCATATGCCAGTGTGTTTAGTGGAAAGGGCAGGCTGCCCAGCAGCAGAGAGCCCAGGAACGTGGGTCTGAAACAGCTGACCCAGCTGACCCACAGAGCAGCCCCCCTCAAATGTTCTCCCAGGAGGCAACGTGGGAGTGCCAGCATTAGAGTCGAGATGGAAACTCTGGGCTGTTAGAAAGCTCCCCGGGGGAGTCTGCTGGGCAGCCAGTCTTGAGACCACAGTTTTAGGTCCTTTTACTAGGCGAGCAGGGGCTGAGTGAATGAGCTAACCCTGTAAACTGAGGCACAGAAACTCTATAGGGATCCTCTAGGGAGTGTGTCACAAAGGGAAGGGGACCTTCTCTCCCACTTTGCCAGGGAAGACCACAAGGCTCTGTCTGTTCCTGTGTGGTGCCTGGGCGGTGTGGGGTGGAGAGAAGTCAGCAACTGCAGTGACCGTACCTGATGATGAGACGGTCCCTGGCAAAGGAGGCCTCGAGGAGGAGAGGGGACAATAGATGGGAATTATATCCTAGCTGATGTCCTGAAATGTTGGAGGGGAACTTTGCAATGCTTGAGGGGAACGTAGCAGATGGGGTGTAAGCTGGGGACACAGCACGCATCCCTTTGAACCCTTGACTGCCAAGAGCTCTGAGCCCAGGAGGCTGGCAGTGGATGCTGTGGGGTCCCACTCAGATCCCCTTTTGGGACCCAGGCACTCCACCCCCAGCTGTAGGAGTGTTGCCTACTGATGGGTCACAGCTGTGTTTCTCCCCAGGAATTGCCCTCAGCTGAAGGTTCAAGGCCATGCCCCCTCCTGAGGGCAGCTACATATAATGACTACTCAAGGAAGGTAGGAAGACCCTGCCCCTTCCCTTGTTTTGTCACAGCCCAGCTTCAGAGGCCCCCATGGGATCAGCTGAGGTATCTGTTCTAAGGCATCCCAGTTCAGCCTATGCCTCGACCCTGTAGGGGTTCAGAACAGGCCTCCCTCAAATGTGCCACTTTGGCATATAAATTATATCGAGCTGAAGGCAATCAAGGCCCTGCAGACTTTTGAAAAACTTACACTTTTCTTTTAAAGAATTTAAGTTAGAGGCCTTACCCATAAACATATCGTGAAGTGGTATTTCACTGTGGTTTTCACTTGCTTCATATGTATTTTTGACTCCCTACTCTGTTCGGCACTGGGCTAGGCACTGGGGATACTACAGAGAACACAAGAGACAGAGGCTCTGCTTCCGTGGAAGTCCCACTAGTGGGGGCATGACACAGGAGAAAGGAGTTAGGAGACCTGATGTCATTAGCTAGCAGGGACATTCATATGGCTTGGTTGCACCTAGGGAAGCAGAAACGAGAGCTCTTTGGGCCTCTTCTCCCTCTCCTCCTTCTTTGGGCCTCTTCTCCCTCTCCTCCCCCTGGCCGGGCAGAGCAGAGGTTGCAAATCAAAGGCCTAAAGCCACAGCCAGAGGACAGAGACCGAGGGGTGAGTGCCTGTGCATCTGGGTGCTCGCTGGAGGGGCGGTGCTGTGGCACCAGCCTTGCCTCAAGGGGAAGGTGCTACCTGGCACTGGTTTCTTATTGCCAAGTGGCCATGTAGGCCTGGGCCTGGCCATACTCTATATGGAAATACAATTTTTATATGAAACCTACAGTTTTAGTGAGCTGTCCACCAGTTTGTGATTCTGCCCTGGATCTGTTTCTCAGATGCAGAGTCTCATTCGTAAGGTCAGCGTCTCTCGGGGGCAGACCTGTGACTCTGCCTCCTTAACAAGCATCCTCTCTGACCATTCCCATCCCCCGCCCCCGCCCCTGGTGGTCTGATGCCCACTTGGGATTTGAAAACCACCAAACCCGAGTTGTAAGGAAGACAGCTTTCCACGTAACAGACGGCAGGGCAGCTAGAATCAAGTTCCCTGTTTGTGCCAGCTGGAGTTCCGTGACCTGGTCCCGGTTTCTCAGGGCACACAGCCGTCCAGAGTACATACTGCTGTGTGCCAGGAACAGGGGAGGGGCCGTGAGGGACCAGGCAGGAAGAGCACGCCCCTCCCCAGCCCGCCCTGGCTCTGCACAGCCTCATGTGCTTAGCTGCCCGTCCCAGTGGCTTTTACCCCAGTGGGCAGTGTGACTGCCCGCCCCGGTGCCTGTAGCGTCCTGGTGAACTTTGTCTGGATGGAAACCCTTTCCTGGGAGGTGGCCCAAATAGAGATAGCAGCTGTGGCCCACGCTGACACATGGCTGTTAAGCAATGTGTTTGTCGGTCTCTTGTCTAACAGTCACAACTGCAGTTAAAACTAGCAGTTCTCTGGCAGGAGTGTCAGCTCTGAAAATCCACAGGGGCCCCTTTCACAGCCGTGAATCCCCTGCCTGCATAGGTGTTTCTTCTGAAGCCACTGCGACACTTCCCTGGGTTCACCTGGCCACTTGGGCTGCTCTGGGGGCTTAGTGTTCCAAACCCATGTTTGCAGAACTCCAGGCAGGTCCCTTCCCCCTCTGCATCCCCTGTCAGCTCTCAGGAGGCATATGGAAGGAGCAAGTAGGTTTGTTGGCAAAGAGAGTGCCATGGAGGACAATGTAAGTCTGGGGTTTGTCTTTATGGGGACAACAATCAAAGGGATCCGCTCCCCCCCACCCTGCCAGCCCCCACGTGCTCCTTTACATGTTCCACCTAAAGAAAGAGCTGGGGTTGATTTCCCCAATAGGAAACGACAAGAAACAAATTAACAAGCATTATGTTTCTGTGTACGTTTCTATCTGTAAAGGATCTATCTAAGTCTTCTGCCTAGATTACTCTCAGCAAACAATTTTATTGTTAGGAGCCAACATCAACATCAAATATAACTGCTGTGAAGCCATTTAGTAGTCTTCATACCTGTAATAAAGCATCAAACTCAGCAGAGATTATGGGCAATGATAACAAGAGCACTTCCTAGGGCCAGGCTCTGTACTAAGAGCTTCACTTGGGTTTTTCACCTAATCTCTACGACCCCCTCAGATTTAATCCTCAAAACCACTCAGCCAGGGAAGTATTAGAATACTTTTGCCATTTTTCAGATGGCGAAACTGAATCGGAGAGGTTGAATACACCAGATGCTCTACACGGTTTATATGGTGTAATCCTCAGGCCAGTCCTGTGAGATCCCCTTCCCTGCAGTCCTATGGGAGGCAGTCGTACCTTTTTATGGATGAGGGAACTGAAGTGTGGGGGCACAGCTGATGCCCACAGGCACGTAGCCGTGAGGTAGAGAAGATGGGATTTGAACAGAGGGAGATGTAGCTCTCAGCACTTAACCTCTGAGTGATATCAGGCAAGGAAACACAGCTTGGACGGACGGACAGACAGACAGACACAGGAGGAGAGTATGTTCGTTGTGTCAGTGTTCGGAAAGGGGAAAAAGCTGAAACCACCTAAGTGTCCATTGATGGAAGGAGGGTCACACTACCAAGGGCACCACATTCTAGGTGATACAGGCCGATATTAAGATGAGTAAGGTGGATTGTATATGTGCTGATGCGGAATGATACAGGTGATATATTAAGTGGAAAAGGCTAGATGCTAAATAATATGCATAGCATCATACCACTTCAAATACGGGGCACACTCATGTTGGGCAATTAGAGGATGTATTTATTTATTTATGGTTCATTTATGTGAACTGACATGGAAAGATCTCCAGGACACATCAGTAAATGGAAAAGCAAGGGATAGACCAAGAAGTAGAGTATGATAACATTTATTGTTTTTTAAATATGTTTGTTTGTTTATTTATGTATTTATTAGAGAAAGAGGAGGGAGGGAGAAAGAGTGGGAAAAAAACATTGATGTGTGAGAGAAATACTGACTGGTTGTCCCTTGCATGCCCCTAAACTGGGGACCTAGCCTACAACCCAGGCATGTGCTCTGACTGGGAATTGAACCAGCGACCTTTTGGTTCGCAGCCCACACTCAATCCACTGAGCCACACCAGCCAAGACATTGAGGAGAATTTAATAAAAGGAATATCTATAGAGTTGTGGGCAGGATAGTGAAAAACCACCAGGAATGGTGGCGTGTAACACTTGGAGGCTTTATTACCCCCTGCTGGAACTGAGATGAGAGAGAACCATGCGGAGGGGCCACCTCACAGGGCTTGAGACCCTCCTCCGCAGAGGGGTGCAGCTGCTCCTCTGGAACAGCCGGTGGAGGAGGATGGGAAGTCAATGTCCTGACCTCCCTCCTCCCATCTCTACCTGCTGTTCCATTTGCCAGACCCACCTGAGAGCCAGAAGGTGAAGGAGACCATTGCTGCAGGTCAACCTCCCAGGGCACGTGGGGGTGGAGGGAGCAGAAGTGTGGAGAGTAGACCCAGGGGACCAGTGGAAGGTTTCCAGCACATTAATTCTTACTAACACACTCGTGTTTGTGAATACTTATAAAAAAGATCTGAGAGGATAAATTCCAAATTGTTTAGAGAGGTTTCCTCTGGGTAGCAGGACAAGCGAGAGGCTTCCACATTTCACCTGATGTTCTGTGGGATGAGTTACAACTAAAGAAGAGGCCCAGCTTGGGGTGAGACTACAGCATCAGCCCTGGTTCTTTTCCCATTTCTGAGTCACGCCATTGCCAAGGAACGGTGGTGGGCAGGTCACACTTCCCCAGGAGGGCGGCACCACCAAGTACCCCACCCGACGTGCTCTTCTTACAGCGCGACATTGCCCCTCCTCCATGGCGACGTGGGGTAAATGTCATCTCCTTGAACCTAGGTGGACTTTTGAAATTGACCAGCCAAGTGCTATGAAAGTGGCTGAGTGACTTTGGAGACTAGATCATAAAAGGTGATACGGTTTCTGCTTCTCTCTGAACCTGTGCCTGAGAGCCCAGCGCCAATGCGTAAGAAGTGGAGGTGCCCTCAACTTCCATGTGGACAGGCCACATAGCACTGCTGAGAGATGTCTGAGGAGCGGCCCAGCTGGGGTGCCCCTTGCCCAGGCAGCAGACACACGAGTGCAGAACCCTTCAGATGGCCCAGCCCCCCGCTGGGACTGCAATCCCGTGAGAGACCGCCTAGCCAGAATCACCCTGTCAGCAGCCTCCAAATTCAAGACTCTTAGAAACAGAGATAATAAGTGAATATCATTGTTTTAAGATAAGTTTTGGGGTAATTTTTAAAATGATTTTATTTTTAAAGAGAGGGGTGGGAAGGAAGAAAGAGAGGGAGAGAAACATTAACCAGTTGCTTCTTGCACACCCCCAAACCAGGGACCTGGCCTGTAACCCAGGCATGTGTCCTGACTGGGAATTGAACCAGCGACCTTTCAGTCTGCAGGACGACACCCAACCCACTGAGCCACAGCAGTCAGGGCTGGGGTGATTTGTTATTCAGGAGTAAGTCCCATACAAGCTAGCAGGAAGCATGAGGACTGACTTCCACTAGACAACCTGGCATTCAGTTGTAACTGTAGCAGAAAAGCAGAGCAAAGGTCCCTATTGGCTCTTCATCCTTGACCCAGGAATCCAAGAGCATTCTGTCGTTGATGCTCACGGTTCTCTCCCATCCTGTCTCAAGGACTTCAGTTGTGCCAAGGTTCATACCAGGCTTTCCCTTCCCTTCTCTACTCACCCTCATTTCCTTTTAGAGCAACCCATCGAGGTCTTCTCACTTCCTCTCCGCCCCCACCTTGCTGCCCTGGAGCTCAGAGAACCCAGACCCATCGTGGTTTGAGGGTCCTGGGTTTGGGGAACTGTCTCACTTCCCTCAGTTGAGCTGTGGACATTGGGTACTTGGGTCCCAAAAGGACCCTCTACCCGCTTCTTTTTGGAACTGGCATCTCCCACTGCCTTGGCCAAGAATTGGAATGGGACTAACATCTCCTCACAGATCCCTGCCCCTGGCATGCTGTAGACCAACCAGGAGTGAGCACTGATCCAACAGGCCAGTCAGAACCCTCTTCTGGAAGTTTCCAACCTGAGAACACAGAGAGAGGGCAGTTCGTTTCTCGGTGGGGGCTGACTGTAGCTCTGGAGCTGACAGAAGCCAGGTTCCTCTTATGTGTGGAGGAAATCAGGCTGCTGTAGGTGAGAATCCCTCCGGCCTACAGGAAAAGAGAGTCCAGAGGGACCCTCGTTCTGGGGGGCTGGGGATGGACGGACAGACATAAGCTAGCACAGATATCTTTTTACCAGTTTGAACTCAAGAGGCAGGACAGTGCAGGAGTTAGGAGGAACCACAGTGCTGAGTTTTAATCCTGTCTAGCCAAGCTGTGTGACCTCGGGCAGGTACTCAGTGATGTCACATGTCAAACCGGGACAATAATAATATTTCCTTTTTCAAGGATTCGTTGAGAGGAATAAGCAGTTACGGTACAGAACTTACAAAGGGCCTGACACAGTAACTGCTATACCATGTCACCTACTAATACTTTCACTTGGGCTGGATTTTCTGTCACTTCAGCTGGAAGTTTCGATCAAGACAACTTTCCCCACTTGCCTCGGGGTTAATATGTTCCTAAGAGCTCATATGTCCCAGGAGCAGGAAATTGCCAAGCCTGTGCCAGGAAATGTCAATCAGAAGTGTTTCCCCCAAACCCTGCTCTGGGGCCTTGGCATCCAGCACCAAACTGTCCTGTTCTCGCACCTTGAGAGGGTGAAGTCAGCTTGGCTCCTCTCCCTGCCCTTTGGCCTACTCAAGCTGTTTACAGACTTCTTCCCTCTGATCTGGAAACCAGGCACCCCTCTTCCTGGGTGTTCGCCTGGGTCTCTGCACCAAAGGAAATCAGATGTGAAGCTGGGTTTTGGAAGAGCGAGCAGAAAATGCAGTCTCTCAGGATGTTTGTTTCAATTCTTTCTGTCCACTTACCCTGTCACTTGGCCTCTGTTAAATATCTGTGCCTGCAGTCATCCGGGTAACTGAGTTAGAGGGACAAGGGGGCTCTGGCAAGAGCAAGAATGAAAGAAAATCCAGTTTGGTGGGGATTCGCTGGAACCCTACGCATTGTATGGGAAAGGTCGGAAGTGATGGAGGCAGTGGCTGGTCAGCCACTCCTGGTAGGAGGACACCCTTCTAGTCCCACCCTGACCTCTGCTGCCACCTCTGACTTCCAGGAGGAGCTGGGAGTATTCTGCTAGGCTTGGGGCATGCTGGGAGGCAAGGTTGGGGCACAAGGAAAAATGAGGGACACCCTGGCCAATTTGGCTCTCTCACTCACATTGATGTTTCTTTCTTTCTCCCTCGCTTCTCCAATAAATAAATAAAGGCAAATGCCAAGGTTGAAGTGGCGATCCCAGGAGATGGCTGGACAATTTTGCTCAAATCCAAATTGTGGCCTGGGAGCTCTAGATCAGTTCCAGGTGTAGATTTGATTTGAAAGGACAGAACAGGGTTGGAGCTTCCAATGTGTGATGCAGAGATGGTGGAAGGGTCAGCCTGGGAGAACAGTAGCCCACGGGACCCCAGCAGAAGAAGCTGTACAGGCAGCCTGGCCTCTCACTGACATATTCTGAAATGCCTAGAATATGGAGAGACTCGTGACTGTCTAGGGATAGTAGCCCTTGAGACTATAGTATCAAACTCATCTTTCCAAACCGTATTAGCCAATGAGGAAAGAGGGACTCATGATCCTCTTGTTTGTGATGCCGAGACAGGTGCAGGGCAGAATACAGGGACCTGAACACACCTGTGGGCTACAGGGCCGGGCAGGGGCTAGGCAGGGTTTAGCATTTGCTGAGCAGATCCCCACATTTGGTTCATAACCAAAAAGAGGGGTACAGAGTTTATTTCTCAAGAAGGCTGAGATGTGTGAAGGCTACTTCACTTGTCTTGTATCCAGTCAAATACTTAGGTCGGGCTACTGCGTCTTGAAGGTCCCTTGCATCTTTATTTATTCAAGCATCATGAATCATGAATCAATTCTTCTTTACCCACCATTCTTCTTTACCCACCCGATATCTCCTTGGCTCCTACGTGCAAAGCAGTGCTAGGCACAAAGCTTCCTTTACATGCACAGTGGATTGTCTCATTTAACTCTGTTTAGTTCTGTCAGATAGGGATGCGATTCTACTATGACAGTCTATGCGCCTATGTGATTGATTATTCAAAAAAGGTTCCCTGTGTGCACCCTGTGCATCAGGCACCGTTCTAGGGACTGGGAACGAGACTAAGCCAGTGTTCCTGTGGCTCTTGCTCACTGGGGAGAGAGGCAGTTAGCAGGGAACAAATGCCTAAGTGAGATCACTTAGAGTAGTGTCGAGTGCTCTGAAGAAAGTAACAGGGGTGTGCTGGGGGCAGGGGGGTACTAGCCGATGACAACCCTCTCTCCCGTGGTCTTTCTGGGTGAGAAAGAAGGAAGCTAGAACACCGGCCTCAGCTCAGTGGAACTTCCAGGCCAAAGAGTGAGCTGGGCCAGGAGATGCGAGAACCCACTTGTGCTGCTCCGCCAGTGTGGTGACAAGTTATTATTTATGACAAATTCCCAAAGCATGAAGGCCTTGGCTGGTTCTGGAAGCTGGCCGGTGTCACAAGAGCTTGTGCTACAAAAAGCATGCATTGTGGGTCAGTTTGCGGTCATAACCCCTTCTGAATAGATTTGGGTAACTTTTTAAAGAACACGTTTTATTTTAAAAAAGGCAAATGATACACACAATAATAGATTGGGAAGACATAAAATGGTATGCATTGCAGAGCTGTGGCTCCCTTCTGGTCCCAGGCCTGCCTACCCTGGCCACTGCCCCATCTAGGTTCAGGTCACATGGAGGGGTCCGCATGGGCCCTCTGCTGAGCCATGGGCTCCTCACAGACTTGCGTGTAAATTGATACTCCTGAAACTTTGCACCCCTTTACCTTCCCCTTCTGCCCAAATGTGCGCCTGCTTCTGGGAGAGAAGGCCCGGGGAGAATTCCAGGGGCCTTGGTGAAACCTGTGCGGGGAGGAAGAGAAAGCAGGTCCTATGTAGTGGGGGTGGTCCAGGCATGGCTGAGAGCGTGAGTTTGGAATCAGCAGGCCCGGGCACAAATCCTGGCTCTGCCTCCTTCTAGGTGGATGACTTGGGTAATGACGGAACCTCCCCAAGCCCAGGCTCTTCTTTTGTCACTGGGGACAGTTGTTACTCCATGAGACGCTTTGAAGTTTACATGAGCTAATGCAGTTAGCCACTTGGCACATAACTAAGCGGCAAAAAGTGGATGCTTTCTGTAATTATCACAGAGTGGGTTCCAGGCACCCCATCAGCCCACATTGTTTGCAGATGTACTGGGGTCAAGGGGCACTCATTAGGGCACGGAAGTCAGAGACAACCTGTGTGTTGAGGTGGAAGTTGAAAGTCAATTCTACTGGTTTCACTTTGGTGGGTCCCAGGTTCTATTCCTAGACTTGCCACCCACCTGCGCTCTGATTTTGAGCCTGTCATTTAGCACCCCTGGGTCTCAGTTTCCTCACCTGTTTGATGACAGGGTTGGTCTTAGTCGTCTTTAGGTGTCTCCTGCCCTCACATCCTGGGATTCTTTGCTCGGGAGAGCAAGCTGGGTTCGTGCCCTCCCAGCTCTGGCTTCAGGAAGAGAAACGGAGCTGGCAGGAGCCTGGGGCAGCCCTTGTCCTCTGGCATGAGGAATGACGGGCTTTGACTGCCTTCTCAACATTCTCTTTTCTCCCGTATTTTCTGTGTCTTTCTCTTCCCTGACTGAGTTCCTGAGAGCAGGTGTGCATTCCCTAGGCCCTTGCTTAGCCTGGGGAGGTTCTGAGAGCTCAAACAAGGCAGGACTACAAAAGACGTTGAGTCAGGGGGGAGGGATCGGCCGGAATCAGACTCACCAGGGCCAGGAACAAACATGCCCAGCAAGCACCTGTTGTGGACGGACGAGATGAACGCTGTTCTGGCAAGTCACTGGCTGTGCCTGTCAGCCCGGAGCTAGGCTCCAGGCCACCGTTGTCAAGAACAGGAAGGGCTGCTGTGAAGTAAACCCTCTGCAGCTGGCAGCTGTGTGACGCTGACCCAGCTGTGCTGGCAGGCCACGTGCACACCTGAGCTCCGGCTTGACAGGTTTGCCTTCAGCAAGGCGGTGAAGAGGAAACTTCCTGGCAGGCACAAAAGCTCCGTAATGCCTCCAGGAAAAAAAAAGGAGCACTGTGGGAAGCTGCCTGTTTCAGCGGTAAGACAAGAAGCCGCGTTGGAAAGAGCTTTATTGTGACTGCTCCTGTAGATGAACTTCACTGGGGGATGTGGGAACGCACTCTGTGGAGAGCACTGAGTTTCATTGTTCTTCCATAGTTTCCATGTTCCAATGGGACTTCAGAAAGCAAGGCAACACTCCAGTGGCATATCCTACCTGCTGTGGTCATTCTGCGTTCATGGTCATTTCCGTACGTAGATGGGGAGCCACAGAGGGCAGGAAGAAAAATGGTACCTCTTGGAAGTAAACTTTTCCCTGTCCACCCCCAGCCCGCTGCCTTCCTACAGCCCAGGGCCTCATGTAACAGATGGTATGAACGTTGTTAGGGACAATAGGGAGAAAGAGACGCTGGGGTGTGACCCAGGAACGTGCAGAAGGCTGAGTTTCTCCAGAGAAAAGGGAGCAGGAGCCTCCTGCCTGCCCCACTGCACCCTACACTGTCCCCCGGTGACCCCACAATGCTGACCACGTGTCAGTCCAGCCCCCAAACCCTTGAGGAAGACACAGTGAAGCTGTACCCGCTGCGCCCTTTCATGGCAGGGTTTCTCCTTGTCTCCATGGATCTCATCACACTTTCCTGTGGCTGCTGAAACCTGAGGGACCCCATGTGGGATACCAAGCCCGTCTGGAGGTCTTCAGAGCCTTTGCTTAGTTCTCGTTGTTTGGGGGCTGCTGTCTGTCCCTCTGTCAGTTTCCTTCTGAGAAAACAAAGCCCTTGTGGAAAGGCCCCTCGAAGCTGGCCCTGCCAAGCCATGGGCAGGGGTGCTTTTGGGAGACCTGCTGCCTTGCCCATCAGAGCTCTCCTCTCGCTCTCTCCTCACAGCTGAGGTGCCCACGAGGCCCCACCGGCCATGTGCAGGAAGAAGTGAGGGAAGGTCTTAGGCCTTGACAAAGTGACCTCTGCCCCCTCCATCTGTGTTCTGGACTCGTGTTAGCAGGGACCTCTTCTGCCTTTCCAGGGTTACCTGGTGGGCCTGATGCAGTCAGAAAGGTTCTTATCAGAGGGAGGCAGGGGGTCAGAATGGAGAGAAGATGCTGTGCTCCTGGCCGTGAAGATGAAAGAATGGGCCAAGGGATGCAGGTGACCACTGGAAGCTGGAAAAGGCAAGAAAACAATTCTCCTGTTGAGTTTCCAGGAGGAATGCGGCCATGTTGACTTTAGACTTCTGACCTCTGGAACTGTAAAAAGTAAACTTATGTTGTTTAAAGCCACTAAATTTGTGGTACGCTGTTACAGCAGCAAGTAGAAATGAACACAAACAGGAACAAATGCCATGGCTCCTCCTGTGATTTTTTTTTTTAGCATCTATTCAGGAATAGAACACATGACAAAAACGATACCTCAAATTCAGTATTGCACTGAGAGCCTGTTAACCACACAGCAGCCGTCAACATCTGGGAAGCAATGTAACTCACACCCAGTTCATACTAGGTGATGGACTCGTTCACTCCCTCATTCACTCATTCCTTTATTCATTCATTTGTGTGTGTGTGTTCTGAATGTGACCCCTGACCCAGGCTGTCTGGATTTAAATCTCCACTCTGTCAGGTAAAGCCGTGTGACCTTGAGCACCTTCTCTGTGCCTCAGTGCCCTCACCTGTAAGTGGGAGTAATGATAATACCTACCTTATAGTATTGTGAGGATTCCATGACTTACTGTGCAGAAAGTATTTCAAAAAAATCCTTGGCATACTGTAAGTGCTATCAAATGTGTTTTTTATTAAAACATAGGATAGCTATGAGAGGCACATTATTGTTTCAACAGATAATGTATAAATAATTTTTAGTCCTGCTTTACCTCGTTGTACTTTTGTTTTTTAGTATGTCCCAAGGATGCCTTGCAGAGGAGAAAGTACAACTGATCACCTCAAATCAATGCAAGCACTTTTTTATCGAATGGGTTCTCGGCCTGATCATGCAGCCCAGCTCCTTAGACATTCACTCCTCCCACCAGCCAGGGTGGGAGGCAAACCCTCCTGCCGTTCTGACTTCCCTCATTGGGCCCTCCGGATGGCACTGGGGCCTCCACAACAGCCATTCACTACCTCTTCGTGGGGTCTGAGGCGGGAATATGCCCCGCCCTGCAGGGTGAGTTGTGGCCGGGTTAGGCCTGTTATGTAATCCCACTTACCTTGGCCAGTTAGCTGGGGTTTGTGACCAGTTCTAGCCAGTGACACGTGAGTAAAAGTGTCATGGTGGATTCCTGGGAAAGCTCTTTGCTGGTGAAAAGAAAATGTGTAGTCTTGGTTCTGTCAGGAAGACAGATACCACTCTTCAGTGCTTCAAGCCGGAGGGGGTTTGACACAGGGGCTTCAGTGGTGCACAAGCGCCGAGAGGGCTGGAAAAGCAAAAGTGAAGGGGATCCAGCCCATCTCTCAGGTCACTGCTGGCTTTCAGAGAGAGGCAGGATGCGACAGGACCTGGCAGAGACTGCCGGGACGGCCACAGCCCTCTGCAGACCACAGCAGGTGAATTTTAGGTAAGTTCCCAGAGGCCACTACGAAATCTCACGTTTGCACTGCCCTTTCTCTTTCCTACTCATTCACTGGTGCATCCTAACCCAGCTCCCTGCTAGCAAGGGATTCTGGGATCTGTAGTTCCAGGCTCTCAGCCTCCAAGGGGAAGGGGATGCACAGAAAGTAGGCAATGGTGTAAAGGCACTCTGGAACAAAGAGAGAACCTTTCTCTTCCTACTTTCGTACTTTTATTTTTAAATCTGGACAAGAAGCATGGAAAAGATATAGCCAATCCTGTGACTGTAAGGCAAAGAATTCATTCATTCACTCTGTCATTTTTTTTTAACACACATGTCCAGAGGGTCATCCTAGGCAGAAGCTCTGGCCCTTGACCCTGACCATTTAACTGGCTACACTGCTGCACTAGTGAGGATAACAACAGCAGCAATTGAAACTTTTTGAACACTTTCTAAAGAAATATTCTGCTGGACCATATTAAGTATTTTACATGCATTATTTCATCTTCAGCCACACCACGTGACTATACGCATGCAGATTCCACACTCAGAGCATAAAATGCCCACTAACAGGAGGACATGTACTGCGTATTCATCACGCTCCAGGCACTGTTCTGAACTCAGTGCATGTATTAGTTTATTTAGTTCTTCCAGCAACCCTGGAGTTACGTCCTGTTATCATCACCTCCTTCGTGTGGTTGAAGAAACTGAGGCAGAGAGAATTAAGCTACTTGCTCAAGTGGAGCTGAGGTTTGAATCCAGGTGGCTTGGACCAGAATCTGTGAATGTAACCACTACTCTGAGCTAGAAGCTGACGGCAGTGGCTGCCTTTTCGGGAAGGGGACTCTTCGGGCCAAGTTGTGTTGGGGGTTCACTTTGACCATAACCCCCTGTGTAGCATTTGACTTTTCCAGCATGTCCCACTGACCCTCTTCTCCCACTGCTCTCCAACACGCTGCTGTGTTCCCTCTAATCCACAGCTGCAGGCACAGCCTGTACTTGGGCCCCCAGGCCTTTGTCCATCTGCTCCTGCAGCTGACTGCCTCCCTCCTTTCTCCCTGTCCCCAGGGCCGAACCCCAACCAGGCCCAGGGTTCAGACCCAACACCACCACCTCTTTCCTCAGAAAAGCTTTCCTGATTCCACACCCAGATATGACCACTTCCTGCTCCCAAATCCTGTTTAATTTTTTTTTTGTTTAGGTCCCTCTTCTCGTATTTGCCATAGTCTGTCTAGTGTATGTTGTCTGTTTATCTTCATGCACTCAGCATTTATTCAATATTAGCCAACATTTATTGAGTATTTCTACATACCAACTACTCTGCTAGGCCCTGGAAATCCAAAGATCAAACAGAGCACTGACCTTCAGAAGTCCCCCTCATGAACAGTGGTTAACTGGAATGAGGTATGGACCAGCTCTGCCATATGTGCCAAGGGCGGAGAGAACTGAGCTTGAGTCCGTTAATTGATTGAACCTTGGGGCAGAGAGCCTTTTACTTCCGGGGTGATGCTGGAGGTCGCTTGGTAATGACATAAGTAGGGAACCAAGCCCTGCTTTTGAACCCAGCCCTACCACTTGCAGTTACTGTGACTGACTGTGTTGGCTTTAGTTACCTCATCTTTAAAATGAGGTACTACTAAGTACTCCCCTCATAGGGATGCTGTGAACATTCAGGATGTGAAATGTTGAGCCTGGTGCCTGGTACTTAGTAGGTCCTCAACAGTGGTACCTTGGTATTCGTCACTAATTCATTTCGGAGCTTGTGGCAAGTGCCAAAACTGACCGTCCCAAGCAGGTGCTGAGACACTTTTTTCTCATCAAAATGCGACAAGGGCAGGGTTTAATGAGTTCTGAAGCCGACGAGTACTGAGGTGTGACTGTATTTATGATGCTCAGCCCTGAAGACATCTGTGGAAGTGGGAGAGGGAAGAGAGGAAGAACACCTAAGGCAAGCAGTTGGAACAGCATGTGCAAATGCATCAGGGCACGCGGTTGTGTGGCATCCGCAGTGGTGGGAGGGGTAGGTATACATGGAGGAGCAGATTGAAAGGGAATGGGGAAGGTAACGTGGACAAAAAAGGGACTCTATGGAAAGTAACCTCACAGAGTGATCTGATCATAAATTCCTACCTGGGCAGGTCTTGGCGGGTAGGCATGCCCCAGGCCTATAACTTCTTCAGTGAAAGGGTTTAAGCCAGCCCTGTCCATTGTTCTTGTGCATCTAGGTTAACACGCCTTTGAAATACCAGAAGGAAAACCCCTCAAAGGGTGTGTTAAGGGAGCATTTAATCTTAATTACCCTACAGTCCAATCTGCCTCGCTTTCTCTCAGCTTCCTTATGTCCCCTCCTTAATTTCAAATGCACAGAAGAAGATGCAAGGCTATTATTCTCTGGGATCTTGGGATCTTATTATTTGGGATCTTGCTCTCCAGCGTACATCATCAGTTTGGCCCAAATAAACTCTTCTAAATGTTCTCTACAGGTTTGGACGGTTTTTACTTTGACAGTAGAGAGCCTGATCTCCCTCAGTGTGAAGGTGGAGTCTATCTCTGTACCATTAACCCTGAGCAAGCTCATAATCCCTCAATCAGTGTTTATTAAAATGAATTCAATAGTTAAATCCAATTCCCTCTGGGGCCATAACCACTCTTAGACTGGGAAAATGAGCCAGCCCACCTCCCTGCCCTCCCCTGCTGCAAAAAAAAACAAGTCTTCAACAAGCTTAGGCCAGAGAGATGCAGAGCAGAGGCAGCATCCCACAGCTGTGGGATACCCTCCCTGAGTGTACAAACCTCTGGCTGTCTAAACCTCCCCCTGCCCTCATGTCTCTGTTCCTGCATTCGTGGGACCCAAGCAACTATGACTAGGATTGGGAAGCTGGATTAGGAGCCGACTGTGTTGCTGGATGTTCTTCTAGAGATCAGACTCCAGCTTGGGCTGGGTCAGCTGAGGACATGTTGGGGCCTGTGGCCACAGGAAGTGCCTCTGATGTCCTGGGAATCTGTCTCTTGGTTTTCCAACTCTGCTCTTTATTTTTCTTATGGCCTCTTCCTAATCCCATTTGGCCAAGACAGGTGAGTCAAAATTTCTCCTGAAGACCTGTGGCAAGTGGCAGTTATCTTCTGAGTCATGTGCTGCCTAACACCTTGCCCACACAGAGGTCTCACCCTGCAGAGCCTAGCCAGTTTGCAACCACACCCCTTTCAACAGAACAGACTCACCTTGTCAAAGTCATAGGGCGTGCCAGAGGTCAGAGCACATCGTCTGCCTGGCAGGAAGGCTCTGAGATCATGCAGCAATTGCTTGAAAGGGTTGCTTTAAAACTAAGAGACATACACATAGGTCTCCAATTTAATCCTGATTAAAAAACACAAAACTTCCTGCTAAAACTTGAACTTGCCAGGTAGTGTTTTCTGGTTTTTGATTTAGCAGGGCATACAACACTTTTTGTACAATATAATAATCACAATCACCATTTTTCTAGGTGCCCCACACCATTTCTATCCTGCGTCATATTAAGCCAGGTTACCTACTCTGCCATTGATTGCGGCCAGATTATGCAAACACCAATTCAAAAATTAGGTAGAAAAACTGGATTCCAGTCTCCCCTGGGCCAATTAATTAGCTCTGTGACCTTGGGCAAATCACTTCATTCCAAGAGGGGTCCATGATCATTCCTGCTGGGCTCACCTTATGGTACAGGTGTGAGGACCAAATGAAGTGGTAATGAGTGGGGGAAGCTCTGTAGCCGCTATGAGCTGTACAAAGTGGCAGCTTTGACATTAATAGCACAAAGTCTCACCTGTGTCCCTGTTTAAGGAGGGGAGTATGCCTTTCCCAGAGAGTGGACTAGGGGACTAAGAAAGCCGGAGTGACAGCCTTCTACAACAGAACACAGGGCGATCCCAGTCAGGGTCCTCCACAAACAGGGGGGCTTTTGTGTGTTGGATGCGGAAAGCTGGAGTTTTGAGGTCAAACTTGAATTCCCATCTGCCCCTTAGTGGTAACAACTCAAATAGTGGCACCTGTGAGTCCTTTAACCTTGCAGAAACTGGGTTTGTCACCTGTAGTGTAGACGTAGGGGTACCTACCTTGCAGGGCAGTGGGCATTGCAGGAAGGTGCTGGAGGAATGTTAGTTTTCTCCTTCTTCCCCCAAATGGTAGGGTGGGCCTAGAGAGGGTCTCAATTTGTGCTGCACATTAGAGCCACCTGGGGGACTTCTAATAAATTGTGCTGCCCAGGACCCATCCCAGACCAATTAACTCAGAACCTCTGGGGGTGAGCCCGAGCTTCCACTGCTTTCAGAACTCCCGGGGAGATTCCCGAGGCAGCCAGCCAGGAGAGCTGTGGGTGGAGGGTAGAATACACAGGCGGCCATGTCTGCGTGTGGCACGCCCAGGCTGGGCCCCCTCAGCTGTGCCTCCGTCCCTCCCATTTCCTCATCTGCTTTGATCTAATGAGGCTGCATGAGAGCGAAGTAGTGCAAGAGTCAACCCACAGTTGAGGCCACAAGCACGTCTCTGTCCAGCCTGGTGGTGGCAGAAGCCTGGTTCCCTTAGAAATGGGGCTCCTTCTTGGTCTCCTCTGCTTTCCTTTCCGTCCCTCTCCATCTCCACAGCAGTGTCGTGACTGTCCCCTCACCACCTGCCCCCATGTCCTCTCTTCTCTCATGCATCGCACAGCTATCTCGGACCACTGAGTGTCAGGCCCTGGGGTAGGCACGAGGAGTTTCAGACCCAGGATCCCCCCATGAAGGCCAAGCCAGAGAGGGAGTCGGCTGGAGACCAGAGGAGAGCAATGGCCCTGGAGTCCAGCGCAGCTGCCTGCAGTTCTGGATCCAACGTGTGGCCTTGTTCGTGTAATTTAACCTCTGAGACTCAGCTGTTTCATCTACAAAATGGGGCTAATCATGCTCCCTTTTCAGGTTTGTTGTGAAAGTAAAAAAAAAAAAAAAAAAGACAGAAGAAAAGAGCCTGCACATAGTAGGTGTTCAGTTATCAACAGACAGGAGGCCAGTGACGGAGGCACAAGCAACGCCCAGTGGGCTTCCTCCGTCCTCTCACTTCATCTCATCTCACAGCCGTCACATCTTTCCCCTCTCACCCCTCCCCCTCCTCCTTGACTCTCCCTTTCCTTTCCTTTCACTAGATGGGCAATGACCCCGCCTCCATCCTGCTACCACTGGGATCATGAAATCGACAACCTTTATTGAATAGCTATCATGTCCCTGCTTTTCATTTTAAAAACATGTGACTAGAATTTATTACCCTCAACTAAGTTTGCTGTGCATGCGTGTGCTGCTGCCTGATGAGACATCAGCATGTTCTCTCTCAGGGGCTGAGCCGCTGCTGGGCAAGCTGAGCTGGAAACTCCCCTGACCCCCTTTGCTACCGGGCCCTCTGTGTGCGGTGTCAGCCTGAGAAGAAAGGATGGAGGGAACGGACAGTGAGAAGACCACAGGTGAGGGGATTTGGGGCTCCCTCCCAGCTCACTGTCTCCCCTCCAGGCTTCTGTCTCCCTGCTGCTGGAGTGAGGCAATCACAGAGGCCCACGGCTGCCTCACGCCTCGGGGCCTCAAGCCCATGTTCCCTGACTACGTGGGAACCCGTCCTTGGGGCTGAAGGCTGGGGCCCACTCCCCAGGGACTCTGCACGGAGGACAGACTCTTCCTCGGGGTGCTCCCACGTGGGCCTCACCCCGAGCCACTCCCACAGCCACTGTCTGACCTCGCTCTGACCTCACTGGAACCACCCACCCTCTTCGGGCCTAAGTGCAGGCCCTAGAGCTCAGCGCTCAGCCCTGCCCCTCCCCCACCCCGAGGCCCAGATTTCTGTGGAAAAGTGGCAGCCCCCCAAGAAGCCATGAGAGGAGCCTTACCTGCAGCCTCCCTGCCCCTGCCATCAGTTCCCCAAAACTATCTGAACTGGTTGGAAGCTGATACCTGCACAGATTCAAGCCCAAGGGCTGGGCTGACAGTTGGCAGCTTGCTTCTAAACTGCTGGCTAGACAGAGAGGGGTCTTGGCTAGCTTAACATTTAAAGTGCTAGTTTTTCTGTAAAATGTACCACTGCCTTATTTACTCCCTCATTAAATTGAAAGACTGCAAAAACAAATAGAGTACACCCGAGAACATGCAGGCCTCAGGAAGTAGGTTACTAGTGAGAGCCTCCCAGACAGAGCCATCCCTGAATAATAAAGCAGTCCCGTTTCTAGAAACTTCTCAGCTCTGTTGTGGGGGACGAGCGGCCTCATGGACAGACACTAAGAGAAGGGGGTACAGCTCACAGTTCTGGCTGTTTTAACTTCTCAGTGGGTAGGCCGTGAGTTCTGCGAGCAATAAAAAGCGAACTTTTTATCAAGAACATGATGGAATATTATTTTGTTAATAGCTGAAATCAGACATCTTTTTTTTTAAAACACATTTTGAAAATAATCATCTTGGGATAAAACCAAAGAGGTGTGAGGGAACCTTTATCTCAGATATTTAGGACACGGGACACAGATTTTAGGGCCATTCTGGCAAAGGTGCCATGTTCCTAGCCCATCACAGTAAAAACGCAGATGGTCTTCTGTTCTGTTGGGTTGGCAGGGCTCAAGCCCCCACACTGGGGGAACGGTTCCTTCTCCATCCCCCCGAAGTCCAGGAGGTGCAGCTGCCATCCCAGTTGCTCTGTCTTCTGTGCCCGTTGGCTCTACATGCCCTGCCTGAAACTTCTCGGTGACTTTGGCCCAGGGGTCATTTCCTTCTTCACTTTCGTGCCTGCTGTAATTACTGTTCACGCCCGCCGTCTTCTGTTTCTTCTAGATCTCCCCCGCATAGGCAGCAAGCTTCAGGAGGGCAGGTGCTAGCAGGCCTGTTCACCACTGTACCTCTAGTGCCTAGCTCAGGGCCTGGCAAATAGTCGGTGCTCAATAGCTAGCTGCTGGATGACTTCAGTTCTGCATCCCAATTCCAGTGTTCTGTGGATGATCTGCTTCCAGTTGCTTTCGATTGGGTGCTCCGTGAGAGAGAGGATAGAACTTCGGAGAAGCTCATGGAATAGGTAAGCAGCTGTCCCTCCCCGCTCAAAGGGCTGATGTGAGGACTAAATGTGGTTGTATTTGGCATATTAGTACTTAGAGGACATTAGAAGATTGTACTTGTTTATTATTTCTGCACATCCATTAGGACTTAGGTCTCAGCAACAGCCTCATTTACTGGGAGGACAGGATCCTCCGAGCCTTTCTCAGACAACAGGAGAGGCTGCAGAACCCAGGTGGAATCAGAGACCCAGAGGCATCTGTTGTAACTGCTCATTTCAGTAGTAGGACCCAGGCTAGGCTACGGCAATAGAATAACCTCCAGACACAGTGGCTCATTCAAAATATGAGTTTATTTGCCTGCCAGTCAGCGATCCAGCATTTTGAGGGAGACTTCACCATTCATTCTCCTTGCACAAGTTCCATATCTGTCTCCAAAGTTGCTTTAGTTCTTGTGATGTACCAGATGATGGCAAGAAGAAAAGGAGGACAGGGGTGCACTTACCCAATCAAGAAAACAGAAATCACTTCTGCTTATAAATCATTGGCCACAACGCAGTCGTATGACCACACCTACATGCAAGGGAGCCTGGGAAATGTAGTCTTTTAATGGGCAACTATGTTTCTCCCTAAAACTCTATTATTATGGAAGAAGGGAAAAGTGGATATTGGAGAACAACTGGTGGTCTCTGGTGAGATCCAGGGCCCTGTGTCTGCTGCAGCTGCTTATGACACTGCGTCAGTGTGATGTGGCACCACTCCCGGCCTCACACACAATGTTCTGTTTCCACTGTTAAGCCAGTCAGCAAGCCTGCTTCCTGCTCCAGTGAAACCTGGAATTGCAAAAGCGGGAAGAGAAAACTCAGTTTTGAAATAGTGATCACGTAAACACGAGGGGATGATGGGCAAGTCCATAACCATTGGTGGGGAGCCTCTAGATCAGCGCTGCTCAGGTGTGGCCCGTGGGTTTACGTTGGCCGGGGAAGTGGTGCCCGTTGGCACGTGGGGAAAGTGCACAGATCGAGAGGGAGCCTTAGAAACCTTTAAAGCTATATGACAGAATAATTTCATATTGGCTGAATATAATAGTCAAAATGAGAGCTTGTATTTTGTATGCCTTTTTAAATTTAATTTTTTCAATAATTCATTTTTATTGTGTTTTACATGAGCACTGGTCCATGACAGATAAGACCCCCCCAAACTGTTCCTTCTGCACAGACAGTTTGAGAGGCACCAGTCTAGGCCTCAGAAACTTTGTTAAAGTTTCACATGTTGTTTCGTGTATCCCCGAGGGAAGAATAACTCATCTCATGTTGTAGAGGAGAAAGTGAAGGCTCCGAGCTTAGTCCCACAGCTAGATTGCAGAGCTGACCTCTGCAGTCCTGTTGGCTGAGGGCCCGGGGCCCCCACAGGGATCTTGATGACTGAGGGACCAGCTTCCAGGCTCCCTGGGACCCAGGCGGCCCATGCAGTCATAGCCAGACCCAGAACACAGAGGCTGTGAGAGGCATCGAAACAAGTTCAAGTGGGATGGTTATTATAAAGGGCTGTCCATTGTGCACTGCAGAGACCTGTAGAGAACAGGCTTCTCTTTAAAAACAGGACAGGCCTGCAGCTGAGGGCAATGCCAGCAGGAGCCTGCATGTGGGTCAGGGAAGGAGGACATGGAGCCATACCTACTCCACCTGGCCTCTGGCTTCGGCTTCTGGAACAGAGCAAAGCACAGTTCAAGACCACCACAGGGGTTAATGAGAAGCAGGTGAGTTGCCTACCTGCCACTTTGCCTGTTGGTACTGTTGACCTTTTTCTGGCAGTAGCTCGATGATCTTGCTTTGGAGGATCTCTCCCTGCCTCCTCCCTCCCAGTGTTTGTTTTCCTAGCTGCTGTTGTGTTGTTCGGGGAGGAGCAAATGACCCAATTAAAGCCCCGGTGACACAGTGAGGGTGGAGCGGAGGCTATCCCTCTACATTTAAACCAAGGAGGGTGTGAGGCTGGGGCTGGGGCGACCAGCTTGCCACCCAGGAGAGGGGCTGTTTGAGGATGGAAGGAATTCAGGTAGAGCTGGCAGCAGAGACACTAGGCCTTGATGACGTCATCGGAGACCTCAGATCCAGGGTGAGACGGAATGGAGGAACGAAATGGGATGTGGCTCATATTTTGTGGGTGCGTGCTTAACCAGGTAGGGTTGAGTTTTCTGCTGTCATTTACAACCCAGAGCCTTCAGCTGATGTTAGTTCCCCACATGTCCTTTGTCTTTCCTAGCCTGGCCAAGGCTACTCATCAAGTCCTGACAAGAAAAGGGTCATATGATCAGTCCACAGGCTGGTTGGATTTGGGAATATGACTCCTTCCACCCTCCTCACTTCCAGGATTCCTCCAATGCATTCCAGAAAGTTTTAGCATTGTAGGCACTGCAGCGCAACCCCTCAGCCATAGAAGGCCACCCTTCCTACCCATGCATAGCCCCTTGGGCAGCACTTTCAGAACCCGCCCCATCTAATCCTCACCACACACCCAGGAAGGCAGGTATTATAACCCCTGTACTGCAGATGGGGAGACTGAGGCCAAGGGAACTCCAGATCTCGGCCTGAGCTCATGAAGCAGGAGTCCTTGTCTAGTACTCCTCCTACCATGTTCCTACCATGTGTGTGTCTTTGTGATGTCCCAGCGACTCATGCTAACATGGATCTCCCCGTCCCCAGTTCATCCCTCACACAAGCCAGTCTCCGCAAGGTGCTGCCCTTCCACTGTTTCCAATGTTCTCAAGGCAAAGCCCCAGCCTCTCTCTCCCAGATGCCCAGAACCATTTTTAGCCTCCCTTGTGTGACTTGCTTTTGCTCACCTGAGCTGGTTGTGAACATGCCATTTCTTCCTCCTGTTCTTTTCCCCCGGAGTCTGCCCTCCCAGCTGGATGCTCTGACCCACCTTTGTGCTCCCTCAGGCCCCTTCCCCAGATGGCCTCCTGAACTCCAGGCTCTTGTGTATAACTGCCCTCTGGGTTGTATCCTCTTGGAGGCCACCCCCGCCCCAAGCACCTTAAACCCAAGTTCCAAATGGTATCATCGTTTCCCTTCTGCCCAAGCCTGCTGTTCTCCTGGACCCTGAGACTAGCCCCATCATCCATTTACCCAGCAGCCCACAGCAGAAACCCAGGGGCATTCCCTCCTCTCTCCCCCTTCATCCCACATCATCTCAAGCACCCAGTCTCACCTTCAGTTTCTAGTCTGTACACTTATTGCCATCACCTTGGTTCTAGCCACCACCGCCTGGCACCTGGCTTTCTGCAGCAGCCAGGTGTGAACAGGCCGTCAATCTGGGTTCCAGGCTTGTCTTCCCCACACATTCTTCCTACTGCAGCCAGATGTTGATTCTAAAACTGGCTCAATAAATTTCCTTCCTCTGTAAAAACCTCCATGGCTCCCCACTGACTTGGCTCCTGCTTGCCTTTCCACCTTCATTTCTGACTGGCCTGCTTACTGAACTCCTAGCAGGTCTTTGAGGCGATGTCAGTCTCCCTCTAACAACCTTGTTGCTTCATTCTGGGCTTCACCCCAATATGTCCCATGATGCTACCTCCTTCAGGAAGCCTTCCCTGAGCACCCAGGGGTAGCAGATCCCCCCTCCATGCACTCCTCCGGGGCACAGATGACTGTGTGGTTTTTGTCTGTCTCTCAGTTTATACAGGGAGCACCTTAAGGTCTGGGACTGACTTACTCACTGGTGTGTTTCTAGCTTGTTGCTCAGGGTCTAGTTCATAGAAGATGTGCTTCACAAATGCTTAGTTGAGTGAATGAATGAATCACCCTGGTGCTGGGGTTCCCAAACTATCAGCCACCTGAGGGTGCTGTGGACTGGGAAGTCTTGGGGACCTCCACCCCAATCCCTTCATTGCTCTTCTTCCCAGCCCCAGGCTATCTCATCTTCGGACTGAATTGCACTGGGGTGGCAGCAGCATCCATTTTAAGAGAGTCCTTGGTCAGGGAGGCGGGCACAGCCCCAGGCAGCTGTGAGGGAGAGCAGAGGCAGCAAAGATCTGTGGCTCATGAAGGGTCAGCAGGTACACAGCAGCCCTGGGAGGGTCGGGGGATGGGAAACAGGTAAGGAGAGAAAGGCCCACTCCAACTCCCTGGCCTCCCAGAGCAGTTCTCTCCTTGAACATGAGTACCACAGAGAACCTGGTAAGGAAGAAGTCCTGGGCAGTGGAGACAAGCCAGAGCAGGCCCTTCTGTGTTCTCTGTCTCATAGCCAGCTGAGTCCCCAAGCCTGGCTGGAGTTTTGGTCACTGGTACCCTAGGTCTGCACATCAGGGAGCCAGTCAGCCTCTTCTGGTGGGTCAGCTTGCCCACCTCTCCTGAGTCTTCACCCATATCTCAGGACTTGGGGCTGCCCACCACGCCCCATCCTTCTTCACCCAGAGCTCCAGAACAGTCACTAGGGCAACCGCGTGGTGGACACTGTGTGCTAAGCACCCTCCTCAGCATCCCTTTGTAACAGAGTCCATATGCCCTCGGTTATCAAGCCGACACCATGCTGCCGGGGTTGTGATTGTCCTTCGGAGGAGGACAATCTTTAGGGCCACACATTGAGATGTGCTGGGTCTGTCTGACCCACGGTACAGCTCTTCCCACAGCTCAGGGCTGCTTCTCTAGCTCCACCTTCCCCCAGAAATCGGGCCTCTCACAAAATCTGGGGCCATCTTGTTCCCTTCCTTGGGCTCTTGGAACTCCACAGGCCACCCCTTGTGGCTTTTTGCCAGGGCAAAGCTTCTGTCCACCCTGTCCTGGGCCCGGGCATGGATGGTCAGACTGGCCAGCCCTGCTCAGAGCCTGGGCTGTGGCTACCAACTCTGGTTCTGTCATCATCCTGTAAGCTCAGCGAGGCTACAGGTGTCCCCATCACTCTAGGACACAGAACAGATTCCCTGGAGATTCCTTGTGTTGCCTTTTTCTGTGAAGGCTGTACCTGTAACCAGAGCGGCAAGACTTTTGAAAGTGAGGGCCAAACCTTTTTCTATAGGAAAGAAGGAGGTAATGCGTTCTTCACTCTGGGCCTTGTTATTAAGAGGAGGTTTGAATGCGTATTAGTTCACCGGTGTGTGACCTCGGACAAGTGACCCACCCTCTCTAAGCCTCAGTGTGCATTGTGGTAAAGTGGAGATGGTAAAATCTAACTCGGGGGGGGGGGGCGGTGCTGTTGTGAGAATCAAAAGAGACCACGTATGGAAAGCGCCAGAACAGTCCTGGCAATTAGCAGGTGCTCGATCAAGGGTAGCTCGCATTGTTAAGGCTGTTGACTTTGTTCCCTCTGCCCACCCCGTGAGACTTCGGTCCTCCTGGCCCGGGCATTGTCTCTCTCCTTGGCATCTCTCTCTTTTCCCTTTTTAAGGGCACTTCTGCAGCTCCCGGCCGCACAGTCAGCTCCAGTTCAACCCCGCTCGGAGTCCTGGGACCCTGCCAGCACTCATGGCCCAACCAGCCCGAGTCCTCTGCTAACATTCCTGTGAACTGTAGTCAGGGATCTGCCTGAGGTCTGTCCGGGTGTGTCTGCGCCTGGGAGGGAGGGGGCGAAGGGAGGGGAGCAGCAGCTGTTCTGTTGTCAGCCAGTCACAGCGAGGGTGAGGCCAGGCCACAGTCTGCCCAGGCCAAGAACAGGAAACAGGTGGACTTTGCTGAGGCCCAGATGGGGGTGGGCTGAGAGGAGGCCCACGCCTGGGCATCAGGAGGCACATGGTGGAATGGAAAGGCCTCACCCCTGAGTTCCCAGGCTGGGGAGTCCAGAGGCCCTCAGCTGGGTTTCAGGTTACTTCGAGACAAGGCAATCAATTGACTCACGCTATTGCACATTGAAAATTGTTTAGTCACTGTCCGCCTCTCAGGGCGCAGGATAAGTTGCTATAACAAAAGACCCCAAAAGATGATAGTGTAAATGAGACAGGACTTTCATTTTCTCTCACATCACAGTCTGACAGGGCTTGTGTTGTCACTCGTGAATGCCGTTTTCTTCCATCCTGTGCGCCTACCATTCCCAAAGACAGGTGTTCTAAACCTCGGATGTTCTAAATATTCTAGATGTTTCAAACAAGGCTGGCTAGAATCCAGTCTCTCTGAACCTTCATCGGAAAAAAATTACATCCTGATTTCCACCAAAGTCTACCTGAAAATTAGCATGGCCGTCCATGATGACATCAGGCCACAAACACAAACATATTGGCAATTTCTGTGACCTCACCTCCAGTAGGGACCACAGGTATTTCCACATCACATGTCATTGCAGACACTGTAAGAAAGGCCGTTTATTCTCGTTACCGTTACTTTGAAAGCAGGGTAGTTGTTAGATCTATTGCTAGATTGTTCTTTAATGTGTTGTATACTATTAGATCATAAGTCTTTAATATTTTTATAATATTTCAATATAGTTGTTTTTCTTTGTAATCCTATGATTTTACTCCATGAATTTAAGGACATTATTCTGAGAAGGACTCACAGGTGTCTCCAAACAGCCAAAGTGGGTCCCAGGCTGATTCCCCGCTGTGCCCCAGATCCCAGCCCAGCTCAGGCCCATCACTCAAGTGGCTCCCTTGTTTCTTTCCCACTCCACTAACTCCCCCTCTCTGTTGAGTCATTTCCATCAACATGTTAACGTGCTGTTATTTCCTCACCATCAGACATCTCCTCTTGACCCTGCCTCCCTCACCAGCTCTTGTCCCTTTCTTTGTCCCTCTTCATAGCAAAACTCCTCAGGACAGTCTACAGGTGCTGACCGCAGCTCCTCTTCTTTGTTTCCCTTAGACCCACTCCAGCCAGCCTTCCATCCCCACCACTCCACGGGCACTTCTATTGACAAGGTCACCAGAGATCTTCACGCCATTAACCCAGTGACCACTTGTCTCATCTTCCTGACCCATCAGCAGCACCCGTCAGCAGCATTGGACCCACATGACCACTCCTTGGAAATACTGTCTGTCCTTGGTCTCCCCCCGACCTCGCTGGTTGCTCCTCAGTTTTATCTCCTTGACCCAAGCACTGCTAAACCCCGAGGTCAGACCTTGGCCCCTTCTCTGTCTGTAGTCCCATGGTGATCTCACTCGGTCTCATGGCCTTGAACATCAAACCATAGCTGGATGACTCCCAATTTTATTTCTCCAGTCTGGACCTCTTCCCCAGTTCTAGTCTCATGTTTCTAATCATCTACTTGGCTCTAATACATATCTCAAGCTTAACATGTCCAGACCCCAAATCCTGATCTTGTCCCAAAAAGCCCCTCCTCCCCTAGGTGTTCCTATCTTTCCGGTCACTGGGGCCAGAGCCCTTGGAGTCATCCTTATTCCATTCTTCCCCTCATTTCCCATTCCCCGTTGTCTTCAAAATCACTTGGAGTTGGGCCACTTCTCATCCCTTCATAGCCACCAATCTTGTCCATGTTACAACCGTCTCCCATCTGGATTCGTTAAATAGTTTCTAATTGGTCTCCCTGATTCCAGCCCAGCCTCCTACAGTTTATTCTTAGCGTCCAGATGGAGGGATTCTTCTAAAATGAAAGCCAGATCAGATCACTCCGCCCACCACCCTCCAACAGCTCAGCCTCCGTGGGTCTCTGAGTGAAGTCCAAGTTTTCCACAATGGCCCACAGAGCCTGTCCTTATTCTCTCCTCATTCACAGCAGGCCTTCTTGCAGTTCCTCTCGCTCATTAGGCGAGCTCATGCCTCAGGGCCTTTCCACTTGTGATTTCTTCTGCCTGAAAGGCCCTCCCCAGAAGGCCACAGGGCTCACTCACTCACCTTCTTCAGGGCTTTCTCAAATGTCACCTTCTCGATGAGGCACTCCCACACACCCCACTTCCCTCAGCAGACCTGGTTTCCTTTCCTGCTTTATTTTTCTCCATAGCACTTATCACCATCTGTTAGGCTATGATATTATCATTTGTTTTGTTACGGTCTGTTTCCTGGCCATAGTAGTCAAGCTTCTTGGGAGCAGGGACATTTGTCTGTTTTGTTCACTTCTGGTTCCTGGGACTTAGAAGGGTACCTAATAAACAGTTGTTAAACGTATGAATTGATGATCCTCTTCTGTAGCCCTGTTGAGGTCCTGTAGGAGGGTTTCTTTCTCCCCCCATCCTTCTGCTCCCTAGAAACTTTCCCCAATACATTAAACTAGGGCTGGGAACCCATAAGCAGAAGCAAGAAATAGATTATTTGGTGGAGACCAAAGGCACAAAACAGAGAAGGTGGAGTGTGTACGTTTAGTTAGCATGCATGTATTGAGTGGAGCTATGGGCTGCCCCGGGGACAGAGATGAATGAGCTCTGTCTCTGTGCTCCAGAAACGCTGATACTACGGTGGAGACAGATGGGCTGTTACGCTTACAGTGGCGTGTTTCCACCGGGTCCATCCTGAGGTGGAGGGATGAGCCTGATGATGACGGTCTCTGCCCATCAGGGACAACAGAGGATGCTCCTGAT
The DNA here is from genome assembly GCA_007922815.1 of Macrotus californicus. Taxonomy (NCBI): domain Eukaryota; kingdom Metazoa; phylum Chordata; class Mammalia; order Chiroptera; family Phyllostomidae; genus Macrotus; species Macrotus californicus. Next base: position 158,435 of record VMDR010000522.1, read on the forward strand.
AGGGTAATAAGGGCTATCATTTGTTGCACACCTGTCCTGTGCTGCGTGGTATAATAAGAAACCTATTTGGTTTTTGTTGCCAGTTTCTGCAACAAAGCATCGAAAACCCTTATCATCTCTTGAGCGATAGGAGTGCTGGAAGCATGTTTTGTCGTAATATTTGGTCTTTGACCCCAATTCCTGACACAGAGCTCCGAAAACCCTGTAGTTTCCTGGGTGATGGGGGTAATAGGAGGGTCTCACACAGGGCTTGGAAATCCTTTGGAATTTCCTGGCTGACAAAAGTGTCCTTTGTTCTAATGAGGTGACTCTTGGTGGGCTCCTGGATGGGGGCCAGTCACCAGAAAGAATAAACATGACTGAAAGTTTGGAACTTTCGGCCCCATCCCCCATCCTCTTGGGGTTGGGACGGGGCCTAGAGATGGAGTTAATAATTGATCACACCCACGTGATGAACCCTCTGTAAAAACCCCTGAACTGCGGGCTTGGAGAGCACTCGTGGAGGTGCTGGAGGGTGGTGCACCCTGAGGGGTGTGGGAGCTCTGCGCCCCGTTCCCCAGGCCTTGTCCTACGTGCGCCTTCATCTGTGCCCTTTACCATGTCATAAGCTGGTAAGAGTGAGTAAGTGCTCCCTTGAACTCTGTGAACCGTTATAGCAAACCCAAGGAGGGGTTGAGGGAGTCCCCCCAATTTATAGGCAGTTGGTCAGAAGTGCAGGTGACATCCTGGGACTTGTACCTGGCACCTGAAGTGGGAGGCCATCTCGTGGGAATGAGGTCCTCACCTGTGGGGCCTGCTCTGGCCCCAGGTGGTTTGCGTCAGAAGGGAATTGTAGGACACCCAGTTGGTGCCTGGACAGTCGGGGAATGGCGGACAATTGGAAAATTGTCCAGAGAGTTGAAAAAAATCTCCCCCACTTGGTGTCAGAGGTATTCTGTGAGTGTAGAAGAAACATGGTTTTTTCCTTTCAGGCACTCTAAGTGCTTTCCCTGTATTAATTTATTAATCTCCATAATAAAGCATGAGGCAGATAGATGCTCAGAGGTAGAGAGAGATCTAAGTACCTGCTCAAGTTCTCACAGCTGCACAGGGCGTAGCGGGGCCTGAACCCAGCAGTCTCGCTGCAGATCATGGGCCTTCAGTCTCTACTGCCTCTGCCTCCTGGGTGTGACTCTTAAAGTTTCATTTGCTGCCAGTGGCTCCTAGTTTTCCTCTGTGTTCCCAGAATAGATTGCCCCCTGTGGTCCCCACTTCCCCAGGGCCCTAATTCATTCTCATCTGCCTGCCTTTGGAGGGGCTGAGGTTCCCCCACCCCTGCCCAGGCAGCCCACCTGCCCCGTAGCTGACTGCACAGAAGGAGACAGACATTCACCACCACCCCCGGCTGGCATCGCCTGCCACAGCCCAGCTCACGGAGGGCGGGGGCGAGCAATTACCCGGAAAATGCAGGCAAAACTCCCACGGAGACACAGGGCTGCTGCTGCTTTTTTTTTCAAGGCTCTGATGTGACAATGTGGTGGCAGGAATCTCATCCAGTCTCATTTCCCAGCTCCCTTTCCAACCCAACCCCTGAGAACCTACCGCTGAGAGCTCAGAGCATCAGTTCGCACCACGTGAAAATGAGAGAGAAACCCCTGGGAGCTGGGCCTAACACGTGCACGAAGCGAAAGCAGCCAGAGTCCCTGAGGCCTGGGATCCTGGCCCCTCCCCTCTTACATGTCCGAGACACCCAGGCTTCAGTGCTGCCAGAAAAACCCAGGCAACTGCCCAGTCCCTGGACCCTTCCAAAGTGATCATTGTGTGAATAGGTCCAAGGGTTGTCTTGTATATGCTCTTGCTTTAGGCATTTAACAGATATTGTCCATTATGCTATATTTGGGGACAAATAGGGTGTCTCTCATTTCTATACCCCAAACCCCACAGGGACCCAGCTGATGGAAGCAGAGAACAAAACAGTCTGGATAGAAATAACCAGTACTCCTGGCCTGTGGCTGGCACCTGCAGCTTAGAATGTGCCATGTACCCACCAAACCGCTTCGTAGGCGAGACCCTGTGGCAGGCGAGAGAGATTCATGATTTCTCGTGGCTCCTGGACTGGTAAGTGCAGAGCTAAGAGCAAAACCCTTGGCTTCTGGCTCCGTCTGGCCTCCCTCATCAGCAATGCATATGCAGACATGGTCCTGATCTTGTCACCTCCCCTGGGCAGAGGGGAAGCCAAACCCATGATGTGGCACAGCTGACGATTGCTAGGTTTAATGTGCAATTTACTGTGGATTGGGGTTATTGCCCAGGACATTTTTAGACGGGAGCCGGGAGTTATGCTGGATCCAAGAGCGCTCTCCTGGAAGACTGTGGGCCTGGAGGCTGACGCCCCGACCCCACCAAGGCCCCCACCTGGCAGCGATCCAAAACCTGCCCTTTCTGGTCTCATCTGGCCAGCAGCTATTAGGTTGACCCCAAAGTATCCTTTAAAATGTGAATTTTATTGCGAATACTTAAAAATTAGGCAATCTATATATGAATCGGTATTTCTTGCATCTCGGAAATATGAGCACGAGCAGGCTTGCTGTCCCAGGAACTGAGCTCTCCTGGAAGGCGTGTGGGCTCCCCGTCCAGTCACTCCCGCTGCTCACCCCACCACGCCCCCCGTCTGGGCCCACAGGCACTGGGGCTTTTGACTCTCGGTGCCGAACAAAAGCTCTTAATATTTTTAAGGTCATGGATAGAATTTAAGGGGTCCAAGAACTTAGATGGGTAAGAATTACATATTTAGTTCCACTAGCCTTTCCCTAAAACTGAGCATTTCCTTCCATTACGACTGTAGGCAGTGGCCACAGTAGTAATGGGACCTGTGGCTTTGTCACCAAAAGAAAAAAATCACAGACAACTTCATATCACAGGGTTTTGCAGGTATTTCCAAATGTCGTCTATGTTCCTCACTCCAAAGTCACGGCCTGTTGCTCCATCTTACTCTTTAATACATCTGGTACAGACGCACATATGTTGTGATTTTAAAAGTTTGGTTTTACAAGTAAATTCTGATGGCTGTTTTTAATATAATCAGTTCTGTTGGTAATCTCATGTATTTTGTTTTATGCATTTATTCTGAGAAAAGGTCCATAGGCCTCACCAACCTGCCAAGGGGGTCCAAAGCACAAAATTGGACTCACCTTTTCAAAATATGTTTGTCAGATTCTGTGGGGTCAGGAAGGGAGTTCTAGAACTTTCTGGAGAAGTGGGGCAGGGAGGCACAGCACTCCCCCATCCAGTCCCACCCTGTGGCTTCGTGCTGGGGCCGGCAGCCCAGGGCATGGGGCCCTCTGAGGTCTCCCTAGAGCCCTGGAGCACTTGGCTTCTGGGCAGGAGGCTGTGCTGTGGCTCTGCATCCAGTGGCCTGAGGCCTGGCCCCCCAGGGTCCTTTCCGAAGCAGCGCCTGTGGGAACTTGGAGAGAAAACTTAGCTCCCAGGCCCTCCCCAGATGCCCAGTGGGAGGAGGCCTGGAGCCACAAGCTGGCCTCCCACCTCTCACTGACTGAGCTACTTGGGTGCTGACTCATCCTCCAGACTCTCCCTGTCCAACCAGGTGCACACCCCCGAGGTGCCCTCCTTCTTGTTTCCCCACTGCTTCCTCCCAGGCTCTTCCCAGGACTCTGCAAACCCACGAGAGGCTCTCCTGCCCCCTGTCCCCATAGCCCCTCCTAGCAACCACCCTCCTCTCTTCCTGCCAGAAAGGAAGCGCGTGGTCTCCTCCAGTTTCCTCTTGAATCCTGGAAGCACCCACTCAGCCTTCAGCTCATCCGCCAACTCCCATGCAGTTTGCAGAAATCACCCTGCTGAAGGTCCCCCCAGGACAGGTGGCCCTGGGCCTCCCACTCCCGCTCCTGAGCTGCAGCCCCTGATAACCGCCTCTTCCAGGAGCGACAGGCTGGCTCCTTTAGTTTCCATGACACTGCACTTCCCCACATCTCTGGGTTTCTGACAGCTGGTGGCATGGCCTCCTCCTGTTTCCTCTCGTGGGCTCGCCTTTGGCTCTCACCTTCTCCTTGTGCCCCAGGCTCCCGAGGAGAGCTCCTCCCCTGGGGCCTCCACTACCTCCCACACTGCTGCCTCTCTGTCCACCCACTGTCCCCCACCCCCAGGCCCATCGCACGTGGCCAGGGTTTACAGAAGTTCTCACCCCTACCCCCACACCATGAAATGTGTTTTAAAACACAGATGTCAGGCTGCTGGGCTCCAGAAGAGGTTCCAAGCATAGGCTGGCCAGCCAACCTGGTGGGGTGTCGCTCTGGAGACTTGAACACGCCCCCTGCACCTGCATTACTGTAGGTCTGTGAGAGGCAACCTAGTGTAAGCATGTGAGCCTAGGATCCTGTGAACCCACTGCCCAAGTTCAAATCCTGCCTCTGCTACTTGTTTCTGTGATCTCGGGTTCACTTATTTGGTCATCCATTTATTTGGCAGATGTTAATTGAGCCTCTACTGTGTGTCAGGCTTTGCTGAAAATCCAAATGGAAAAATAAAGTGGCTCCCCATGCCCTTGAAGTTTAGTTGAAGTCATGGCATTAACCAAATAATTAATACCCAAACGAATGCTGACTTGTGACTGTGACAAGCGATGGGCACGGGATGCTGTGAGACCCCATCACCAAATGGTCTCATCTGGGAGGGCAGGCTTCCTCCAGAACCTGGCCTTCAACTCAGATCTGAAGGATGAGAGTAGGGTTGTGAAGTGTGACAGCTGAGTAAACGGCCCCCAAGGATGTCCACAGAATCTATGAATATGTTGCCTTATGTGGCAAGAAAGATGTGATTCGGTTAAAAACCTTGAGGTTGGAGGGGCTCCTGGGTTGTCTGGGTGTGCACAGTGTAGCCACAGTGGTCCTTACACCAAGGAGGCGGGAGGTCAGAGCCAGAGAAGACGTGAGGACGGAAGCAGAGGTCAGAGTGTGACATGGCTGGGAGGAGGCCATGAGCCAAAGAAGCCTCTAGAAGCCTCTAGAAGCTGGAAAAGGCAATGCAATGGATCCTCCCCTAGACCTCCAGGAGGAACAAAGTCCTGCTGACCCATTTTGGACTTCAGACCCCCAGAACTGGAAGAGAATACATTCCTGTTGCTTTAAGCCGCTAACTTTGGGGTAACTTGTTACAGCAGCAATGAAAACCTCATAGGAGAAGACTGGAACAGCCTGTGCCAAGGCCAGGAATGGGAAAGGGCCACCTGGGATCTAAACACAGGTGTGGTTGGTGTGTGTGGAGGGGGTGGGAGCGATAAGGCTGGACAGCTGGGCAGGTATTTCAAGCAGCTATTGATTGATTGATTGATTGATTGATTGATAGACCCCTCTAAGCCTCAGACTCCTCCCTGGTAAAATGATGACTTCATACAGTTGAGAAAACTAAATGAAGGAGCATATGTAATAAGTGTGAATCTAAGTAAGTGCTCATTTAATGTCAAACCCTGTTATGATCCTGTGGTTTTCCCATCGGGCTCTGCGGAGCCTTGGGAATTGTGTGAGGCTCCTCTGCGGCTGAGGAGCGGGGGAAGGGAAGGAGGAGGGGGAGGAAAAGGGGGGTGAGCTGGGGCAGTTCTGCCCCCAATCAGAGCAGCTGAGTTTGTATTACTTTGCACAGTGGATTTGGTTTAAGGTCATGCTGGGATAAAAGTTTCCTCAGCTAAAGCATAGTTTGAAAACCCCTGCTGCAGCCTGCCTCCACTTCCTCCGGTATCGAGCTCTGGCCTGGAGGGGCCACCACAACTCCCGTCTCACATCAGAGCCAGCTGGAGAACCCAGTTCCCCAGCCACCAGTGCTTGCTTCTTTGTGGTCCAGCGGTTGGCGCCCTGGGGTCAGACTGGGGGCTTCGTAGCCTGGAACCCACTTTCCTTCAAGGTGTCTCCTATGAACTGTGGTTTATGTGGATGTGCATCTGTCTTCATTCCGCATCAGGATGCTGAGGTCCACGCAGCTTTGTCTTGTCAACCACAGTGTCTTCAGCACCTGGCACCGTGTCTGGCACGTGGTACTCACAGCAAACACTCGGAAAGTACCCACTTTGTCCCAGGCTCTGTTCCACACACGTTTACATACTTGGTGTTTCATCCTAACTCACACAGGTCAGCTCTCAAGATGTGTTCAGTTCATGACTTCATATCACTTATCCCCCTGGGTGGGTTTCTTAGCCTCTTTGGACCACCGTGTCCTCGTCTGTAAAATGGGGAACAATAACATGGATGGTGGTGACAGTGAGGACGAAATGATGTCACCTGCCTTTGGGTCTGGACACAGCAGGCCCTCTGGAAAGGGCAGCCATTATGATGACCTCATTGCACTGGGTGCCAAATCGCTCTGGTTCCAGCAGCCCAGTCTTGATAGGGTTCCTGTTGCAGTCTCGTCCCCTGGGCCACAATGGGCTCCTTCCCGCATCAGCCAAGCCACTGCCTGCGAAGTCTCCCCTACTCATTCCTTCTCTTCTTTCTCCCCCGGGCCCAGACCAGCTCATCTACCTTTCTGGGCTCCAGCTGCCCCCATCCCAATCAACCCTGCAGGCAGCTGCTCGCTCCTCAACTTCACTTCCACCACCTCCTGAGTCCCAAGATGGCCCCTGCAGCCTGTTTCACCAAGAAGGCCCCTGCCGGCATCCCGAGGACCAGTGTAAGTCCACACCCTGCCCAGTTGCTCCCAGGCTGCCACTAGCACCCGCCACAGGAACCTCTACCTGTGTCCTGGCCCTACTGCCAGCCTTTGCTAAGCCCTCCTCTGAGCCCCTCTGGCACCCGGATGAACCTCTGTCGCGACACGTCTTGCGTGGTCTATTTGTGTCTCTTTCTCACATCCAATGTGAATGCAGTGTCTGCATGAGAACCCTGAGGGCAATGATTGTCACTTTCACTGTTAAGTAATTCTGGAATCTGTCCCTTTGTCACCATTCCCACTGCCAGCCACCACCCTAGTTGAGGCTACCTCAGTCTCTTACCTGGACAGTCACAAAATGCCATGGTCTCCTCTGGCCTTGTCCACTCCCATCAGTCATCAGGGTGATCCTTTGACAGCGCAGATGAGTTAGTGGTTCCCCCTTTCAAGGACCCCTATTGCCCTCGGACAAAGCCCTTATGACCAGTTCCTACTCCCTCCTCATCTAACTGGGTCCAGACACAGCAAGTTGCCTTGCAGTGGCTTGAACGGACTGGACTCTCCAGACCATTGAAATACTCATCTCTGTGCCCAAGACACTCCTGTTTTTCTCCCTTCCACCCCTCCTCTACCCATTGGCTGATTCCTGCTTATACCCAGATCTTAGCTTAGGTGCATCTCCCTGGAAAGGGCTCTCTGTATCGGTAGCCTTGGCCCAGGGGCCTCCTCTGAGAGCCTGCAGTACGCCATACGGTCCTGCTTTGTTGTAGAGCCTGTCTGTAACAGCCCCGCTCGCCTGACAGCTCTTTGAGGTCAGAGCCCCTGTCTCCGTCACCCAGGAGCCGAGCACCATGTCAGGCACGTAGCAGATGCTGAATAAACACCGATTCAATGGAACTGAATTACTCCAGAAGCTTAGTCAGGCCCCCACCTCTCTCCACCCGTCCAAATCCTACCCACTCTTCCTGATAACAAAAACAAGGCTGACATTTGTCGAACACTTATTATGTGCCTGGTACTGTGCAAAGCGCCTTTGTTTCCTCTTCAACAAACTCGTGAGGTAGGAACAATTTTATAGAAGCCAAGGCTTAGAGAGGTGACACACAGCTAGACAGGGGCTAGACCTGGATTGTTATCCAGCTCCTTCTCAGCCACCAGGATGGTACTGTCCTCACACCCACTTGTTCCCACCTTCTCCACAAAGCCCTTTCCTTCCTCCAACCCCAGGGTCTCTGTCTTCCCCAGATCCTTCCGGCTACTTCACCTATACCTGTAGCTTCCGGATTGCGCGCTGCCCTGCTTGGCTCTGTAACGCAGAGGTATCTCTAACTACTGATAAACTCCCCAAGAGCAAGGGCTAGGGTCTCTGTTTCCCTAGGAGCCCCCAGATACCAGCAGTGCCAGACACATGGTTGGCACCTCATTCACCAACGAAACCAAGGCCAGGTCCCCAGGCTCCCCTCCATCCAAGGAGGTACCCTAGGTGCTTCTTTGCTTTCTTCTACCCCAATGATTCCATTTAAATAGTGAAGAGAAGTGTCAGAGTTCAAGAGTATTAATGGAGAACGCTAGCATCTTCCTAATCCTGATGTTTCCAGACGTTGTGAATCACAGGCGCCCAGAAGATTCAGGGGAAGGGAGTGCCAGAGTTCATTGAGGCCAAATTTGTGAGCAGCATCTCTGACTTCATTACTTCTTTCTAGGGAGTCCCATTTTTTTCTCTTTTTTCTTCACCATAATACGTTCCTAGAAGCCATGTCATAAATCAGATGGTCAAAAAGGAGATTGTGTTTTATCATCAACAATCTCAGGCACAGAGCACTTACTATGAGCAGGTAGCGAGCGAGGTGATGGGCAGTAAACTCCAAAATGATGTGGCTTCTGCTCTCAGGGCCTCCCTGTCCTGCTGCTGTCATGGAGCAACACATCACAGTCACAGGCACTGAGTTTTCATGTCCTTGCTCCCATCTGCCTCTGCGAGGTCTCCCTAAGTGTTTCTGGAAGTTTCCTGTGGGGGGTCTCATGTGGGCTTATGCCTAAACCCAGGCCTTGCTGTGATTTCCATGGTGGTTCTCCTTCTTCCTGCTCCGCCCCCATGCACTCTGTCCCGCACCCCTGCTGGGCCCCATGGCTGACAATGGAGCAGGTCCTGGGCCTGGGGTGATGGCACAGAGCAGTCCTCTCTCCCGTTCGTGCCATGCGCTGCCAGGGAGTCGGAAAGCTGGGCTGTCTGAGCCCCAGTGTCCTACAGAGCTTTCAGTGAAACAGTCCATCCCTGTCTGACACAGCTGCCTAGGACCTTCTCGGTCCCCTCACGCACATGCACGCACACATTTACACACACAGACTGACACACTTACAGACATACAACTCAGGCCTGATTCCACTGGCTCTGAGCTCAGAGGCTGAGCTGGGTTATGTTCAGATGCCTCCCAGCCCCTCCAATAACTAAGCCTGTCTCACTGGGACAGAGACATCTGCCGGACCTTCTCTGCTGGTGGGCCGCACTCTCACCTGCACGGTTCCTCGTCCCCCTCAGCATCAGCTCGGGCAGCCCGGTCCCTGCCCCCCCACCTCTCCCACTCTGACAGGAGCCCAGACAAGTCCCAGCAGTGCCCAAGACAGCTCTGCAGTCTCACCCACTCCTCTCACACACGCTCTCCTCGTTTATGCTTGGGGTTAGAGAAAAGGCCAGGAGGAAATACTCCAAGAGGTACTGATTCTGGGAGAATTTTAGTTTCATTTTTGTACCCTGCTGTCTTTTTTTTTAAGTTAAAAAAAATGAGCATGTATCCCTTTTACAACCCCACCAAGAAAACGTTTTAGGTGTGGCAAATGCTGCTCAAATACAAAATTAACAACACAAGTGGCAGAAGTGAAGAGGGGAAGAAACGACAAACTCCAGGGTGTTGAGAGGAAGCACAGAAGCTCCGAAAAGGAATATGGTTACAACTGGACCCTGAACAAATGGATGCCAGATGCAGCCAAGGGCACACCGTGAGACTACACGCCGCAGTGACCGTCAAACTACACAGTTACTCCAAGTAGCGAACTGATTTTCCAGATATATATATATATATATATATATATATATATATATATATATATATATAAATAAATAAAATATAAATATATAAATTATATATAAATATATATATATAAACACATTGATTACATAAGGGTCTGCAATGAACCTTTGAGTACATGTATCACATACTAAAACATACATACAGCTTTTGGGACACACCGAGGCATAGTAGGTTGGGAAAATAAACAGCACACCTCCATTGACAGTAGTTTCGTTCACCTTCAACTGGAGAAGGGGTGTGATGCTTGGTCTCATTCCTTCGTTTTCTCTGAAGCAAGCAGAGATGTTAAAATCACTCCTTAGACAATGGTGCTCAGCTAGCTAAGGACAAGGGGTGCGATTTAGGTGTCTGTCTGCTGCTGATGATACTGTCTCTCTGACTGAAAGTCATTTTAAATGTAGGGAAGGGCAGACCCAGCATCTTCTCCCCCTCTTCTTCTTCCACGCCTGGGTGTGGAAAGTCACAAGGCAGAGGTCAGGGTCAAGGTTAACACAGGCTTGGGGAAGGCTGCCGTGGGCTCTGAAGACAGCCTTCCACCCTTGTGTCCCAGCTGCCGTGACTGTCACTGACAGCCGTCAGGGCACGGAGCCCTCGGTGCTGGGCCGGCTCTCTTCACCTGGGACAGTGGCGAGAAGGGGATGGATGGCGGCTGAGGTGTAGAAACTCATCAAGTCACATCGGTGGAGTCAGAATTCAAGTGCGTCTGGGATGGAAAGGGCCTTCGCTACGAGCTGTTCCGGACTCTAAGAACCACCACCGCTGACACAAGAAAGGGCACTCTCTGCGCCTGGAATTACGACAGAGAGGGCATGTAATCGTCACAAGTGTGGGAGGTAAGTAATGCCATCCCCATTTTACAGATGAGAAAACAGAGGATCAGTGAGCTTAAGAAATGCACCAGGATTAGTTTGCTAGAGCTGCATCACTAAGTGCCGCAAGCTGGGCGCCTCAATAGCAATTTACTGCCTCTCAGCTCTGGAGGGCAGGAGTCTGAACCTGAGGGGTCACAGGGTTGGCTCTGGGGGAGAATCTGTGCTGTTCACGCCTCCCTCTCACTGCCTGGTGTTTGCCAACAATCTCTGGCGCTCCTTGGCTTGTAGGTGCATCCCCCAATCTCTCCCTTCATATTCACCTGCATTCCCCCTGAGAGTGTGTCTCAGTGTCCAAATCTCCCCTTCTATAAGGACGCCGCTAATATTGGCTTGGGGCCCAGGATAATGACCTCATTTTAATTTGATTACCTCTGTAAAACCCTATTTCCAAAAAAGGCCGCACCCTGAGGAACCAGGGGTTAGGACTTCAACATATTTCTTGGGGGGACTTCAACGATTCAGTCCATAACACGAAGATCTCACTTCTGGTAAGTGAAGGAGTCAATATTCAAAACCTAGAAAACTGGATACCAGCTCTTCTCCAAACCCTGTTCTGCCTTCTCTCTGGCTTTCCCTGGCCCCCAACTCTCTTTTGTAGGACATATCTACCCAGTGGGGAGCAGGGACTAAGGAGGGTGTGACCCACCTGCCACTTTCAAGGCTTGCCCAGGTCTAGTCAGCCCTCTGTATTTGCACAGAGGTTCTCTGACCCAGAGACGGTCAGCGCTGAACGTGAGTGTGTCACATCTCACTTGGGCAGCCCTGGGGTGCACTGCCCAGACCCCCTGCAAAAAGAACTTGTTCCGGAGCTGTGGGGAGTGTCTCACCTGCAGTGACACCTCATCGCACCCTGGGTTAGGCCTCCAGCCAGGGACTGGCTGAGGCTGGAGTATAAAGGCCTGGACTTTTAACCTAAGGTGGGGCAATTCTGAGGGGCTGTTTTAGCTCTGGAGTTCTTGCGGGGTCAGCCAAGGTTGTCTCTGGGTCTAGATCTCTGCTAGACTCCTCCACATCCACCCAGCTGCCCCTCTCCCTTCCTCGGGTGTTCCCTCAAACCTCCTGCACGCTAAACTCCATCATGAGTCAGCCTCCTAGGATCCCACCCTGGGACCGGCCTCTCCAGTGACTCAGGTCAACATTTGGTCCTGAATACAGACAGCCAATGGACACACGAAAAGATACTCAATGTCACCAAGTACCAGGGAGAGGCAAATTAAAACCACAATGAGATATCACCTCACACCTGTCAGAATGGCCATCATCAGTAAATCTACAAACAAGTGTCGGAGAGGCTGTGGAGAAAAAGGAACCCTCGGGCACTGTTCGTGGGAAGCAGACTGGGGCAGCCACTGTGGGAAACAGTATGGAGTTCACTCAAAAAAAATTAAAAATGGAACTGCCTTTTGACCCAGCAATCCCACTTCTGGGAATGTATCTGAAGAAACCTGAAATGCAAATTTGAAAGAATGTATGCCCCTCTATGTTCATTGCAGCATTATTTACAATGGCCAATATCTGAAAACAGCCCAAGTGCCCATCAGTAGACAAGTGGATAAAAATGCTGTGGTACATTTGCAGAATGGAACACTACTCGGCCACAGAAAAGAAGGAGATCTTACCTTTTGTGACAGCATGGGTGGACCTGGAGAGCATTATGCTACGTGAAATAAGCCAGTCAGAGAAAAACAAATACCAGATGGTTTCACTTATACATGGAATCTAATGAACAAAATAAACTAACAAGAAAGAAAATAAACTAACAAAATAGAAACAGACTCATAGATACGGAGAACAGATTGACAGCTATCAGAGGGGACGGATCTTGGAGGGGGGCTGGGTGAAAAAGGTGAAGGGATTAAGCAAAAAACAAACAAACAGAAAGCCTCATAGACACAGACAGCAGCATGGTGGTGACCAGAGGGAGGGGTTAGGGGAGGTGGAGGAGGGCAAAGGGGGCATAAACGGCGATGGAAAGAGACTTGACTTGGGGTGGTGAGCACACAGGACAACACACAGATGATGCACGACAGAATTGTGCACCTGAAACCTATAAAGATTTATTAACCAACGTCACCCCAATAAATTTAATAAATATTAAAAAAAACAAAAAGCATTTGGTCCTGAAGCTGCAAAGAGGAAGCACCAAGAGGCCAAGGCCACTTCTGCCTGGGGGATGGGCCCCAAATTTCAGCTTTCCCCAGGCCCGCCCAGACTCCCTTCTGTTGGGCACCATATGAAGTTAGATGACCGACATCTTTCTCCCTTTCTTCCACAGACATTTATTGAGAATCAACTATGTGCCTTGTACTGTTCTAGACACTAGAAATACAGCAGTGGGGGGTGGGGGGAGAAAAACAGAAACGTCCTTATGCTCATGAAGCTTACATTCTAGCAGGGGGACCAGAAAGTTATTTCATCAGTCAAATTACATCACTTGGTGACAGTGCCGTGGGGAGGAAAAGGGCAGGGAGTGCAGAGGGTCGGGAGCGGGTCGGCCGGGATGGAGTGATTAGGGGGTGATTGGGAAGAGCCTTTCGGAGAGCAGAAATACAGGTGCAAAGGCCCTGAGGCAGGAGCCTGCTGTGTGTTCAAGGGTTAGCAAGGAGGCCCAAGTAACTGAAGCAGAGGGGAGAGCAGTAAGAAGGAAAACCAGAGACCATGGGAGATGTGGGGGTATGGAATTGTGGGTGCGAAGGGCCCCCTAGGCTGTTATAGGGACTTCGGCTTTGACTCTGGATGAAACTGGGGCCACCAGAGGGCTCTAAGCACAGGAGAAGCACGATCAGGTGGAACATTTTAAGTTAAGATCACTCCAGCTGCTGAAAACAGGGGACCTCTTAGATTGTTTCAGTCCGACCAGGTGGGACGTGGCGGTGGCTCAGGTGGAAGCCTGGGGAAGGAATGGTCAGACACTGGAGAGGTTTGGAAACAGAGCTCACGGATTTTTTATTGATCCTTCCGAGGGAGCCAGCTGTGATCACATATGGGGGTGCGGCCAGCAGCATTTCTCAACCTGACAAACAGCGAGTTGGGGCTTTCGATCCAGACACACCTAAATCCAATCCCCACCGCCAGCTACACTAGCCGCCCGCCCATTGCAAGCAGGTTACGTCAACTCTCCAGGTCTCCGTGGTGTTTTTTTTAACCTGTAAATTGGGCATAACAATCCTTCTGTCATGGGATTATTGTGAAGATTAAATGAGATAAAGTAAAACAAGAACTGACTGACACAAGCTAATTGTGATTGTTTTAAATAATGCTGTTTTCTGTGAGTACTGGAGAAGGAGCAGAGGCATGTGGGAGCTGGAGAGGGTAGAAGCCGGGGGCAGAGAGAACTACAGGAGGGGCTGGCAAAGCTTGGAACAGCCAGGATGGTCCAGGAGTGCTAGGTTGGGGAGAGAACAAAGACCACGACACCCACTTGCCTTCCCAGGCCAGGCTGGGGGGATCCCAAAGCTCAGGTGGGGTGGGGCAGGGAGGCCTTTAGAGAAAAGATGGCCAGAGGGAACTCCTTGGATGAAGGTGTGGCCATGGAAAATGGGAACATCCCCAAGTTCTGGAGAGGATGAGCTCATCCCAGTGGAAGCCAATCAAAGCTCTCCCTTGGGCAGGCTAAAAAGGCTTTTACCAGGCCAAAAACTGCAGAGATATCTAGCAGCTGCCAAGAAAGGAAGCCAGGCCAGCGCTGGGCTCAGGGCCATACGCCCCAGGGGCCCCACCCTGGCTAGAAAAAGAGACTAGGGGAGAGCTGGGGGGAGCCCAGAAGCCAAAAGGGGTGGGGGCTGTCTGCTGTCTGGCGGTGATGGGGCATGCTCCTGGAAAAACCGGCTAGGTCCTGGTCAGAGGCAGCCAACAGAGCTCTGTGCACTTCTTTTTCCTTAAGAAAGACAAAAAGCAGGATTAGCAGGCCTTCCATTAGAGATATTCTACTGACTTATACATGTGTTTATTTTCCCCAATAAAGCAGAAGTTCAAACTGAGGATTCTGCGCTTCTCTTCTAACTCGAGGGATCCTTAGTGGTGAACACACGTGGGTTCAAATCCTAATACTGCTGGTCACCCAGGCAGGATGCTTGGCCCCTGAGTCTTGCAGCAGTAACTAGCAGGTGTTTGTGTGGCGGCCATCTTCTCCGCCCCTCCCCCGCCCCAGGTGTCAGGAGAATGAAAGGAGACACAATGAATGTGAAGGTAGACACCGGCAGGCGTAAGGCCAGGTTTTTCCTGTGTCATGAAAGTCACGGGGGCTGGTTTCCAGCAGCCAGAAGAAAGAGCTGGGGTCTGGAACCTCAGGAAGCAGACCATGGCCACCAGGGATGCTGGGGCAGCACCCCTGGTTCCCCAGTGGGGACCCGGTCCTAATGCAGACCCCATCCCCACTATGGCACCACCATCTGTTCCAGCTTCTCCAGGTCCTAAAGTAATGGTGCAGGGCACTTGGGAGAGGAGGCATCCTTTCACTAGTCACCTTTAGGGGCAAAAATGCCCCCCAAACCCTGCCGCCTGTTGTCCAGAGGCACTGACGTCAGCCAGAAGCAGAGGCTGGCTGGGAGCGTTTCTGGTAACCTTTTCCTCGAAGCGCCCTCTGGGAGAGACAAGGCTGGGACCAGGGCCAAGTCCTGCAGCTGCTCCATGCCTGCCTGGCGAGGTTTCCGGTTTGCCTGCTCTGACCGCCGCCATCCTGGGGCTGTGGGTGCAGGGGTGTCTGGCTGGCCATTCCCATCCCTGTCACCCCTCCTCCAAGAAGCCATTCCAGCCCACCAACTTCAGATTCTTTAAGCCTCCTGTGGGCAGGAACGGAAAGTGAAGCCCCTCTCCTCCTTCCCTCTACCCCTCCTCCCTTTCCCCACCCCACCTCCACCCAACTCTGCCCTCCATGACTATTTTTTTAATTATGTTTTATTGATTATGCCATTACAGTTGTCCTGATTTCCCCCTTTTCCCCCCTCCACCCAGCACCCCCACTCCCTCAGGCAATCCCCCCATCATTGTTCATGTCCATGCCATGACTATTCTTTCCCTGGTCATGTAACAGGCTTTGAAAACCAAATAGGTCTTACTTCTAAGTAACTCAGTAGAGAACAGAAGCTCTGTCCCCAGCCAGGGTTTTTTGGGTTAAGGTGTCAATAGGATTTGGGAGTGAATACAAGGACCTCCTGAACCCAGCCAGTGCCCTTTGTTTCTGGGTGCAGGCATTGCACTCAGCGCTTCACAGGCATTACTTAATCCCGACAACAACGGTGTGACGGAGATACTGTGAGCTCTGGTTTGCAGGCGGGAGAAGGGACGTGAGCAACCTCCCTAAGGTCACACACACAGCCTGTGTTGGAAGCCAGGTGTTGTGACTTCAAAACTGAGCTCTTTGCCACCTGGTTACAATTCTCAACTGAAGTTCCATGGATCGTTTCATTCATGCCTCTGGGTCGGCCAGGAGTGCATGAGACCTGTGGTCAAGCATGCTAGGGAAGTACTTTCCACTCACCTCCACTTCTCGGAGGGTCTCAGAGCACACTGACAGATTAAAGCCTCTGAAAAGTCCCGTAGTGAGTAAGCCCATTTAACTCTCTCTAACCCAATGTTTCTCAAACTTATTTGCACTTGGAATTCCCACTCCTTTTCTTTTTTTTTTTTTTAGTTGGACACTCTTACTCTCCCAGAGCATGTGCTTTGGGAAAAGCCACACAAAATAACGTCACTTATCTTGTTCAAATAGTGTCTGGTGTATATTAAGAGCTCAATAAACACTGATTGAAAAACACAAACACACTTTCCCTCTTTTTGGGTCATTCTAGTTCATTCCCCAATATTCCTTTCCCTGAAGAGGGCCTCAGCCGTGGAAGATACTGTAGGCCCCCTCCTGATGTCCCCCTGGATGGGTGTTCTTGGCTGTGCTGATCATGAGGAAGAAAATGTCATTTGGGCAGCTCCTGAGGCCTCCCCTAGTTCAGCCCCTCAGAGGTCTCTGTTCTCAGAATGCAGGGAAGGCTCTGAGACAATTCAGTTTTGGTGTAGGAACACAGGAGTGGGAGAGGGTGTGAAAACTTCCCCTGCATTGGCCCGCCCCAGCCGTCCAAGCCCTCAATGCAGGACATCGACGACCGTGAGGGGTCCTTCCACCCCTGCCAGACCTCACGTCTCCATTTGCTCCTTGGTTCCCTGCTCCCCACCCCTCACTTCCTCCCTCTATTTTGTAAATCTAGTTTATCGGCCTCTTACTTCCGCCCCTCCCAGACTCTGCTTGAACTCCACAATGGATTGGAAGTGGAGGTCCTCACTGGGGACGATGAACCCGTAGAAGAGCCAGGCCCTGCCTGCAGAGAGTCAGGTGTAATTGCTGTGGAATGGGACCCAGACCTCCTCTGCCTGCAAATGCAGCCAGAGCCGAGACCCATGAACTCTCATCGACACTCATCACTCTTTCCCTCATCCTTTGACTGCACCCCCTTGGCAAGACTCCCACCTTAGTGCGGAGGCCACTGAATCCTCTCCTCACCTCCTCTGGAGCGCTGCTGGAGAAATGCCACCGCCACCAGACTGGCATCACGTCACACTCAGACTCCCAACTTGGCACCACCTGCCAGCACATGTGGCAGTCCTAGGTCCCATGGTTGTCGACCACATACAGTTCTGGGCTGGCATTACTCATGCCACGCTCCCTTCTGACCCCAGGCCTGATGCTTGCTCCTTGACTCCTCCTACTGAGCAAAAAATTGAGGCCACTGGAATCATATGACCGCCATCAAATTCTCGCTTCCTACCGACTCCGCTACCCACATCCCCACTGCTTTCCTGTTAGTTTTAGAAGCAGGCCAAAATCCAGTTCAAACTATGGAGTTAGGCTGCCAGGGTTCAAATCCCCTTTGTATCATTTCCTGGCTGTATGATCTTGGGGCAGATTTCTTAATCACCTCAGTGCCTCAGTTTCCTCATTAGTGAAATGGGAAAATGAGAGTTGATAGAAGAATTAAATGAGAAAAGCCACACACAGAGCGCAGCACGAGCCTTGCTTGTAGCAAATGATGACAAAGGCTTGTTATTTCCACCTCCCCCGCTGCTTCCTCCAAACCTTGTTCCATCATCATGAACCTCTCCTTGCTTCTAGCTCATTCCTGTCAGCCTACAAAGATGCCCAAGTTGCCCCATCCTAAAATATTTCTTTGTGGTTCTGTGTTCCCCATTTCTCTTGCGCCTTCTCACCCAAACTTCTCAGTACTCTTTGTCAGCTCGCTTCTCCCCTATTTCCCTTTTGTTCCCCAGCCCGCTGTGATGGGGCTTCTCGTCCTACCATAGTTCTGACATTCGTCAGGGTCACAAGGACCTGGCCAAGGCCAGTGGGCACTTCTTAGTCTCTGACTTCTGCCTGCTGTACTTGACTTCGTTAATCATTTTCTCCTTTGTGTGTGAAATGGTGGACAGCTTGGCTTCAGTGCCTCCTAATCACTCACCTGGGTCTTGTTGTACTTCCCCGTTTCCCTTCTCTGTCTCCTCACAGGGCCCTCTGCTTGCCCAGGAATGCTCTTGTTACCCTGAGTTTGTCCTTAGCTTCTGGGTCTCTCCTCCACCTTCTCACTTCTTTCAAGTGTACCTCTCATGGCTTCTACATCCACTGGATTAATACGTGCTATAACATGCATTGTGTCGCCCCCAAATTCATATGCTGAAGCCCTAACCCCCAATGTGACTACATTTGGAGACAAGACCTTTAAAGATCTCATTAATGTTAAATGAGGTTGTAAGGATGGGGCCCCAATTTGTAGGACTGAGGTCCTTATAAAAAGAGGAAGAGACACCAGAGACCTCTCTCTCTTCTGAGCTCACACAGAGGAAAGGTCACATGAGGACACAGTGAGAAGATGCCATCTGAGAGCCAGGAAGAGAGGCCTTACCACAAACCAACTCTGCTGGCACATTGATCTTGAACTTCTAGCCTCTACAAGTGTGAGAAAATAAATCTCTCTTGTTTAGGTCACCCAGACTGTGGCATCTTGTTATGGCAGCCTGGGCTGACTAATAAAATATCTAAGTATATCAGTTAGCTTTTGCTGCAAAACAAACCATTCCAACACTTAGTGGTTGAAAATAACAACCATTTATTTGTTCTGGGCTCAGCTAGGTGGTTCTTCTGGTCTTGGCCAGGTTCACTTATGTGTCTGTGGTCAGCTGCTGGTTTGGCTGGGTGGCCTCAGCTGGGATGGTTCACCTCTGCTCTGTGTAGTCTCTCGTGCACCTGCAGGCAGGCCGCGCCTTGTTTCCATGGCAGTGCAGCAAGCAGGGTGGTGGTTTGGAAGGAGAAGTCACAAATTAGAGGCAGAGTTCTGGGCCTTTCCATTCACATCTGGTGTCTGGTAGCTGACTTCTCAATATCAAGACACCTGGGGCAATGAATCAGGAATAGAGAAAAATAGTTAAATAGGTGAACTCTTGGAAAGCACCTAGCACTGGGGTGGAAGTGAAGTAAGAAACTTTATGCACTGGCACCTAGCATTTTAAAGGTTAGTTGACAGGACCTGATGGAGGTAGAGTGAGAAGGCTGAGGAAAACAGGCCTCCTCTGGGTAGACGGTTCGGTGGAGATGATTTGTTGAGCACTTACTATGTGCTGGATACTATTCTAAGCACTTTGCACACACTTACTAAATTTGAACCCCACTTCTGCCACTGACCCAGAGAAAGTCACTTAGCCTTTCTGTGCCTCAGGTTCCTCATCTGTAAAAGAGACATAATAATGTCACTTACCCCAGGAGGCTGAGTTAAATGAAATATTACCTGTATGACAATAAAATAAAATAATACGTGTGAGCCACATAGATGTGCCCGGCTCACATGGTGCCTTACTCACATCTGCCGTTGTCATTATTGTCTCGTTTAACTCTCACAACCCACTCAAGAGGTAGGGGCTTTTATCTCCATCTTACAGGGAGGGAAGCTGAGGCTTGGAGAGGTTAAATAATTACCCTGATTTGCATGGCTAGGATGTGGCTTTGGACCCAGGCAGCCACGACTGCAGGACCTGTGCTCTCCCCCCGCCACTGTCTGCACGCTCCCCCCTTCACTTCTCACCAACAGGAAGAGAGCGTGTCTGAGGTTAAGATAATGAGTCTGGCATTAGATGTAGATGTGGAGGTGTCCCTAGGGCATCCAGGTGGAGACCTGTGGTCAACAATTGGGTTTGTATGTGGGGTACAGAAATCAAGACACTGTAGACAGGTGGGGACTGAGTGGTGAACGGATAAGGTCACACAGGACATGACAGCAGAGGGGATACATTGAAAGGGTAAGTGGAGGAGAAGGACTCCATGCAGGGGTCTGAGGATGAGCAGCCAGAGAAGGCGGGGAGGGAGGGAAGCAATGCATCCGAGTTTGCTTGGGTTGTGACACTTAGCCTGGCATAGTAATTAATTAGCGCCCCCTTTCTTTTTAAACACTGGCCTAGTTTGGAAGATAAATTACATATTCACTCTCCTTAGAGGATCAAGGTAGAAGAAGTTCCAGGGCAGAGATGCAGGGGTGAAATGCCACAGGAAGGACAAGGGACATACCTTTGGAAAGTGGCCCATTGAAACCGGATTTGACAAACTGATAACCATGGAGAAAGGTTTCTGAGGAAAAGGGTGGAAAATAGATTCAAGTTAAAATCTGAATATGAGATAAGCAGGGATAACGGATGTGCAGAGAAGGGAAGGAAGAGACAGAGGGGCAGCTACAGGGAGCAGGAGAGGACACTGCCAGCCAGCGCCACTCAGTATGGAAGGAGCAGGTCCAGCCCTGCTGGGGAGAAGCCAACAGACAGAGAATCGATAGGCAGCGGAGGAGCCTACTACTGACGGGCCCAGGTCCCTGGGAGACAGAAAGAGGTGGAGTCCAGAAGAGGAGGAGCCCGGAAGAAACAATGTGGGAGATTCAGGACATGTTGGGCAAAATCATCCTGAGAAGGTGGGTTTCTGGCACAGAACTGACAACGGGGGTGACATCATCTTACAGCGTTTTATCCGGGCTGTGGCAGACCCTGGTCAACAATGTCCGGTCTTGCCTTGGCCACCGACTCTTCACCACCACCACGCCCCCGGAAATGCACCCTACATCTGCGTGATTTTTACCCACGTGTCAGGAGGTTCTTAGCAAACTCAAGGCCACAGAAGGGCCCAGACCACAGTGAGGAAGCTGCACTCCCTGGAGCATTTTCCCAGCGCCTGGGTGTCCTCACCCCAAAATCTGTGCTTTCCAGCTCCCCAACCTGATCCAGAACTGCTCTCAACAGCCATTAGGCAGCCCACTCTTCATTTAAAAAGATTTTCAAAACATGCTCCCACTCCCAAATTTGCAAGTTACTTTTCGCCAGTTACATTCCAAAACCAGCTTCCTCCAGACACTTCAGTGCAAGAGTTTCCTTAATCCCATCTGTGTGGTTTCTTGAAGGCTCCTCTTAGGAAAGGTCCTCCTGAGGGTCTTTCCTGGAAACTCACAAGCCCATCCCAGAAGTCTGGGCTCCCCATCTTGAGGAGAGGGACACTTTTTTCAGCTGCCCCCTCCAGGCCTCAGGCCACATAGCCCTCTGGATGCAGAGCCTCTGCCCAGGGCCTATTTTTAGAGTGCTCCCTTCACCCCTGACCCATAGAAAGACTATCTTGGCAAGAATTCTCTTCGCCACTTACACTTTATCACTCAATGTATATTACGTAGAGCATGGCCTTCATTCATTTATTCTGCTGGTATTTTCAAGCATCACCATGCTCCAGGTGCAGTGCTAGCCCTGGGATGCACAGGGGGCCAGTGTCTGCTCCCTGCACTCAAGGTGTCTTTCTGAGGTCAAGCCTCCTCTGTCCTGTAAGAGCCCCCCACCCCAATAATTCTGAGGAGCTGACAGCACTTAGAAGCAGTGTCGTATGGATGACCACAGAATTCTGGATTAAGATGGCAAAAAGCCTTTATTGCTCTCAAACAATACTTTCATTTCTATGGAATAGAGGCCTGTGTAAAACAGCCTAAGACGGTAAGTGGGTCTTCTCGTTACCACGCTACCAATGGCACACAGAGGTAAGAGCTGCCTCGAAACCCCGTGGGTGATCAGTGAGGGGACGGGGACAGCCCAGGCCCACTGTCCTCTGAACTGGAGGATAAAGAATCCAAGAGCAAACAGAAGATTATAGGGAGAGAGAAAATAACCTGGAGAAGAGTTGTTGGAGAAGGGGGAGAACAGTCGATGGAGTGACGTGGGGGGTGAATCTCTGAATAAACAAAGTCTACTGAAATCCCACTGATCATACAAGGGGGGGAGAGAGAGAGAGAGAGAGAGAGAGCACCTCAGGTCTCCTAACTCCCAGTCCATGCGTGCACGGCCCGGAGGCAGACTTGAGTCCCTTGCATAAAAGGCAGCCCTCCCCCATGGCCCCACCACAATTCCATCCTGACCCCTTTCTCTTGTCATTCCCCCAATTACAGCCCACCTTTCAGCTAACACTTTATTTCTCGCAGGACGCATAGCCCTGACCTCTCTCTGACTTTCCACCTGCCCACTGGACACCTCCACCGATGACCCCACAACCATCTCAATGGCAATATTTTACGTGTTTATTCAGAAATGATCTTGCAGCCCTGGCTGGTGTGATTCAGTTGGTTGGAGTGTCGTCCCATAACCGAAAGGTCGCAGGTTCAATTCCCAGTCAGGGCACTTGCTTAGGTTGCGGGTTTGGTCCTTGGTTTGGTGTGCGTGTAGGAGGCAACCGACTGATGTTTCTCTCACATCAATGCTTCTCTCTCTCTGGAATCTTTAAATATATCTTCGGCTGAGGATTTGAAAGAAAAAAGAAAAGATCTTGTAGCCCTTATTGTGAGCCAGGAACCTTTGTGCCTGTCTCAGAAGAGATCATCCATGGCAAGTAGACAGGGCCCTGATCTTGCTGGGGAGAGAGCTAAGTCAGATAAGCAACAGCTTGGTCACGATAACATGCGAGGACACTGTACTCACGACCTCCCACCTTCAAACCTGGGGTAAGTAGCATCATTCTTATTAACCAGCAGTTAGAGCCAAACAGGATCCTGGGTTCCCCTGAGTCCTCTTTCCTCCTCAGACCCACGTGTCCAGGTGACTCTCTGCGCTAACTTGTCACCTCCTTTTCTTCCTCTGCCACCTCTGCCTGGGCTCCTAGTCTGTCACCCCCAGTCTCCACCTCCAACACGCCCCCCCCACATTACTGCCTGAGTTTTCTTTTCTAAATTACAAATGCAATCACAGTATTCTCAAGATTAAGAACTTTGCCCCAAAATGCTGCAGAAGCAACAAAGAGAGAGAGTCAGAAATTCATGGGAGACAGAAGAATGTAATCAGGACTCCCGGTCCATGAGACAGTAAGCAGGTGTGGATGCAGACACACCAGAGGATATAAAAGAACCAAATAGAAATAATAAGATAGAACTAATTTACGTGTTTTCTCTATTTTTCTTGTATACATGGATGATACAAGTATCTGGAAAATTCACCAAAATTGACCATAATTTACGTAACAAAGAAAAACTTAGTAGATTTCAAAAAGCAGACAGAGTAGAATAGTCTCCTGATTGCAATACAAAAAAAACTAGAATTTAATAGCCACCAGAAGTTAAAGGTCACTACTACCTGAAAATATTTTTTAATTTATCCTCACTTGAGTTAAAGAGGAAATGTAAACCCAAAATGAAAGATTGCCTGGAAGATAATAAACTCTTGAAATGTCAAAAATCAATAAATAAACCTTATTCAGGGATCCTTTTTCCTTATCACGATTGAAAATGCCCCCTAGAGCTTGTACTCCGTGACCCCCTGTCCACGTTCCTCTCTGTTCACAGAGAGCTGTGGCTCCAGCCCCTCAATCTCTCCACAGTTTTGGAGGCTGCCACCTGCTTATACCCTTCCACATCTTTGCACCTTGATTCTATTTGCCTGAAATATTCTGTCTCCTACTTGCCTGGAAAGCTCTTGTTTATTCTGTAAGATTCAACCCAACTGTCCCATGTGTGGTGACACTTCACACCCTGTCTCCATGTCCCAAGAGGACTTGGCACCATCTTCTAGGGAAGACAGTGAGTGAAAAAAGACCCTCTGTCAGAAGGCCTCAGCCACTCCCCTGACCTGCAATGTCAACATAGTGCCACCAACACCCAACTCCCTTGTCCTGGTCACCTTCTACCCTTTTGGCTAGGCTGTGTTTCTATAGGCTCTTGTGCTCTAGGGCAGTCACTATTGCTGGATAAACAAAACAAAAACAGGAAACTGTGTTAATTCTGCACACCAACAAATTCATCTGTCCTTAGCTGACCCCTCCCCTTTAGGCTGGCTCATGAGTATTTCTTGTGGAGTCCAGGAATGAGTCCCCAGATTACAGGTGTCCTTCGAGATGTGAATGTGTTTTATTTACTTTTGTATTTTGGATTTTTTAATTTGTTTGTTTGTTTTGGAGGAAGGTAGGGAAGAAAAGAGTTTCCCAAAAAACTGGGAAGTGATAGGCTAAAAAAAACGTTAAACTGGTCTCACATTGAACAGCATGATCGGAATGTTGAATTCACCGATCAGCCAGCGTTATGAAGCACAATATGCAAATTTCCCCCAAAGTGTTTGAACCTGGAATCCTTTTGTCAACCAGGCCCAACCACCTCTTGTAGAACAGCCACTTCTCCGGAAACAGAGGGAAGTGCTGTGGTTCCTCCCTCCCCTTTACTACTGACCTGACCTGCTCTGTGTTGGGGAAGTTGAAGCCACAGGCCCCTGCTCCCTGGCTCAGCTCCCTCCCCAGCACAAACTCCCTGCCCCTGCACATCTTCTCTCATTCTTCCCTTGTATTCCCAGGGCTCTGTAGTTCCTTGCTCTGCTCATCTCCTTATTTACTTATCTTTTTCTGTCTCCCATACCTCTCCTCTGCTTTCAGTCATACTTATGTGGATCCCCCTAGAAGCAGACCCTGAGGCACTAAGGACAAGGGAAGGTGATGGGGTGAGGTGAGTGGGAGGGAGTGACAGAAGGAAAGTCACTAAGCTCAGTAGTAAGCCAGGCACTACAGTAAGCACTAAAGCCGAGTCCCATAGGGCAAACTGGAAAACCTCACAAAACACGTGCCACATAAATATTCCAGCAAAGGGGCGAGGGAGCTGGGGTGCTCATGCCCCCTATCTGCAGGTGGTGGGGGTTTGTTTATTCCCAGGTACCCCCAGTCCTCCGTGTGTTCACTGGGGTGGGTTCCCACACCCTTAAACCAATGATTCTAAACTGGAGGTGATTTTGCCTGCCACGGGACACTTGGCAATATCTGGAGACATTTCGATGGGCACAGCTGGGTGGGAGGGAATACTAGAAGCATCTAGTGGGTAGAAGCCTGGAGTGCTACTAAATATCCTACAGTGCTCAGGACAGCACCCCTACTGCCCACACTGTGCCTCCCCAAGCCCCACAAAGAATCCTCTGGCCCAAAATGTCATTAGGGCCAAGGTTGAG
This sequence comes from Macrotus californicus, assembly GCA_007922815.1. NCBI lineage: Eukaryota > Metazoa > Chordata > Mammalia > Chiroptera > Phyllostomidae > Macrotus > Macrotus californicus. Next base: position 183,483 of record VMDR010000522.1, read on the forward strand.
AAACTCTCACCTTTAACAATGATGCAGGTACTGGCAGTTGGCACAGCAGAAGCAGCAAGGGGATTTATGAACACATGGGCAGCATTTGCTACAGTGCTCTAGTCTAACATCAACAGCACAGTTCTCTCAACCTTGCTGCCCCTCGAGCTGCCATTCCTTCTGTTACGGACTGAATGTTGGTGCCCCACCCCCAGATTCATATGCTGTAACACTACCCCAGAAATGATGATATTAGGAGATGTGTCTTTGGGAGGTGATTGGGACTAGATGAGGTCATGAGGGTGGGGCCCTTCTGAATGGGATTAGTGCCCTTATAAGAATCTCAAGAGTGCTTGCTTCTTCTCTCTGCTCTCTGCCTTGTGAGGGTATGATGAGAAGTCAGCAGTCTGTGATCCAGAAGAGTGTTCTCATTAGAATTTGACCTTGCCGGTATTTTGATCTTGGACTTCCAGCCTCCAGAACTGTAAGACATAAATTTCTGTTGTTTATAAGCTGCCCAGTCTATGGTGTTTTGTTACAGCAGCCAAACAGGGTAAGATTCCATCTCTCTCCTCTCACAAGACTGAAGGGCACTCACCCCTTAGCCTCCATGTCTTCAGCACCCAGTCTATTGCTGGCCTCTTATGATCTGGCCTCACTCATCACACCTCTGAAGACCTCTCCCCAGACACCACTAGTGAAGTCATGATTGCTACCTTGACACTTGTTGGAACTTATTTTGCTTCACTTCTCTGCAGTCCTTGAAACTCCTCACCCCCCCCCCCCATTAGCTCTGAGATGCCCCATGGCCCTAATTCAGCACCTATCACTTGGGCTAAGTGAAGGCTAGGCCCTGGCAGCAGGGCAATAGAGGCTGGCAAGGATCTGGAGACTGTGAAACCTGAGCCCACGTAAATACAGGGGATTAAGGTAATCTCAATGAGTCAGAAGCCAGACAAGCAATTCTAGAAAACAAGATCCCCTGAGGGCAAAGCTAGGAGGCCTTCCAGAGACAGGCAGCAGGCTGGTAAAGCTCCCAGGAGATGGCTCTGTACATCAAGGGTCTGGGCCCAAGCCAGCAGGAGAATCTCAGGCACTGTGGAACGGATGCTGGTTCTGGAGCACATACAATGTGCTAGGCCCTGACTGTATAGTGTTGATTCTTGGGAGTCAAGCTGAACAGAGAAAGCAGTGAAGAAAGCAAGTAATATATGACGGTGTAAAAAGTCCAACCATCAAAACATGTGGTGCCAGAGTGGCAGGAAGGATTCAAGGAAGGCTTCCTAGAGGTGGTGACATAGGAACTGGGCTTTGAATAAAGAACCAGATTCAGACACCAAGCTGAAAGAGGAGGAAGACACCAGAAGAGGGGACATTGAGGACAAAGGCACAGAGCCGGAGCCATGAAACAGTCCTTAAGTGTGGGCAGAAGAAACATTTGAGGGAGCATTTGGGGTAAGCTGGGGAGCACAGCAGGGGCAGCTCACCAGGGGCCTTGAATGTCAAGGATCCAGGACAATCCCGTGGGAACTTGTGAATGTTTTTAAGCCCAAAGGAAGTGCGATCAGATTTGACCTGAGATACTTAAGGGCCATGCAGTTGTCTGAACCGACATAGAAAATAAAGGCAGGCACTAAAGCCTCTATCACTTATTTATTCAGCAAACTTTTATTAAACACTTGCTCCATGTTAGCTATTGTTGTTCGGACCAGAGAAACAGAGGCGAACAAATAGACAAGACTCTCTGACCACATGGAGCGTATCATGCAGGGCCGGGGGGTGGGGTACGGTATTGGGAAGATAGGCAATAGCAAATCTATTAAAAAATAAGAAATTATCAGATGGTTTAAAGGCGTTCGGGCAGGATAAAGCAGAGTCATGTGATGGAGTCACTGGGAGGCTGCCAGAGGCAGACAGACAGGAAGGGGGAGCCCTCTGAGAGCAAGTGACACTTGAGAACTTTGAGAAGAAAGAACCTGCCAGTGGAGCCTGAGGGACAGAGCCTTCCAGAGAGAGGAGGAGTTCATGCAAAGGCCCTGAGGTGAGAGTTTGGGAAACAGAAGGAAGGCCAATGAGGGTGGCAGAAGAAACCAAAGGCCAGAGGATGAACTTTTAAGCTATTAGGACTTAATGGACAGCCCTTGGTGACTGACTGGATGTGAGGGGGATGCAAGGGGTGGGTCTGGAATGACTTCCCAACGTCCATTTTGGGAAGGGGGGTAGCCCTACCCAGACAGGGACTGTAGGAAAAACTGGTGGGATGGAACACAATGGACTATGCAGTGAGTTGAATAGTGGTTTGGGTGGGCCCTATATCCAGTGACAGGGGCTTTTACAAGAGAAAGGCAGAGGGAGATTTGAGATATGGGAGGGGAGAAGGCCAGTGAAGGTGGAAGACTGGGTTCCTTGTAGCATAAGCCAAGAACACCCAGGGCTACCAGAAGGCCTGGGAGTTTGACCTTGACTTTAGACTTCTGGTCTCCCCAGCTATGAGAGACCACATGTCTCTTCGTTTAAGTCACCAAGTGTGTGGGAACCCATTATGGCCGCCACAGGAAGCTAACACGGACTACTCTGTGTTGAGTGTGGGGGGCTTGCTGGAGGGATTGGCTAGATAGGTCGGTGCGTGGAGCCCCCTCAGGAGAGAGGCCAGGGCTGCAGATAAAGCTTTGAAAGTCAGTTGAGCTTATAGGTGGCAGTTTAAACCAGTGCCATTTTTGAGGGGAAATAAGGCCAGCAAGAATCTCTCCAGAAGCTCTTCCTCAGAAGCACAAAACAAAAAACTTTCCAAAATCTTTTTCTCCCCAAACATATTTCACTCACTGATCTAACCTGAACTAGAGAGATATCAATGAAATGTGATGTTTGTATCAAAGAATATGTTCGTGTGCATTTTATTATCTGCCAATAAATTAAGAGTATTTTTGTTGGATTATTTATTAAATCAGGAACGCTTGTACTTCCTTGCACTTTCTCTAAGCCTGATGGGGGGTCAGCCCCTTGGCATCTGATAACACTGAGAACATAGAGGGAGAGAGGCTGGAGTGGAGGCAACCGGAAACCTATACCTCCCGATGGGCTGAGGCAGTGCTTCTGTTGCACAAACTGTGTCTGTATTCCTCTTTATCCTGTCTCTCAAAGTGTGTCCACTCACAGATACCATGACACTGCTGTCTTAGGACCTGGCCCCTAACATTTGCAGAGCCTGGGACGAATGGAATACAGAGGCCCCTATTCTGCATGGTTAAGTATTCACAAATCATTAAATCCACGAAAAGTTCAACAGAATGTATTTGGTGTACGTACCTTGACAAATAACTTCCTAAAGCCCTGGAATGCCAGGATCAAGTTCAGAACTCCCAGACCTCTTGGAATTCCCCCCTGGAATGTGGAGGAAATTGGGCAGGGCTCCCTCCAGGCCCTTTGCCTCCCACTCTCTGCTGGGCGGTGCACTCCACACTCCCAGGGGCCCCTTGGGCTGCAGGCCTGCAGGGCGGGGTTCCAGAAGCACACCTCCTCAAACAGCCCACCTCCCCACCCAAACAGCTGCCTTCAGGCCTGAGCTTGGGAGGCCTGGGCTCACAGTTCTGGGCCTGCCCCACCCTCCCCAAGAGGGCTGGCCAGGAAAAGAGGCCCTGCACAGGCCCTGGAGTTGGTGTGGGGCCACTTGGGTGGGGAATTCTTTGATGTAGGTGGAGGACATAGGTAGGTTTGGTCCCTTGGCCCTGCAGACTCTTTCATCAATAAGAAGGGGCACAGAGCACAGCACCCAGGGCAGGGGCACCTCTTGCTGGGGTAGATCTGGGGGGGAGGTACTGGTCAGCACTCACCCTAACGAGAGTCAAAGAAGTGAACCAAGATGACAGCTGTGCTCAATGAGTGGGCTTTCTTCGTAATGCCGTTTTGGAAAAAATGCAGATTAAGAAATGAAATACCTTAGATATTTTGAGCCCTGATTAATAAACATATCATGATGCTAATCTTTCATTAAGTTTTAGAAATCAAGGGTCAAATCCCTAAAAAGTTTGAATATAGTAAAATAAGCCTGATATTAATGGAACAGTATCTTGAGTGGCAGTGCTTTCCAGAATCTTTTCCCACGCTTTTCTTCCTCCCTCTCTCCCTCCCTGTCTCCCTCCCTCCCTCCTTCCTTTTGATCACACTCCTCCTTCCAAAGCAGGAAGGGCCTAGAGGAAAACCACAAAGTTGCATGGCATCACCTGGGGAAAATGTGGCTACAGTGTGAAACAAGAGAGCTATGATGAAATTCAGGAAACTTCAATATCCAATAATCAAGCCAAGAAAGAGCTTCCACCAACCAAAGTTCCAGAGTGGGATAGCAGGGAGAGGGAAGACTGGGGTCCCACAGCCAGGGAGGAGACTGTGAGGAGACAGTTCCAAAGGAGGGGCCGTCCAAGAGGATCCAGTGCCCTGAGGGGTGCCGTCTTCCTGAGGCCAACTGCAGCACACCTGGCCCTGCCCCGGCAGGTTCAGCCGCTCAGGCCCCAGCTCTTCCACAGACCCCATGTGGGCCTGCTGTAGGCCTGCCCTTTCCTTTCTCACCCTACATTCCCCCTCTTTCCCACAGCCCTCTCTGGTGCATTTACTCCAAACCATTGACTCCCCAACCTCCATCTCCAGCCCTGGTCTCTTCCCTGAACCTCTGATGGAACAACGAGCCCCAAGCATGTGTATTGCTCAGGGGAGACCCACACAGATAATGGTCCAATGATGTTGCCCAAGATGGAAATGTTCACCAGAGCTCCTGATTCCCAAAGCAAGGACAGTCTAGCTAATCTCAGGGGAGAGACATGCGCTCAGGGCCTCCTCTCTGGCTCTCTGTGTCCCCGCAACACCGGAACCACACTGCCCTGCTGCCCCCTCCCCAGGATGCTCCTGCCTTGGCCCAGAACATTCTTCCACCACCTTCCTCTCCCAGATCATATGTCGCCTCTTATAATAGTTTTCATATTTTCATTGTCTCCTTTTTCCCACCAAAACCGTGGACTGGTAGGGAAGGATTCCTTTACCCAGCATCAGAAAACAAATTTAAGGCCCCCAAATTTGTACAGCACAGTAACACTGTCTTGAAGAGTTTATTTAAAAGTTCAAGTTTAATGATGCAATCAGGGATGATTTCGTGGAAGAACTCTCCAATCCTTATTAGGTTGCCCCTCTCACCCCCACTGCTGCCACCCCCAGCTCTTCAGGGGTCAGCCCTCTGGTTTGATCCAGGGTTTAGAAAGACAACCCACTGTTTCCCACTCTGATGGAAGGTGAGCCAACACATCTGGATTCTGTATTTCCACTTTGTTATATGGTCTTAGATATTCTGTATCTGGAATTAAAAAACTTTTAAACTGAGTCTCTTCCCCAGTATCTATAGGCTTGCTCCCTCATCTCCAAATTTTGTTCAGATGTTACCTTCTCAGGGAGCCCTTTCTCAGTCACTCTTTTGAAATTTGTGGTCCCCCTCCTCCCTAGTCAATGTATAACCTCTTTCCTGCTTTATCATTCTTCATATCACATACCACTGTCTGATATATTACATACCACTGATATATTACATAGTTTATTCATGTTCTCTTTATTACCTATCTCCTGCTAACAGAAGGCAAGTTTCGCAAGGGTGGGGATTGTTCATTGCTCTATCCCAGTGCCTAGAGCAGTGCCTGACACATAGTAGGTCCTTACGAACAATTTGTTGAATAAATGAATGACTGGATTATTGGATACCCACCCTTGGTGCCCACCTCAGACTCACCCTGTCAAGAAATGAAATCTGACACCTTTTTACACCAATAGCCAGGCTCAAAAAATGGACATTTTTCTTCCCCTTTCTTCACCCTAAGCCACTAAGCTCCCAAGTCTTGGCAGTTTTTGTGCTGTATCCCTCACTGAGGCTCTGCGATGCTCAATAAAACACTGTTGCAAGGTTGCTTCTGGCAATTGGGCTGGAGGGAAGAGGGGAAGATTCATTTTTCCTCTTTGTCCTCTGAAGTAGAAGACAGCATTGGTTTCCTAAGTATCACCCACTCTCCGCTCCCACGTCCTTCCTTCAGTTGTCCATCAGCCCCCACACCGCCCACTTACATGCTCCGGAGAACTTGACTCCCACCCTTCATCTTGGCTGTCAGAGAAAGGCTGGCTCCTGATTGGTTGCATCCATTCTCTCCATGTATATCCTCATGCACAAGACCCAGGTTGACCCAATCAAGTGCCATCTCTTTCTTCATAGATGTGGATATGATAATGCCAACTGTCTCTGGTAGCCACCTTGTGACCACAAAGGGAACCAGCCAGGGACAAAGCTCTCAATGAGGACAGAGGGGCCAAGAGATAAAGGGTTTGGGTCCTTGAGGCCATTTCTGTGCTGCTTGTCACAGGATTCATTTAGAAACCACCGTATGTTTGTACTGCCAGATCATTCATCTTTTATTCTGCAAACACTGACAGAGGGCCCGCTGTGTGCCAGGCATTGTCTGATGTGCCAGGATACAGCTCTAAAGAGAAGAACACAAACATCTCCACCTCAGGGAGCTTACGTTCCTGACTGGGAACAGAGGAGTGACAGACCATAAAAATAATTCTAATAAACAAGTAAATAATATGTTCGAAAGTTGTAAGTGCTATGAAAAAAATAGAGCCATTTGCTAGAAAGGGTTCTCGAACACTTGATTCCTATGTGGGTTGTATGTTCTTTCCAGTAATAAATCACAACATGTCTTTTGGAAGTTGACAATCTCTAGTTTGAAATGTATACAGAATACCATATAAAAGCTATCAAAATAATTTAATGTTAGGACTAGAACACAATGTATCAGGAATAAAAGTGTAAAATCTGTGGAAGCCAAATGTGTATAATTATATTTAATTGCAAAGCCTGAAATTGCTAAGTTTATTGACAAATTGTCAGTCCTAACACCAAACACATGTGCGGTGAATGATGCTCACAGCAGAGTAACCACAATGATTGACAAGACACCTCTGTCCGGCACCGTAAATTACAGAGATGATGGCCGATGTGAAGCAGCCATTTTCATCAGCACGACAAAATGAAATGAGTCACTGCAAACTGGCGAACCCACTGATTTTCTGAATTCTGGTGTTCTTTTAGGGTTGTCGCTATGACAACCTATGAGTAAAGAAGTCCACGAAGACATTTTATGTGCCAACCTTGGCCAGCCTGTACAGACAACTCACTGGTCCCTCGAGGTGCAGACCTGAAGCGAGGATCTGGGCTGGGCATGGAGGGGCTGAAGCTCTGGCTGGTAACATAAGACCCACCCCACATTCAGGCTGTTGCACCAAAGCTGTTCCTTCTCAGTGCCCTTTTATATACGGGGGGAATGTCACCCTCCAGGAGATGTATGAGGATTTAAGACACGTACTTAATGAAGCTGATAAAATTGTCAGTCATGTCACCAGCAGGCAATTAAGTCCCTGACCTTCTCAGCTGTGTGACAAAGATGATCAATGTCACCTAGAACCACAGTTTCAAATGGAAGCTCATTGTCTTTTGATGAAAAGTTTTTGTTTATTCATTTAGTTACAAGAAGAATTTCATTTATTTTCACAGAAAACTTTCCCTTTTTGAGATATGATGCCTGGATGATTTTGGCTTTACAAATTACTCTATGTGGTCATCTAAACACTATATATATAAAGTATATATAGCATGTATATAAAACACTATACGTGTATACATATGCATGTATGTGTGTATGTACACTGCTATAAGGAAAGTGTGTGAGTCTTCCGTAATCGAGACTGAAGAGCTTCAGTAGGGCTGAGACTTGGAGTCAAGACTTTTTTCCATCGCCTGAAAGACGAGGTATTAACTCATCTGAAATATGTTATAAAGAGACGTTGAAAAGACTTAATTAAAAGGTTCTCATGAGTATTTTTTCCCAAAGTGGCAGTGGCTTAGTAGACAAGGAAGTCTCTATTCCACCACTCTTAGACATCACCAAATAACTTTAGACCTTCTTAATGAGATGACATTCTGAAGGTACCTTCAGATGGTTTCTTGAAACACAGTTTTTTGGTTTGTTTGGTTTTTTCAATAAGTATATTTACATCATCTTAAGTGAGAACGCTTTCTCAGCATCTGATCCAATCGGACAAGATAGCCAATCGCAGTCATGGTCAACGTTTACTAGCACTTTCTCCATGTAAGGCCCCATTGAAAGTGCGCGTCTTAACTCATTCAACTCTCACAACAGCCCTGTGAGGCAGGGACTACCCCATAAACAGGTCAATGTTGTTCTCGCCATTTTATAGACACTTATGAAACTTAGACACAAAAAGGTAAGCAACTGGCTCAAGGTTGCACAGCTAGGAAAGCCAGGATGAAAAGCGGGGCAATTCCGGCATCCAAGGCCCAACTTTTAACCATCAGGCTATGCATTTTAAATATATAAATATCTGTAAGTATGTGTTTAAAGTAGGTGATGCCTCATTGCTGCTGCCACCAATTACCCCAAACCTAGTGGCACTGAAAAACACAGATTTATCATCTTACAGTTCTGGAGGTCCGAGTCTGAAATGGGTCCAGAGGGTTGCGTTCCTCCTGGAGGCTCTGAGAGAATCTCCTCCCTGGCTTCTTCTGTCTCCTAGAGGTGGCCTGCATTTCTTGGCTCTTGGCCTCCCTCCTGCATCTTCAACAGAAGCATAGCATCTCCCGTTCTCTTTCTGACTCAGACACTGATTCTCTAGTCCGTCTTATTCTCAAGGACTCTTGTGGTTCCATCAGGCCCACTCAGATATTCCAGAATAATCTCTTTATTTTAACGTCAGCTGACCAGTGGCCCCCATTCCACCCACAATCTTAACTCCTCCTTGCCATACCATACTCACGGGATCGAGAGATTACGAGCTGAACATCTTTGCAAGGTCATTATTCTGCCCAGCACAGCTTTACCTAATTCAATCTCAAAAATTACAAAACAAAAAGGTGTACAGTAGAAAATCTCCCTTCTATGCCTGCCCCCAGTCACACAATTCCCCTTCCAAGAAGCAATTGATGTTATCTGTATCGTCCTTCTAGATTTATTTTATGCATAAAAGAGCAAATATGTATATTTGCTTTATATTAACTTTTTACCTTCACTAGACACACTGTTCTACATCTAGAATGAAAAAATACAGCTTGCTTTCATTTAAAAAGTATATCCCGGAGATCATTCAGGTTGATACATACAGATCTGCATGATTCTTTTTTTGTGCCTGCTTGTTGTTCCGTTGTGCGGGTGTGTATTGCATTGTGTTTCACCTCCCTTGTTCCATAGGACATTGAGGGGTCTCCAATCATTTAGAGGTTTTCAGTCCTTTGCAATACAGACAATGCTGTAGCAAACAGCTTTGTACCCTTGTGATTTGGTGAGTGGAGAGTGCATCTGTAAGATCAACCCCCAGAGGGGGGACGACAGGGTCAAGGGTGTGTGCATTTGTTATCTGGGGAGCTGGAGTTAAATTGCCCTCTTTTACCCTTTCCAACTAGGAATTAAAAAAAAAAATACACCACTTACATTTATCTAACAAACATAATAAATATCTCTTGATTTCTAGTTATGTGTTTTTAAAGTCATTAGATGTTCTATGTGCTTTTCATTGTTCTCTTTTAATACTTTGCATGTTTTAAATTTAACAAGCTATTTTTTTTCATTTTTTTAAATTTCCTTTTTTATGGAGAATGATACTGGCTCTCTTTTTATAAAGTACTATAAACTTCCCTTTAGGCATGTTTCTTTATGATAAAAAAGATGAGGCGATCTAAGGAAAAATGGCATGTAAGTAACGATACAGAGATTACCCTGATAGGGAGGTATCCTGATGGCTGCTCCCTCACATCGAATCGATATCACTTGTTTAGCCTTTGCTGATGGTTTGTTGCTGTTGTTGCTGTTTTTTCCATAGCAGAGAACCGCCGTCAACAACAAGATCCTTAATGGAGGGAAGGCAGCAGAGTGGTGATCCTGCCGAAGCGGCCTCCTTCAGGAGCGGGTCGCTGTTTCCCACTGTGGTAGTCTCCAATGTTTTCAGCTCCTCTCTCATGGCTGGAAGACAGAAACTTGGGTGCCCCATAAAGAAAATGTCAATTCCAAATAGAAAAATTAAAATAATTAAAACCAGGCAGTCCTAGAACATTAGGCTTCTCGCTACCAGGAAGGTGGCAGCTTTTCGGGAGGCCTAGCTTTGATATCTGTGCTATAAACAAGCTCATCTCTTTTTTCTACCCTTTGTTGTAATCACGCATCTATCTCTCTTACCTGTTCTGTAGACTGCAGGTGGCAAACTCTAATCAGAGCTATTTTTCTCCTTGGGTCTACCCTCCTTATGACTGGGCATATCACATCCTTTAGTGGGGAAATGAGGGGATGCAAACCGGTGTTTGTCTTGGAAGAGAGGTTCCAGGATAAAATGTTTGGGATACTTTGAGTTAAATAGCTTCCTTTACTGCAGGCCTTCTCAGAGCACTTAATATGATCTTTGGCCCAAACCATGAACTCACAGGTCATCTCAAGGACTAGTGTGCTCCACAGCCCTGATGACCTCCAGGTTGGGCCCTATAACCAAGAGTGGACGTGCTTGGAAAACCAGCAAACAAAACCCGACAGAGTGCCCCAGAGATCTTTAACATGGTGGCTAGGAGCAGGGGCTCAAGAGTCTGAATCTCTCAGAATCTCAGCTTTTCTGTCCCCAAAGTGGAGCTAGAGAGAATACCCTATCTTACAGGGGTGTTCTGGGAATGAGCAAGATCATACACAGAATATGTTTTCTACGGAGCATGTACAGGGATGCGCTCAACAATGTTGACGTGGCCAGTGGGTCAAGATATGAGGAATTCAAGTATTCAGACTTTCTGTGAAAATACTCAGTCTCACCTATGTAAACTCACCAATCAAGGAAGGAAAGGAAGGGAAAAAGAGGGAAGGAAGTCAATCAAAATGTTATTTTATTTTTTGAAAGATTTTATTTATTTCTTTTCAGAGAGAGGGGAAGGGAGAAAGAAAGAAAGGGAGAGAAACGTCGATGTTCAAGAGATACATTGATCAGTTGTCTCTCACACACCCCCAGCCGGGGACCTGGCCTGCAACCCAGGCATGTTCCCTGCCTGGGAATCAGACTGGCTACCTTTCAGTTCACAGGCCAGCACTCGATCCACTGAGCCACACCAACCAGGGCCCAAATGTTATTTTCTAGTTGAATTGATTTGGGGTTGGCAGTAGTGACCTAGTGTTGGCTTCAATGTCAAGCACGACTCCCCAGATGGCTCACCCAGGCCAGAAAACGTGGGAAGCCAGAAGTGCTCTCCTGCAGGGAGACAGTTCTGGGCAGGAGCACAGAGCCCTCAGAATGGCACACAGATTTATGACGCAGGAGAAATCTGGTGCTCGGGTTGGAAAATCACAACTAACAGGAACTGAGTTTATTCTTTTTTCTTAAAGACTCTGATCAGAGTAGTTGAGTGGGCAACTCCTAATAAAAGAAGGGACCTTGGCGAGGATAGGGACTTTATAATGGATGGGTCTGGCCAATGTCACCTGACGCCCCTGATCAATCTGAATTTCTACGACTGAGTCCACCCGACGCTGTGTGCCTTCCTGAAGTGACACAACAGGGAGACTCCAGAGCTGACTGTGAAGAACTTTTGAAAAAAAAAAAATTAAAATGAAAAAATTGAGCCTGACCTCCAATCAAATCTTTAGACTTGATTTTACAGGAAACACAGGGGAAACAGAGCATGTTAAATGACACCATAGAGCCAAACTTAGAGCGAGGGGAACTCTATTAGGACAAATGACTCCCATTTTGAACAAATAAATGACATGAAAAAAGTGGGGGCATGTTGAGGGGAATTTATAGAGATTTAATGGGATTTAAGAAATGCAAAAAGTATGGAGTTCGTTTCGTTTCGATTCAAACGCGCCAACTGTAAAAAAGGCAATTTATTTTGAGATAATTAGGGAAAATTGAACCAGTTGGGCAATAACTGAATCCAAATATATTATTATATCTTAACAGTAGGATGTTAGATGGTGTTAAGGAGTTCTCAGTCATGTTAGGTTGTGGTAACAGGATCATGTTATGTTATTAAAGTACCTATTGATCAGAGATAAATCCTCAAGTATTTACAAGTTGTCTGGAATTTAATTTAAAATACTCCAGCAACAATGAACAAACAATTAAATAGGATGCTTGGCGGGGAAGGCTAGATGAAACAACAGTGGTCCCTGTGGACAGAGGTTGAAGCTGAGTGTTGAGTACATGGGGCTTCATTACCCTCTCTACACTTGTGTGTGATTTCCAAATTCCGCCCCCCTATAGTGTTAAATGAATAAAATTAATTTTTAAAATCTTGAGAGCTGAACTAAAGAGTTTTCTGAGTTCAAATGAAAGGGAAAACCTGGTAAGATTCCAAGAGGGTTTCTGGTAGCAGCCCAGGAGAGCCCAGCTCAGCTGCAGCTTCTCAAGAGCCCGAGACGCCTGCTACCCACGCATGTGGATCGTGAAAGCTCCCCGCACGGCGGTTGTTAAAACTGTCTATTTGACATGGTGCACCAGCTTCCATAACGTCTACCTATCTATGGAGCTAATTAAATTATTAGACTCAGAGCTGTGAGATGACCCAGTTTACGTGCAAAGAGACCCTCTTCCAATGCGGAAGCCACAAAGCGAATTCCCCTTAAAGTCATAGTCATCCGGAGTTGTTCTCAATCAAGTGGTGTCTCTGATAAAGAATTCCCAGTTTGCTCCTAACACCTCCCTAGTGGTGGAGTTGTGTTTTTGATCTCAGCACAAACAGATGAAGGTGGAGCAGGTCATAAAAAAGGCCCCATAGTCTGACCTGGAAGGGCCTAGTTTTGAAGTTAAGGTGTCCAGATAGTGTGGCCTTCCTTGAATTAACAGGGACTGAGGTTTTCCTTCTCAAAGCCTCAGACGAAGTCTATTGACTGTGGCCCCGAAACACCTGTCTCTGTGATGAGGAAACTGTGCCCCCATCTTCTCTGCCAGCATCCATCAAGGCCAGAGAAGGGGCCTGAGTGCCTACTCGGGGCATGGCCTAACCCCCATGATGTGATGGGGATGAATAGTGGGGTGGGCGGAAAAGAGATTCAAAGACCTGGGCGCAGGGCAAGTCCTCAAACTCGCCTGGGTCTCAGGGTCCTCATCCAAAAGATGGGGGCTGGACAATGTGATTTCAAAGACTCCTTTCTGGCTACAAAATGAGTTTAGGTGGCTGGAGGTCTCCTGGAAAATGGAACAAAAACTTGGCAGAGAGCAGTATGGCTTAGTGGTCAGGAAGGGACTCTGTAGTCAGATCACCTCGGTTCAGGGCAGCTCCCACACTTGCCAGCTCCCACACTTGCCAGCTCTGTGGCCTTGGCCTTGTTACTTAACCTCTTGAGCCTCAGGTCCCCGTTGCCATGCAGGACCAGGCACCTAGAACCACTCAGCCACTGGCTCCATCCCTCTCTGCTCTTACCTGAACCTTCCTCCCCTGCCCTGTCCCGGCTTCTTTCCACCAGCCTGTCACCATACTCAACACAGGGAAAAAGAACTCATGATCCTGCATCTAGCTCCCAGCAAGTGTCCTGGCCCCCTTTCCAAACCAAAATTCTGAAAGAGCAGTTGGCACTGGCTCCCTCCTCTCCTCCCATTGGTCCTCAGCCCACTCCATCTGGTCTCCAGCAATGCCAGCCAGCGCAGAAAATGTCACCACTGGTCTCACCGTTGGTTAACATCCAGCAGACACTTTTAGGCCTCTATCTTACCTGACCAGGTCTGTTATTTACTCCCTCTACAAAGCTCCAATTTCTCTCGGTTGCTATAAAACACTTTTTCTTGGTTTCCCCCTCACCTTTCTGGCTCTTTCTGGATCCTCTTTCTCTCAGGCCTCTTATTCATATACTGGGGCCCATCTGAGGTCTTGTTCTCAGTCTACCCACTCACAACCATGCACCCACACATGGCTCCCATACCGCCTCCATGCTGGCCACCCTCCCAATCTAGAGATCCAGCTCTCGCCCAGGGTCCAGGCTGCTCCATACAGCTGCCTGCTTAGGGGGTTCTGCACCCTCCTCCCAGAAAATCACAGATTGCCAACACAAATCTGCCAACGATGTTAAGGGATTGCTGCAAGATGTTAGAATGCACCCCAACCACCCACCCTATATGAAGTTTTAGGGCTTTGGATGCCCTCAGGCTAGAGCCAACCCTAGTAGCATCCTTGACCTGGTTCCCTCAGCTGCCCTCCTCACCATCTCAGGAACACGTTCTAAGACCCTCTGGCTTTGATCTAGGCTCGGTCCTCCAAGGCTGAATTGCAGACACGTACTCTTTCTTCCACCACTGACGTCACTTTGGTCCCTCCTCTGAACCTCTATTTTCCCACTTTCCAACATCTGCATTCCCACACATTATGTTGATATTACAGCGCTCTTCCCTTCCGTCTCCTATACTACTCATAGAAGCTAAATAAATCATTGCATATCAGTTAGCTTTGCAGCTCACTTAAGGTTTAGGGGAGAACAGATAGGCTCACAAAGAAATAATGAGGTGCTCTACTGTCCAAGCCATGCACAAAGACCGCACATGGTGCTTCTGAGCCCTCAGCACAGACTCCAAACAACCCAGAGGTCCCATCAGATGTGTCTCAAAGCACAGACTGTCTGAAGAAGAAAACAGTGGCCTTTCCCTTGGAGGGCTCCCAGGGGACACAGAGAACCCAAGATCCCATAGAAACAGACGGAGACCTGACCTCATGACAGTGCTGAGGGTAGATGAAAGGAGGAGCAAGCGGAGGAATTCATAGGCTTGCAAGGCTTGCAAACAATCTGCTCCGGGCCCACGTTCCCAGGGCAAGACAGAGCCCCTTGCACTCCTTGGTCTTTTTCCTTCACCAGAAGCAGGGCTTATCCTTTGTCAGGAGCGGTTCTCACATTGGATCACTTCTTTCTCTTCTGAGGCCAGAATCCTTGCATGCCCACTTCTGCCTATTCAGTCAATTCATTTCAGCCTCCAGCACCATCCCCTGCACAGGGCTGTCCCAGCATGCCCTCCTTCCTGCTCCTCCCCCCGCCTCCTCCCTGTACTAGGACTCAGAACTATGCCCATCCAAGGAAACATGAGATGTCTTTCATGAGGGACATTCAATGCCCCTCAGATGTTCTCAGACACACGAGAACAAGCTGTAGATCACAGAGGGGTTACAGCTGCCCCCTGCCCCATGCACACTGGGTTCTTCTACCACTGCTTTCTCATAACCAGACACTAGCTCAGGAAGGGAGTAAGATATTCTTACATTGCTCTGGGGAATCGAATTGCATTTATGGACAATAATTTTGTCTAGATCCCCAATAACCCTTATTTCAGCTAGGCCCACTCTGAAATTCTCAGTAGATCAAAATAGCTTAACCAAGAAGATCAGAAAACAAGTGTTTTTCCATCAACAAGAAAAACTATCGCAGTAAGTTATTAAAAAAAATACAACAGAGAAAATATATTAGAGATTTCAATTAGGCAACTCTCACCTCAGAAGTTCTTCCTGTAAAATCTATGTTGATCATGTATCTTTCATATATTGCCTGGGTCTCTAAAGCTCAGATTACAAAAATCAATTGAAGTCTATTTTTCCTAAAATAAATGTTTACAAAATGCAGCTGCAATTCATGGGCTGGAAAAGTGGTGCACACTGTGAACACGAACGCTAGCTCAGGAGTGACCAGCGCCACCCCCGTCTGTTGCACACTCACCACACGTGAGGCACTGTGCTCGGTGCTTCAGACATATTACTTAATTTAATCCCCATGTCGGCTCTAGCCAGCAGGTATTATCATCCATTTGCAGGCCCTAGAGGGCTTACCTAGTAAGCCAGGATTTAAACTTGATTCTCTTAAACTCCAGAGTCTTTATGTTTAGCCACTGCATTCTCTTGCCTTATGCTATATTTCAAGTATCTCGCAAATCCATTGTCACTCATTCCCATCACCCTGAGCAAAAATTCCAGAATCCTGAAATAAGCCAGGTGGTGAAAGACAAGTACCACGTGATCTCACCTACAAATGGAACCTAATCAACAAAACAAACAAGCAAGCAAAATACAACCAGAGACATTAAAATAAAGAACAAACTGACAGTAACCAGAGGAGAGAGGGGAGAGGGATAACAGGGGAAAAAAGGGAAGGTCCATCAAAGAACATGTATAAAGGACACATGGACAAAGCCAAAGGGGGTAGGTTCAAGGGTGGGAGGCAAGGATGGGGGTGGTGGTGAAAATGGAGACAACTGTACTTGAACAACAATAAAAATAAAAAAATAAATCTTAAAAAAGGAATTCCAGAATCCTTCCCACATCAGACAACATAAAACGTATGCAGTGTTTATCCATGAACATTTTAAAAGAAATTCCAGTGCCTTCTAAATCAGTTTCCCAACCTTGGTATTACTCACGTTTTGGCTGGAATGATTCTTTGATGTGGGGGACTGTCCTGTGCATTGCAGGAGGTTCAGTAGCATCCCCAGCCTCTTTGCACCAGATGCCAGCAACTTTGCTCCCCCATCCCCAGTTTTGGCAACCACAACCGTCTGCAGACTTTGCCAACTGTCCTCGGGGGTGTAGGTGTGGCTGGGGGTGGGGAGATGGCTCTCAGACCATGAGCATGAACTAAATGCCCCGTTCCTGCCTCACCCAACATTGCCCTCAGTGCTTTGCCCACTCCTGCCTCGAAGCAACAGTTCTGAAAATACCACAGCAGGCCTGGCGGGAAGAGCACAGCCATAAAGAATTCAGAAATAATGATCCTTAGAAATCAGGTAGGTTGGCAGTTGGCATCAAGTCAGTGTTATCTTGACAAAAATATCAACTTGATCTTGCCTCATGCCACATCTGTTCATTTTATACAGAGTACATTCTTATTATGTTACCGTGGAAGGTCATGGTTATAAAGACCATGAGCAACATAAAAATGCTCAAGACATGCCCTGGCTTGTGTGGCTCAGTGGATTGAACGCTGACCTGTGAACCAAAAGGTCACTGGTTCAATTCCCAGTCAGGACACATGCCTGCATTGTGGGCCAGGTCCCCAGTAGGGGGCACATGAGAGGCAAGCACACAATGATGTTTCTCTCCTTCTCTTTCTCCCTCCCTGCCCCTCTCCCTAAAAGTAAATAAATAAAATCTTCTAAAACATGCTCATGACAATAAAAAAACGCAGGTTAAAAACCTGTGTTAACACTGTAATGGCAACTAAAGTGACAAGAATGACAGAATTAAGGTAGTGGGATTATGGGTGGTGTTTCCTTCTTTCTAAATTTCTTTTTCTTTTTTGAGTGAGGGGACATTGTGACAGTTTCTTTTATTTATTTATTTATATTTTTAATTGTATTTTTTTCATTACCATTTAGTCTCCTTATACACCCCTACCCCCAGCCATCACTACACTGCTGTCCATGTTCATGAGTCCTTTTTCCCTTTTGCTCAGTCTCTCCGCCCCCAACCTCCCGCTACTCTACTAGCTGTCATCTGCTCTTCATCTATAAGTCTGCCTCCATTTTCCTTGGTAGTTCAGTGTGTTCATTAGATTCCACACATGAGTGAGATCATATGGTATTTGTCTTTCTCTGACTGGCTTATTTCACTCAGCATAATGTTCTCCAGGTCCATCCACGCTGTTACAAAGGGTAAAGTTTTCTTCTTTTTTATGACTGAGTATAAATGTATAAATGTCCATTGTATAAATGTCCCATAGTTGTTTTATCCACTCACCTACTGATGGACACTTGGGCTGCTTCCATATCTTGGCGATCTAAATCTCTTGTAATGTAACTTCCACAATACCCTAAAGTAACTTTTCAGATGGTGTCCCCAGACATGGTTTCCCCTTCCCCTCCCCAAGTAGTATCACCAAAACAGTAACCTCACACCATATAATTACTCCCTGGACTCATCGAATGATTCCCTAGACCCACAGTTTGACCTTAGCCAGTGTTAATGGTCTGTACTATATCTGAGTTACACCTAACAAGTTTATATGATAAAGTTCATTAAAACTCAAAAAGAACTAAATTCATTTGTAATACCAAATTCCAATTTATTCTCTTATTGCCTACTCCCAATTGTAAATCTTGCTGACACCTACTGTGCCTTGGACCCCCTGGCGGGGTGCCCACACACCTCCCAGTGAGTCCCCTCCTTCTGAGGCCACCCAGAAGGGCCCTGCTCTCCCTCCAGAGACCACCACACTGTTGCTGGCATCTATGAATCCTTGTTTGTTTACATGTTCTTTAGTTTTGGGTCCCCCATTTCTGTTCCTTCTGAAATTTGTGAAACTTTCTGGGATCCTCCCCCTCAAATGAATGAATGAATGAACCAATAAGCAAATAAATACATAAAATTATTTAATTAATTTATTTGCTTAAGCTGACTCTAATTGATTTTTGCTTCTTGCAACCAAAACAATCTTAACACCAAGAGATCATATTTGAGATCTCTCTGTTGTTCACATAGACACTAGGCCGTGAGTATTATTCTGACGGTCTTTCTAGTGGTGATGTCCTGAAGACCTCGGGCAGCAACTCTGTGGTCCTGTCTTAAGAGCAGGAAGTGTTGGCTTCAGTCAGACAGATTTCAAGTCTCAGCTCACATGCAAGTCCCTAACCGTAGTAGTGGTTAAAGGGTTTGAGACATCTTTAAGGGTGCTTTACCACAAATATCCATTCTGTCCTTCTTCCTTTAATTATAGAAATCCTGGGGTTTAGTGGGGCATGTGGAAGCCTGACTATGGTGTACATTTCCCAGCCTCCTTTGTACTGGGTATGGCCATGTGACTAAGGTCTAGCCAGCAGAATGAGGACAAAGAAGATATGTGCAAATTCTGAACCATGCCCTTGAAAGGAATGAATAAGGGCATCCTTGCCTTTTTCCCCCTTTTTCCCCTTCTCAGTCTCTGGAATGGGCACATGATGGTAAAGCTGGAGCAGCCACCTTGGATCAGAGACAGAAGCAATACACGGAGGATAGGAGCTGCCTTACCAGTCCTGGGCAGCCTACTCTGGACCTGAGAGAAAAACAAACTTCTACTTCATTTAAACCCCTATATTTGTGGTCTTTTTCTACTACTCTAAGCTTCCACTGTACTCTATCTAACACGCACATGTGTATGCTGCTTTTCTCCATGAAAAATAAAACACATTAATTAAAAAAATCTTGACACCAGGAATGTAGCCTACAATTACATATTTGAGACAATTATTTAGTGGAACAATAGTGAATGTTTAAAAACCAGCTCTCCAAAAACAACAACAACAACAACAACAACAAACAAACACAACCTTAATCTATAGCATTTTTCAATCTGCCTGATTTAAATGCTCCTCCAGGGCTGACACGAAGCTACTAACATGAGGCCACTGAGTGGAGAGCTGGGAAGAGAATTGGTAAGAGCCACCTCCAGCACATAGCAATTAGTACTATAACCTTTGAAGAAAATGCTTTAAATATTAATTACAACAAACTGTGGATTTGATCATGTAGGACTCCCAGCAGCCTCTGGTACAGATGAATTAGAAAGATTGGACAACAATGACAACACCAACAACAAAGCTATTTATCTCTGAGACATTCTTCAGGCTGGATAATTTAACAAAACATTAAGGATGTTTCTTTTTTTTTCTTCTTCTTTTTTAAAAATATATTTTATTGATTATGCTATTACAGTTGTCCCATTCCCCCACCCTTTATTCCCCTCTGCCCTACACACCCCCTCCCACCCTCATTCCCCCACTTTAGTTCATGTCCATGGGTCATATATATAAGTTCTTTGGCTTCTACATTTCCTACACTATTCTTAACCTCCCCCTGTCTATCTTCTACCTCCCATTTATGCTACTTATTCTCTGTACCTTTTCCCCCTTTCTCCCCATCCACTCCCCCCACTGATAATCTTCCATGTGATCTCCATTTCTGTGATTCTCTTCCTGTTCCAGTTGTTTGCTTAGTTTATTTTTGTTTTTAGGTTCGGTTGTTGATAGTTATGAGTTTGTTGGAATTTTACTGTTCATATTTATTTTCTTTTTCTTAGATAAGTCCCTTTAATATTTCATATAATAAAGGCTTGGTGATGATGAACTCCTTTAACTTGACCTTACCTGGGAAGCACTTTATCTGCCCTTCCATTCTAAATGATAGCTTTGCTGGACAGAGTAATCTTGGTTGTATGTCCTTGCCTTTCATGACTTCAAATACTTCTTTCCAGCCCCTTCATGCCTGCAAGATTTCTTTTGAGAAATCAGCTGACAGTCTTATGGACACTCCTTTGTAGGTAACTTTCTCCTCCTTTTCTCTTGCTGCTTTTAAGACTCTCTCCTTATCTTTAATCTTCGCTAATGTAATCATGATGTGCCTTAGTGTGTTCCTCCTTGGGTCCAACTTCTTCGGGACTGTCTGAGCTTCCTGGACTTCCTGGAAGTCTATTTCCTCTGCCAGATTGGGGAAGCTCTCCTTCATTATTTGTTCAAATAAGTTTTCAATTTCTTGCTCTTCCTCTTCTTCTTCTGGCACCCCTATGATTCGGATGTCAGAACATTTAAAGATGTCCTGGAGGTTCCTAAGCCTCTCCTCATTTTTTAAAATTCTTGTTCCTTCATTCTGTTCTGATTGAATGTTTCTTTCTTCCTTCTGCTCCAAACCGTTGATTTGAGTCCTGGTTGTTTCATTCCCATCACTGTTGGTTCCCTGTACATTTTCCTTTATTTCACTCAGCATAGCCTTCACTTTTTCATCTAATTTGCGACCGTATCCAACCAATTCTGTGAGCATCCTGATTACCAGTGTTTTGAACTGTGCATCTGATAGGTTGGCTATCTCTTCATTGCTTAGTTGTATTTTTTCTGGAGCTTTGATCTGTTCTTTCATTTGGGCCATTTCTTTTTGTCTTGGCGCACCTGTTACGTAGTAAGGGGCGGGCCCTTAGGTGTTCACCAGGGTGGGGCAATCATGTTGCTGCATTGTGATGCTGTCTGCGGGGGAGGGGTCCGAGAGGGAACAATGCCACTTACTCAGCTCTCTGCTGGTTTTCAGTCACTTTCCCCGCTACCCACAATCATATTAGGCCCTTCTGGTGCTGATTCCTGGGTGGGTGGGTTTGTGTATGTTCTAGCACCCTGTGGGTCTCTCCAATGAACTCTTCTGTGAGACTGGGAGTTTCTCCCACTGCTGCAACCCCCACAGGTGTTTTCAATCAGAGGTTTGAGGCTTTATTTCCCCTTGCTGCGACCCTGGGTAGCAGTCTGTATTGCTCCCCGGTTGTTCCTCCCGGTTTATCTGCACGTGAATGTGGGACCGCCTAGTCTGCAATCCGATGCCTCTCAAGGTCCTCCAGCCTCTGCCTTGCTGTGAGTCCTCTCCACCCAGCTGCTCATCTCCACTCCTCCTACCCGTCTGGGTGAATGTTTCTTTAACTCCTCAGTTGTCGGACTTCCACACAGTTAGATTTTCTGTCAGTTCTGGTTGTTTTTTGTTTTTAAATTTGTTGTCCTTCTTTTGGTTGTGCAAAGAGTCACAGTATGTCTACCTACACCTCCATCTTGGCTGGAAGTCCAAGGGTGTTTCATTTCACTTATCAAACTATGGATTTGGACTCTATAGAAGTCTCACCCTTATTACAGGGTGGGGCAAAAGTAGGGTTACAGTTGTGAGCATGCCAAACACAATTAATAAAGCTATTATAATCATCATAACCTGCCTGTCTCTTTCCACACGAACAACTGTAAACCTACTTTTGCCCTACCCTGTATTGTAATTGTAGTCTAAAGAGGAAAGCTAGAATGGTGTTGGGAAGACACAATCCTTCAACAAACATTTATCATACTCTCTGGAATGGCGGGAAAGAGAGAAATCAAATATGGCCCCTGCCCTTCAAACACTGGTGGCTTTAACAGGCAGCATCTAAAAGAGATGCTCCACTGATGAGTTGTTAGGATTTATGATGGTTAGACCAAATAAGAGTATTTCTCTCCCTCCAAAAACACCCATTAAAATAAAGTCTTCCATCTTAGTATTTTAATTCGATTTTACATACATAAAATTTCCCTCACCACAAACAAGCAGTGTTAAGTTCTGCCCAGAGGAGGAAGTAGAAACTGAGTACCCTTGGCTGGGCTGACCACACAGAGCGATCCCCACAGTTAGGGCATTTTCAAATTTAAAGGGCAGTGAGTTTACAACACCAAATGCTGGAAAAGCATGTCTCTTCAAAAGTTCTACCTTTTCCCTAAGGAAATGGTGGAAGCCCTATTGCCTCACCAAGTTTTGTAAATAATCTTAGCCCATAAACATCAGCTTGTCAAATTTCCAGAAATCTTTCCCTATGGACCAGTGTTAAAACAAACAAAAATTTCTATATGAAAACAGCTGAAAAATGCTATATCCGTGGTCTGAATTCTTCTTTTACTTAAAATAGTCCTCTCCACCTAGAGCTTGCTTTATTTAGGCTAGAATCAAGGATTTTCATCCATGGCTCTGACAACAATGTCTGGGTGGGAGAGCATTCGAACATTGACCAAGACCCACGTGAGCGGATGTCCTTGGGGTCACTGTTACAATTGAAAGGTAGGAGCCACCTCTACTCTCTAGGAGTCACACAGAAAGGAAAGGAAAAGCATACTGAGTCTCAGGCTGTCTTGCTACTGGTGTCTGGTATCATTGCAGGGGTCACCGGTAGCCCCGAGTCAGTCCAACTGGCAGATGGCTGGATAACCTACGGGGCTATCCTGGGCTTATCTTCTTGGCTGCAAGGCTCCTAGTTCCCGCCCAGGCTTGCATCAGGAGCAACAGGGCCCTGTCGAGGTGCCAGATTCCATCTACAAGCAGAGACTATACACCCCAGGTGACATCCAACCAGTCCGCAATGAGATTCTGGGCAATTCTTTTAAGAGACTAGATGACCCTCAGAGCCAGACTTTACCAAGACTTAAAGTTTGACCCTTTACCTTATAAAGCAATTTTCCAGAGTGATCTGGCTTGTGCATGGTTGAAAGCTGGACTCTGCCAGCTTTGAAATATTTATCCTCTGCCACCTGCTCCAGAACACGAGGTGGCCAAGGCTCACGGGCCAGGTACATGTGGGGTGGCCCAACACCCCAGGGTCACATGACTGCACAGGTGGCCACCAGCCTGCTTCTGGAATTTTAGCTTCTGACAATTTCCATCCTGGCTCCTCTGACAGGTTTGGATGGTTTTAGGGGATGGTGTTATGCCTGTTGCCTCCAGGAGAACACCACGTATTTTAAGCCTGTGTAAACACTGTTGTTCAGCGTTCCCTGGGGCTAATGTGCAATGATGGTGATCACACCAAACTGAAGCACGATCTACCAAAACCCCAGTCAACAAAAAATTTCCAATGCCTTCTAAATGCAAGTGGGGAGAAAATGCAAAGAAGTAAAACTGGGTACAAAGACAAAGTAAAAAACATGAACCTCGCTTTCACACAGTAGAGGAAGCAAGATCTGCCACAAGTACTTCCTGTGTCTCTCCTCTGTGAGGTCTGATCACCATCCCCAACTCGGTCCAAAGAGTTTAGGTTAAAATGCATTTGTGAATGAACCATACAAAATTGCTGTTTTTCCAGTAGAAAAGGTAGAATATCAGCAATTTCATTTCGTTCAACCTAATAATCGCTTCTCCCAAACCACCCTGGCTGTTGACCTGTTTTGACTCTGTTTTCAATCTGCCTTGTGAATAATCAGGTATCTACTATGATACATGACCTTCGCCTCCACTTGACTACAAAGCTCCTTGAGAACATCTCCAGCACCTTACATTTGGTGGTGGAACAAATGAATGGAGAAAACGTGTGTGTGTGTGTGTGTATCTCTGCTAGCAGTGTGCTTATGAAAGGTTGAATTCACAAGGCTCCTGCCCAGGGTAAACCTGGGTCTCAGTGAGACACAGAGAAAATTTCACACCATCAAGCAGGGTTCAGGAGTGGCACTAGTTGCACTTTGACTCAGGTAGTGGCCAAAGTTGTGGGGGTGGCTGTGCTGCGCATTGTGAGTAGGATGCACAGGCAGCACCCTGGCCTCTACCAGCTACATGCCACTGTATACCCTCCACCCCCAGCCATGATAACCAAAAACATCTCCAGACATTGCCGTATGTCCCTAGGAAACAATCACCCCTGACTGAGAACCCCTGCCAGCATGCCAGAGTGGTGGTTCAGAAAAACTTCCCAGAAAGGACGGCACCTGGGCTAGGTCTTGAAAGATGTGTAGGAACGACCAAGGTAAAGCAAGACAGAGTCCACTGCACAAGCAAAGACACAATGGCTCTCCTGTCCTTTATCTTGACCTGCCTAGATGTGACCCACACACAAGTGAAAGGCAGTATTCAATAGTAAATTCAAAAGAACAAACAAACAAAACAAAATCAGCCAACTTACGCTCTCTTTAAAAAGTAGGCCCCACCAAGTCTTGGTTTCTGATAGAACCTTCTTTCGATGCTTTCCTCTGTCTTCAACAATGTTTGGCCCAGACATAGGACCTTGAAGGGTTATCACTCACAACAGTTTTAAATGCCGGTGAAGGTGCAATGTCAAGAGTTACAATAATAAGATTTTCTTTTAGTGAGGTATTTTATCCAGGGCTTTTTCCCTGTAGTTATTTCTCTTTGCATTGTTTTTTTTTTTTTTAAGTGCTTTCATGAGAGGTTGAATGCTACAGGCCAAAGAACATTTAGCATGCACACACAGAGTACCATGAAGCACGTAAGCCCCTTGCAGCCAGAGACACAGAATATCCCCTCGGCCTTTGCCGTGTGCTCCTTCTTGATCCCATTCCATCTACCCCAGGGAAGAAGGACTTCCGTGTTCACATTTCTTTATCCGACACACACTTTACTGAGCAGCCCACGATGCTATAGGCCAGGCTCTGTGTTTTAAGGCAGTGAACACAACAAAACCTTCCCCCGGATTGACGTCAAAGACTTTCACACCAGCTACTTTAACTTGATTCGATGTTCTCAATATCCCAATGAGATACATATAAGCAACTAATAATTACCCTCGTCCTCCGCACCTTCACAGATGAGGAACTGGGGTCTCAGACTGTTGACTTGTCCCTGGTGACATGGTTACTAAATGGCAGAACTGGAGCAAGAAGCCAAGTGGTTGCCTCCCTCCTGTCTACCTCCTTCCATTGCACCACAGCACGTTTCTTTTCCTGGCCTCTCTTTCCCTCTCCTCCCATTTCCCCCTCCCCTGGTCACACCAGTGGATCAAATCACTGCTACAGAATGCCAGGCTCTGCAGCTAACGTTAGGCAATTGCAGAGCAGGGAGATGGGCAAGATTTGGAGACTCCTAAAGGCCCTGGTGGATTCAAGACACACCTGCCTGCGTGTGTGTGCGTGCGTGTTGGGGGCGGGGGTGGGGCAGGCGGCAGTCTGTGCAGTGAAACAGCCCCCAGCTAGGGCAGCCTTGTTCCCAGGCATGTGGGTCTATATCAGACCTCTATTTTCAAGTTGCGCCACATCATATAAACAAAACCATCTTTCTGCCTTTTCCTTTTGATTGGAGAAAATGGTTATTTGTAGTTGATTTACTGGTTACTTAAGTTGGATAAACTTGGAGCCATTTATTTACGCCTCAATTTCTGCTTCCCTTGGTGGTATTCTTCGGTAAAGATCTTGTAAACAAAAGTACCGATCCCTGTGACGGCCCCCGATGACAGGAAGACAGCTCTCAGAGGCTGCCCAACAGTGAGAAACGGCTTCTACTCAGGGCAGCTACTCCACCGTTTGGCAGTAACTGTCCAGGGTGGTGGTGTCTTGTGGAAGTTCCAGTGCCATGATAGATTAGCAACCACGGGTTCTAGAGAAGAAAGCGGGGCCACTTCGTCACAAATACATCAACCCATGAGGCCTGTAATCAGCCGAGATTGATCAAGCACCAATGTGAGCCTCAGATGCAAAAGGTCCTGGCTACCAGGGGCTGGCCTGTCTCAATGTGTCAGTCCCGTACTCTGAGGGAGACCAAGATCTGGCCCTGGTTCCAGACTCTTTCCAATGAGGACATAGCCTGATGCAAGAGTCCCAGCTCCAGAACCAGGTGTGACTCCTTATGACATAATAAGAGATACACATTTGGTCTCTGTCCTCAGTTCCTGACACAGAGCTCCTACAATCCGTATAACCTCCTGAGTGATAAAGGGGCCAGGACATGTTTTCTTTTAATGGTTGGTTTCTGACCCCAGTTCCGGACATGGCACACTAAAATACCTAAGAATTTCCTGGGTGACAGGAGCATCTTTTGTTCTAATGAGGTGACTCTTGTTGGGCTCCTGGATGGCTTCATGAAGGAGGCTGGTCACCAGAAAGACCAGGCCATGATTAGTAGCTTGGAACTTTCATCCCCACCCCCCAGCCCCTTTCCTCTGCAGGGGGAGGGCAGTGGCTGGAGATAAGTTAATAATCTATCGTGTCTACGTGAGGAAGTCTCCATGAAGCCCCCTAAACTATGGGGTCTGGAGAGCTTCTGGGTTGGTGCCCACATCCGTGTGCTGGGAGGGTGGCGCTCCCCAACTCCCCGGGGACAAAAGCTTCTGCACGTGGGACTCTTCGTTTGGCTGTTCACCTGTATCCTTAATACCTCTTTTATAAAAAACCAGTAAATGTAGGTGTTTCCCTGAGTTCTAACAAATTTTCAAACCTGAGGAAAGGGTCGTGGGACCCCATGACTTATGGCTGGTTGGTCAGAAGTAGAGGTGACCACCTGGGCCTTGTAACTGGCGTCTGAAGCTGGGTAGTCTCGTGGGACTGAGCCCTAACCTGCAGGGTCTGCGCTGACTCTGGGCAGTGAGTGTCAGAACTGAGTCAAATGAGAAGACACAGTCAGCACCCACTAAACACTGAAGAATTGCTTGGTGTGGAAAAACCACGCCTTGTATGAATTTGACTTAACCCTTGGAGAAGCCAGGAGGTGAAGGCCCAGGAGGGACTGGAGGGTCAGAGAAGGAGCCACCAAGCAGCCAATCAGACAAGCCAAGTAGATCCTGCTACTGCAGAGGGACCGCAAAGGAAAGACTGAGGGGGGCCCTTGGGAGGGACTATACCCGGTGGGTCCCTCATCCAGGAGGGATTCGCTGCTAAGCATCTGAGAGGGCTTGGGACTGCTGCTGGTTCTAGAATCGGCTGTCGGGGAGGGGCTGGGTGTGGGGTGGAGAGTGAGGCCGAGCTGGAACCTGGCACGTCTGTGCCTGCCTGTCACTGCACCTGACCCCACCACCTTCAGAGAGTAATGGCTGCCCCTTCACATTTGTCTTCCACACCTTGCACAAACTCCTGCTTTGGCCAGCTGTGCCTCAGGGTCACAGGGAAGGGGATCTGGGAAAGACAGTTCCATTTTAGCCAGGTTGCCAGACTACAAACCTCCCTGCTAGAAGAAAAGGCAGTGGGCCAGGCAGAATACCCTGACTTTAATAAAGAAACAAACACTGCAAAATCCCTACTTCAAAGCACTAGAGGTTCTGAGACTTGTGTGTGTAGCAAACTTGCTTGGGGGAGCTGTTCAAAAGGCAAATTCCTAAGCCTCGTCTCTCAAGATCCCACAGCGGGGTCTGGGCACCTGTTTTAACAAGCCCTGCAGGCGGTAGCAACGTGCACAAAAGCTTGAAAACCGCGGTCCTCAACCATGCGAGCAAATAAGTTATTAATTCAACTCCAGCAGCCTGCTGTTGAAAGCCCTCAATCAATAACCTGCCATTTGGGGGACACTGGGATGGTGACCCAGATGCCAACACTATCCCAGATTCCCTCCTGAGCTGGACTTTGATTGGCCCTCCATCTCCTTACCCACACCCTCTCTAAAGCAGATTGGAGGGCCACTCCCCAGCTCTTCTCTGAGGGAGCTGGGTGTGGTCGGACAGCCAGAGAAATCTCACGCTGATGCTGCCAAGGGGCCAATGGATTGAGAAAGTCAGAGGTATGCTCCACCCTGCAAACTGGGTTTACTGGTAACTCACACAATTGATTTACGTCATCCAGATGATCATCATTAAATACTATGCATCGGACACCCAAAATGCGTGGGCATCCATGCAGGGTACCACATGAAGCAAGTGAAAATGATAGGTTCCTGCCTTAGACGTCAGAGATGACCGAACTACAGATACTCCACATTGCTTGTTTGCCCTGGGGCTCCCAGAACCTACCCTGGCCACCTACCTACCCACATTGCCTCCTACCCAGCCATGGAAACTTTTGAACCAGCCTCTAAAGCTACGGGTAGTGCCAGACTCTAGCTCCTTGGGGAGATGAGGCAGGCAACCAGAGAAGTCTCAGAGGACCATGGGGCAGGGCCTAGAGTGGCCCAGCTAAGGTGCAAGGCCAAGGTGAGAAGATCTTCCTGCAGAGCTCCACGGGGGGAGAGTCAAGGCCAGACTGCCTCCTTCCCACACCTGCCTTTCCCACTTTTGCAAACAGAATCACAAAGGAACTGAAGCGCATTAGGATGCCTCCCTCCTCTAACCATGTTCTCATGTATTGACCCGTTTTAGCAATGTTCACTGAACAAATTGGTGGACCGGGGATCCTCACACATTAACCTGCCCTGACCACCCAAGGAGCTTGTCAGGGAAGCAGAGTCCTGAGATCCACCCTCACAGACCCTGACGCAATAGGTGAGACTGGGAAGCTGCATTTTAAACAGGTGCCACCAGGGATTCCCACGCAGATGGTCAAGGACAAGACTCTGGAAAACATTGTCCTAGGCAGAATGCTTGTGGAGGTGGGGCAGGAAGAGGAGGAAGGGGCAGACCAGAACAAGACTTCACAGGTTACTTGGGAAGGCAGATGACACACAAATGGGGGGAAAACTTAAGGATAGGCAACATGTACAGTCTCACAAGGACCCTGGGAGCAGGAAGAGCTTACCTGTGTCCCTTTATATCTTTGCTGATGGCTGTCCCAGCACCTAGTGGAGCTCAGACAAGAGTAAGATGAGTGAGACTTAGAACACAAAATTCAAGGAGGCACTCATTCTCAGGTGCCAGCCCTGCACTCGCGTGACCCGAGAGGGAGCGCCTGCTTAAATCTTGCATTCTGGGTGCCTTGCTCACCTTATCCTGGCTATAGCCCTGGCACCTATAACCGTGCCTGGTGCATGGTAGGCCCTCTGTAAGTATTTGTTGGGTAAATGAACGTACCTACTCGACAGACATTTACTGAGTGCAAACCATTACAGTGGTTGTGGGCAATTGGGGGTAGGGGTGGGTCCAGAAGAAAACCACAGCCTAGAAATGAATTGGACACAGATCTAGCTCTGAAAGAAGTGGATGATCTAGTAAGGTCAGCAGTCCAAGAAATGAAAATTGCAAGGGAGTGAAGGCTGGTGGGAAGGGAAGTGTTAGGGGTCACTTATGGGAGGGAGGGAGGGGGTCAAATATGTTTTTGTTAGAGGACATGCTCAGTGAGAGCAGAGACCCTACCTCTGCTGCTACATCCCCGGTCCTGATACAGCACAGGCCCATGGCAGGTGACTGCCGTGTCAAGTCACTACATTTGTCAAGTGACTGAATGGCAAGCATTAGCCTCAAAGTTCCAAAGAGATGCTCTAGCAGGGGTGTCCAACTTGTGGCCCAAAGGCCACATGCAGCCCAGGATGGCTGTGAATGTGGCCCAAAACAAAAATGTAAATTCACTTAAAACATTCTGAGATTTTTTTAATTTATTTTTTTTTATTTTTAGATATAGTTTATTGATTATGCTATTACAATTGTCCCATTTTTTTCTCCCCTTTTTCCCTTTCTGCCCTGCACTCTCCCGCCATCCAGCATCCCCTCCCCCACACTTAGTTCATGTCCATGGGTTGTACATATAAAGTCTTTGGCTTCTCCATTTCCTATGCTATTCTTAACCTCCCCCTGTCTATTTTGTACCTACAAATTGTGCTTCTTATTCCCTGTACCTTTTCCCCCATTCTCCACCCCTCTCCCTGCTGATAACCTTCCATGTGATCTCCATTTCTGTGATTCTGTTCCTGTTCTAGTCATTTGCTTAGTTTATTTTTGGTTTTGTTTCTTAGGTTCAGTTGTTGATAGTTGTGAGTTTGTTGTCATTTTACTGTTCATATTTTTGATCTTCTTCTTTTTCTTAGATAAGTCCCTTTAATATTTCATATAATAAGGGCTTGGTAATGATGAACTCCTTTAACTTTACCTTATTCAGAAAATACTTTATTTGCCCTTTCATTCTAAATGATAGCATTGTTGGATAGAGTAATCTTGGATGTAGGTCCTCGCCTTTCATGACTTGGAATACTTCTTTCCAGCCCTTTCTTGCCTGCAATGTTTCTTTTGAGAAATCAGCTGATAGTCTTATGGGAACTCCATTGTAGGTAACTGTCTCCTTTTCTCTTGCTGCTTTTAAGATCCTCTCCTTATCTTTAACCTTGGGTAATTTAATTATGATGTGCCTTGGTGTGTTCCTCCTTGGGTCCAACTTCTTCGGGACTCTCTGAGCTTCCGGGACTTCCAGGAAGTCTATTTCCTTTGCCAGATTGGGGAATTTTTCCTTCATTATGTTTTCAAGTAAGTTTTCAACTTCTTGCTCTTCCTCTTCTCCTTCTGGTGCCCCTATGATTCAGATGATGCAATGTTTAAAATGGCCCCAGAGATTTCTAAGTCTCTCCTCGTTTTTTTGAATTCTTGTTTCTTCTGTTCTAAACTATTGATTGGAGTCCTGGTTTCCTTCTTTCACTGTTGGTTCCCTGTATGTTTTTCTTTATTTCACTTTGCATAGCCTTCACTTTTTCCTCTATTTTGCGACTGTACTCAATAGTTTCTGTGAGCATCCTGTTTACCAGTGTTTATCTGATTATCTCCTCATTGCTTCATTCTTTTTCTGGAGTTTTGATCTGTTCTTTCATTTGGGCCATATTTCTTTGCCTGGGCATAGCTGTTATGTTGTAAGGGGCAGAGCCTTAGGTATTCACCAGGGCAGGGCAATCCACATTGCCGTGTTGTGGCCTGTATGTGGGGGAGGGGTCCTAGAGGGAACAATGCCGCTGGCTCAGCTCTCAGGCCACCTTTCAGTCACTTCCCCCTCTTCCCCCAAGCAAATTAGGCCCTTCTGGTGCTGATTCCTGGATGGATGGGTTTATGTACATTCTAGGACCCTGTGAGTCTCTCCATTGAACACTCCTGTGAGGCTAGGAATTTGCCCCACCACCACAACCCCCACAGGTTTTTTCAGTCGGAGGTTTTGAGGCTTTATTTCCCCGCACTGGAACCCTGGGTTGTGCGGTCTATCTCACTCCCCAGTTGTTCCTCCCAGTTTATCCCCACATGAACGTGGGCCCACCCGCCAGCTGCTGCCTCCCCTGCCCAGTCTGTCCTGTTGCCGTGCATCCTCTTCACCTGGGCTGCTTATCCTACCAGTCTGAATGAATGTTTCTTCTTTAACTCCTTGGTTGTCGGACTTCCATGCAGTTCGGTTTTCTGGCAGTTCTAGTTGTTTTTTGTTTTCAAATTTGTTGTTGTCCTTCTTTTGGTTGTGCAAAGTTTATCTACCTATGCCTTCATCTTGGCCGGAAGTCCACATTATGAGATTTTTTTTGTGATTACATGTTGCAATGTATTTAATGTGTGGCCCAAGACAATTCTTCTTCTTCCAGTGTGGCCCAGAGATGCCAAAAGAAGATATACCTTGAGAAGATCTCAAACTGTGGGCAGTTGTAGGAAGGAAGCCTGGATCAGGACCTGGAAGAGAATTAACCTGTGACCTTTCTTCACCACATTCTTGGCGGTAGGTTTAGGTTTCTTACACAGTTGTTTGAGGAGGGAGGGAAGAGAAAAACTCTTTGTTTTGGAGGATTATGAAAACACTCTTAGAAGTGTTTTATTGGTCTGTATTAAACTTTTATTTAATTGGTGCTAATTTACTAATTGATGCTCAAATCCAGGAAAAGCTCAGGTTCTAGGTATACCGCCTGCTGAAAAAACAATCAAGGTGTGTAAATACACAGCAGGAAGATTTTCACCTCAGTTCAGGTGATGGGCTTCACATACATGCAGGACATCCACACAGAAGACTTCTATGCAGTTGGGGTGGGAACCTCCCAATGACAGAATGGGGACTAGTGGGAGGGACGCTACAGGAATGAAGGTATCCACTTGGCACAAGGAAAAACTTTTCAACAATTACAATTATTTTAAAGTAAAAGTAAAAACAAAGTGCCTAAGGAGATGGTGAGCACCTGAGCACTGGAAGAATTATTGAATCAGGGGGCGGAGCCTGTCAGAATACTGGGAGGGCTTTGAGCTAATTCAGAGGAGGTCCAATCCAAGTCTAGGATTCTGTATGAATGCATGGGCCAGAAAGCTATTTTTACAGAATTATCTTCTGTGTAGGGAAATGATTTTCAGATTGGACTAAAGAGAAAGGAGTTCCAAATGTAAAGACCTGTTACAGAACATTTCCAATGACTGCAACAGGTAGTTAACAAAATAGAGCATGCATGTGAACTTATTTGCAAAACAGAGGTGGTATTATACATGCCAGTCACAGGGCTGCTATAAGTATTAACCAAGACAATATTAGAATGTGCTTGGAACAAAGCCTTGGCTAATAAATGTTAGTGATTATTATCAGTATTACAACACATAAAAATTAGCCAGTCAATTTCTTTCTGAGGACATAGTCATTAGACAGCTACAGAAATAACTAGGAATCTATGAAAATTGCCCATGGTAGAATAGGGTGAGTTTAGAAACTAAAACTTTGTTAACATGACAACTTCCCCCAAATGTAGGAAATAGTAACATTGTCTGTAATGCCACATTCAAGTACAGGGTACAGTGATTTGTGTTAACTAGCATACACTTTACAGTCTACATTTGCCTCTGTTGTGTCTATATGGAGACATATGGAATAAATATATATGTATTTATAATTACTCAAGTGTTCATTATCCAATTCCTTAAAGTTAAGAGTTTGAGTAGTAAAAATATTCTCTAATAAACTAATCACTTCTAAAATTGGTCACTACTGAAACATCACTTCTCAGCTTATACTACTACCCCTACCTTTTCTATGATAGGGCCTT